>VXBH01005342.1:954867-974190 GCA_013400035.1 Rynchops niger | reverse complement strand
CCTGTTTGTATATTCCTCTGTTACTGTTGTTTTGTTGTTCCCGTTGCTGTTCTGTTAAATTGCCTTTGTCTCAACCCAAGAGTCTTGCCATTTCTTTTTCCTCCAATTCTTCCTGTATTGGGAAGACCCGTGCGAGCGGCACGTGGTTCTTTGTTGCCGTCTGAGGCTAAACCACGACAGTGTCATTGATGTAACTTTCAAAATTCAAGTTCAAATATGTCTACCTAGTAAAAAATAATAAAAAAATAAAATCCAAACTCTTTTTTCTTTTTTTTTCCTCATAGGTTCTAGCTGTGTAAATGTAACTTGTCTTCTGAGAGTAAGACAAGCTTTTTCTCTTAGGCATGCCGCTGATAATACTTTTAGTATCTGTGTTCTCATTATGTCATTGGGGATGGTGGAGGTGACCCTTTAGTCTCAGCTGTAGTGATTAGGAAGGATTTATGGTACCTCAGTGTGTGGTAGCTCGTATGTGGTTAACACTCGCTCATGAGGCTCTAAGAGACCTGGCTGATGAGAGTGAGTAATCCTAAGCATTTTAGTTTGGATTGTTCAGTTGTCTAGGATTGTGGAGACATGGATTGAACAGGATCGCATTTGTTGAGATGGACATCATTCTTTTTATATATTTGCTTTCCCAAATAATAATCTACCTGCAGAATGTTTGTTAATGAGAGAAGTAGCTCATTCTACAGGGGTTGGCAGAAGTGGGCACTGAAGATTGATCATTTCAAATAAAGCACAAGTAGCCCTTATTTTCATTATCTTGGGGAAAAAAACTCAATTCTACTCAACTCCACGCTATCTTAGGGAAAAAACCTCAACCCATTACTTTGCATGTTGAAAACTTGCTAAATCGAAGCCAGGACTTGGCTAAATACGTAGTTGGCGTTGCAACTGCATTTAGTTGAAGAGCATTATAATGTATTCACACAGAGGAGATATGGTTCAACAGTATGTTAGTTCTGAAATTCCCTGACTTTGGAGGTTTTTTATTTGAAAACTGTTGATCTTTTACTACCTTATTTTTTTGTTGCTTTTACCTGGAAGTCATTTATTTTCCCAAATCATAATAGATATGCAGTACTGAAAATCATAGGAATGATTGAACAAAACTATAATCCTCCTGAAACTCAACAAATGTCGAATCGTGTCTTAAACCATAATGATATAATGTAAATTTATGGAAATCATACAAATATTTCTTACGTCTAAAGACATGGCAATTTGTTCAAATTAGTCTTGTATTGCTTCACTTTTTTTTCCTGATTTATTTTCAGACTTGGAGCAAAGTTAAAAGACATGTTAATGTTAAATGACAACCTAAAAATAAAAAAATCCTTGAAGCCTAGAAGGTTCTTATAAGAAGTAACTTTTAAAAGAAATCACTTGAATATCTTTCCTTTGAAGCAGTAGAAAATTGCATGTTACTTTAGTAAAAATAGCAATGACTTCACTTTGTTCGCAGTATAATCTCATATTCCCAAGAAGAGGACTGGAGTATTTACTGAACAGTGAGAAGCAGCATCAGCATTAAACCTCCACATAACAGCATGTTAAATTGCATCCCTGTTGACCTTGAAAATTTTTCTGAATAGCTACACTGAAAGTGTTTTAGGATAAGACAACTTGGACTCTTAATACTCTTTAGCATATTCTTCGACCAAGACAAAACCGCTTTTGCTTCCAAACCAATAGAGAATGAGAGGTTTGGGGTAGGGGAGCACTTATGGTTCATTTATGGGGAAGAGAAATGGGTTATCTAGGCTTTGGAATGTATGTGGATACTTGAGACACCGCTCTATTGATAAGCTGCGCTTTTATGTATTACATGTATTAATATAGAATAAAAAAGTTTGTGCCTCAATATGTAGCATCAAAGGGGCTTTAATATGCAGGGTACTGAAATCCATTTCCGTTCATCTTGGCCTTTGCACTGGGACCAGGGCTGGGATGATTTTGGGATGATTTTATCCTTTAACAAGCTATAACAAGGAAATAAGCGTACCTCTACATGGGCATCAATGCTACTGGAGAAAGTAGCTTGTGCTTATTCAAGTCTGTATCTTATTCATATGGAGAAGTGGAGGATAGTTCTTAGCTTATGGTGATCTTTCTTTATGATACAAATGCCTGGGAAGTTTCTTGGGGTATGGGCACCTGATTTCCAGTTTAGACTGTGGATTTCTGAATGAATGCCATGCTGCAGATTAACTTGCAATTTTAATCAAGACATTAACCAAAGAAGAGAATATTCTCTTTTGCGTTCCCAGTAGTGATACAGAAGAGGTTTGTTGTAATGACTTCTCTGAAGAATGAAATGTCTTTCCCCCCCCCCCTTTCTCTCTAAAAGGCATGAGGATTTTCAGAATTACAATGTCTCTTCCCATCTCTTAGGTAATCCATTGAATTTTAAAACTATTTGCAATATTAACCTGGCCTCTGCCGTAATCTCCAACCACATCACCACAGTTTGAATAGTAATACTGCTACAACATTTAAAAGTTATTTCATCTCTTTCATATGAGTTTGCCTCTATTGACGTGAATGAGATAGGTTCCTCAAAGCAAGCATTTATTGTTTTGAGAATTCTTTTAAATTCAGGAAGATGTCTTTTGCCATTTAAGTTTCAAAAGACGAGGTCTGTTTCTGCTTGTTACTATAAAGTGAGTCTTACTGGGGCGCTGATAAAACCTTTGCTCGGTTTCCCTGGAAGCAGTTTCCACTGGTTGCCATTTCATCTTTGGCTATAAAGTTTAATCTCACATTTCTGGCTATGTTGTTGTGATGACTGCTTTCTACTTTCTTCACTTCTCAATTTTATGTTTTTACCTGATGTGATAGTTTTTTTTTTTTTTTTTTTTTTCCTGTTCCCAGGACCCAGCTCTTCATTTGTCTTTGCTTTTATTCCTTTTTCTGAAACAATAAGCATTAGTGTATTTCCAGAAAAAAATCTGGTATCTTTAATCCTTGTTTTTCTCTTTATAAGGTGAGAGGACCTTCAAGTGTGACCACTGTGATGCTACTTTCAAAAGAAAAGACACGTTAAATGTTCATATTCAAGTTGTACATGATGGACATAAGAAATACAAGTGTGATCTCTGTGACAAAGCTTTTGTGACACCCTCAGTCCTGAAGAGTCATAAAAAAGTGAGTAGAACAGTTTTATCATATTGATTCCTTCTGTGCCCTTAAGGTTGTGACTAATGAAAAAAAAAACCCAGATGCTTCTGCATTTCTGGCTTTTCAATAGAAAGCTGTGACGGTGCTTAATGTCCTAAAATGCTTATTGCAATAATGGGGTTACTGGTGGCATGCAGAATCTGCAGCAGGTGCACATGTATAAATTGGGTGTAGGTACTCCAGCATCAGGTGTGTAGCAGGATGGGACTTGCTGTGGTGCTCTCGCCACACTCCTTTCCACCGATCTCTGCAGTGGAATTGGGCTAAACTTTAGAAGAAAGCTTGCTTGCTAGTTTGGCCTGAGGTAAGATTTACGTTGCAGGGAAGAAATATGAAGAAAATAATTGAATCAAGAACAAATCTGCTGAGGAAAATCAGCTCAGGTGTTGCCCCCAAATGCAAATTGTGAGAGTTTGTTGAAAAACATAGTGCATATATTATTTACCATATGGTATGCACTTCATATATGCATGTAAAATTGTAATAACAAAATTGAGTGTACCTGAGTTACTTGGTACAATATTTTCAGCACATAATCGTGGTGGGTACTGTGCATTAGATCATGAACCTGTATGTAGAATTGAGTCTCGCCAACTGACTGCTCATGTCTTACAGGTGTGGGAACTAGCACACATCTTTGGAGCCTAAATCAAGTTATTGGTGGATAGCAGACTGTTGAATTCTCTAAAGTAATGCACAGCACTGCCTCTTTAACATGTGTTTGATTTTTAACATGTTTACAGATTGCAAAAAGTAATGGAACCAACTAGGAACAAAGTCTCTTTGTTTTCTTTTGTGGTCTTTTAAAGGTCTTGATCTTCCATTAAGTGTATGCTAATGCGTTTGCAGTCTGTCTGTCTGCAGTCAGTTTTAAATGCTGCTTATCTCATATTTAATATGCGTTAAGTTACTCAGTAATTATAGTTGCTGGAAAATAAAGTTGCCTGTGGTTGAGTGACATAACTGTGTAACCAAGGTGTGTTTCTCCCAGATAGATTTAAGTTGAAGATTTCCACCTGTACATTAGAACTAGAATGAAATGGGGTTGCCTTGTTTATAGACTTCACTAAGATGATTGAGATTCAAATAAGCTGGTTCATCAGTTGTTGTTTGGCCCGTGAAGACAGTTGAGTTTTGCTGTAATAAAGACAACTTTATATTATACGATACTCTTCCTCTCTTCTATTACGTTTAGAATAAGGAGTATAAAAGCACACTTGTTTTTTAAGCCCAAATATATCGGTCTAAGGAACTCAAAAATAAAGGGTATAGAAAATAAACTTGCAATTTGTTTCCGATTTGTATTCTTGGGGAGCAAGGCTTTAGGGAAGGCATACAGTATCTTTCATTAGACAAACTGATTTTTTTGGAAAAAACCAGACTGCTTTTCAGACACACAGTCCTTTTCATCCTTATGTACTTGTTTTTAATCACTTGAGTAACGGACCTAGCCTATAATACCCATACGTTGATTTCAGATTAACTTTTTTGTGAAGGATCTTGCCAAGATCGATGTTAAGATCTACAAATCAAAAATATTATCTGGAATCACTGATGAGCCGTGCGTAAACTTTTAAACTTTTGTTCCTCAGATTCCTTTCTAAAAAATTCACTATGAGTTAACTATTTCATGCTAAAAATGGCCATACACATGTATGCGTTTGCATTTTAATGGGAAGCAGCTACAGTTTATTGTTTATCCCTATTCTTTCTTTGACATTCCTTCTTAATTGTAATTGCTGTTGCTTTGTGCTGCTGTCAGGCTGGGACTTGCTGTATGTTTGTGAGCCTTGTTGTAATGTATCCTGGAAATCCTCTGGTTTTTTGGTTGTTTGGAATGAGTTAATAGCTGTCTGTCTGGCATCCCCCAATGTTGCTGTTGGAGATATAAGTGATTTCTAAAGAACTCTATCCTGATCAAGAGGGATTTAACATTCATATCGCTGATGTCAGGGAATGAAAACTATGCAAGTCCGTCTAGTATTGAAATGATATCTCATTTACTCTTCTTCAGCTGCAACATAATATGTACTATGTGAGATAAGGTTTTTATGACATAATGAAGAATTTTATATCACTTCAATGTCTCTCATGAAAATAAGAATTTCCCTATCTGAAGAGTCATGTGCAAAGCTTGAAACCCAAATAGCCAGCTGTACAAATAATTTAATGTTATCTTTCCTATCCCACTTAAATTAACACTTCTAAATGAAGTAATCACAAATTCTCCACTAAAAGAGCAGTCACAGTTAAAGTTATTCAATAGGCTGATGACTTTTCAGAATTGGGTGTTGAAAGTACAGTGTGAAAAATAAGAACCCGCGTATGTACCTTACTTCAAGGTGGTCTGGCTGTTGACCGCACAGGTCAGATGGGAGAGTTTGTGATTATTTGGGTTTTTTTTCCATTTTGAAATAAGTTGTCTTGTATCAGTAAGGCGCTCTAGCTGTAAAAGCTTGATTTCAAAAGACAAGCTCAGTGTATGATTTAGTGACAGTTACAATATACTTGTTGTGATCAATTCTCTAAACGCAATCTGATTCTAGCATTTATTACAAACTAGATAGGATCCGGTATGCAATTTGTGTTGACTGAAATCACTGACAACTTGCACTTTGAAGGATCGCTGTCTGTCATACTTCAGATGAACGGATGGCTGTGTTTCGTTCATATGAAACAGTCAGAAATCGTATGCACAAATCTCCATAGAAACCCTTTAAAGCTCCAGTTCAAGTTTTCAACAGGTAAAGTTATTCTAGGTTAGGTAAATGCTTTTCATTACACTTCATCGTGTAATAAGAATTCTGCGCAATTACAGGCTTTTAAAAATAAGACCCATTTATGAAGAATAATTTTATTAGCTAAGCAAATTGCTGTTTTCTGTTTAAGAAACTGCTATTACAGATATCAAACTGAAGGACAGGTGTCCTATTTTTGCAATTATGAAAGTACACAAAGGTGAATTGGACATTTTTAATAGTGACTGTTTAGGAAATAGTAAACTTAGGAACTGAAAAACCAGTTTATTTTGCCATTAATAATGAAATTTGTTTAGAAATTTTAAAAGGAAATTGAAAGAACGCCTATAGCTAATTCCTTAGAATCTCTGCTTGATGTGATGGTATAAAATATATAATGGAGATAATAGTGGTCAATGTCAATACAGTTAAAATATTCCATATTTCACGTATTTTAAAGCTATGCTGAAGCTTTCATTCTTGTCCTTCCCACCGCATGTAGACTCACACAGGAGAAAAGGAGAAGATTTGCCCGTATTGCGGACAGAAGTTTGCAAGCAATGGAACGCTGAGAGTTCATATTCGGAGCCATACAGGTACAGTGTTGTTTATTGTAATGAAGAGAGAGGACTTTCTAAATATATGACAAAGTATCTGTAAGTTAGTCCACAATTTGTCTGTCTACAAAGAACAATGCAAATTTACAAGTAGGCCTAACAGCAGCTTTTTCAGATATTTTACCTGCTTAATGTATAAAACTGGATTCTGTTCTCAACTGTAGTTATGCATGAATGTGTGTGTATATATATATATATGAATATTTGTATGTATCATTCATCTCTGCCGCTTCTAAGGTGTTTTGAAATTCTGATTTCATATTGGAACTTCTGACCTTATCACAACCTCTGTGTTACCCAAATTAGAATGTTCTACTGTGGGTATGCTTTAACTCAAAACTTATATTCTGTTGTAACATCTGACTCATTGCATCGATCTCCTAATATGCCTGGGTCTGAGTTAATGTAACTTTTTTATATTGTCACCCAGATTGCATTACCGTTTCCCTATCATGTTATATACGTGCTTCTGGAAACACTGAGAGTACATTAGTTGTCATGTTGGTAGGTTTCACTTTGTGAGCTTATGTTTTCATCTCATAAGCAGCAGGCAACTGAAGGGGGTTTCTTTGTGATAACTTGTTTCCAACAAAAAATGGTATAGATTTGCTTCTGGCAGTCAAAGCATCAGTTAACAAATAGCCTTCCTATGGTATGCCATTCACTTCGCATAAGCAAATTTGGTTTGCAGGGAGATGACAGAATTGGTGTTTTTAATCATTTGGCTTTCTACTATGTTTGGAAGAGTCTTAATCGCTTCAATCTGTCAAGACCACCTGTTAAGATTACAGGTTTTACTAGTTTTTGTTAGATGGTGATTTTTGGACTTGACTGCTGTAGACAATAGCAAATTTTTATCCTGATCCTGTGGTCAGGGTAAAAGGCTATAATAATTGACTTTTATCTTTAGCTCTTATTCGTTACTAAATTCCATGTTTGGAACATTTATCCCTCATAGCAGCCGTATAAAAATATATACATATAAGTCATTGTTTATGCGTTCTGCTCAGGTGCTTTGCGTATACTGTATAATCCTAGACACAAAAGACACCGAAGGTCAAAGCTGGCAAGACCCAGAATAGCAATGCAGCAGTTCTGTCCATTCCCCCTCTTTATTCTTGTTCTTCAGCAACTTCAGCTTGTCAAGTCCTTCCTGACAAATCTCACCTGTTCTGTTTTTCTCTTCAGTCTTCTGTCCTGTAAGCTGTGGGTTTCTCTTCTTTTTTTTCACTTCCTGAAGATGCAGAGAAGAGGAAGAAAAAAAACCCAACCAAGCAAGCCAGCACTTATGGAGCATGTGGTATGAGGATTTAGAGAAGACTTAGGGACTGTGCCTTTTGGAAGGACAAATCACTTGCCCACCTGGGCTGTACTTTAATGGATCAGGTAGACAGGAGTAAAAGGAAGCAATTCAATAGTATTGTTAATTAGTCACTCGGCACATCGGTCCAGTCTTCTAGGAATATGACTGTCTTGATTTATCTAATCTGTGCTAACTTTTTTCATGAAGTTATTTTGCTGTTTTAATTATGGATATTTCTTTGCCTTCACCATGCCATCGCATGAGGGACTACATTACGCTTTAATTTTCTGGTATTTTGGTTTACTAGACTTTCATGAAAATTAGGACGACTTTTTTTTCTTTAATGCTTAAAGGAATATCAAACTGTTACTCTGATCCTTCATTAAAATCTGCAGATTCACATTCCAATGTCTTTTGCAGGCAAGTCTGCTTTATTGCCATTACTAGTGTCCTAGCTTGTTTTTCCTTATTTCACAGACCTTTTCCTTTAAACTTTAGGTAAGTTTTCTGTGTACTATGAGTGATTACGCATCAGTTTGCACAGAATAGAAAGGCCCCAGTTTTTTGAGTTGATAGTGCAGATAGCTCTTTGGAAAATGCTTTATAGCTGTCTGAGTGAAAATGCTTTTCACACGTGTGCTGCTACCAGTTACATTTAATGTTTCGGCTCTCTCAAGCAGTCTTTCCTAAATTTAGGAGTTAGGCTAAGGTGAGTTTCATGAAACCACACACCAGAGACCTCTAACCTTGACTATAGAGCCTTGCAAAATTTGTAGCCACTATTATATGAGAAGCAGTAAACTATGACATTTTGAACTTAACTTGAAGTAAGAGGGCACTGAATACTTCTTCCAGTAAGCTTGTAAATTAAATACGATGGGAGAAACCACCTTGCCAGGAGATGATACACATTTTGGGGGGATTTGGGGAACGTGCAGTGTGAAAACAACTTACGAAAAATAATGCTGCAGAAGGAGGGAAACTTTCAAGGCCTCTTTCTTTATCTAAAAAGCTAGAAGCGCTCATTTTGAAGAGTTACTAATTCAGGAAAAATGTCTTCCTAGATTCATTTATAATCACCTGTGGTAAATAAACTCTGATCCTTTCTTCTTCCAGTCTATCTGCTATTGTGATGTCAGTCACACTTTTGGTGGAGAATTTTGTGATTCACATCTCTCACTGTGAGAATCAACTGAAATGCATTTTCACGGTTGTTTTTGATGTCGTTCTATTGTGATTCCTGACCATTTCTTGATTATCCTGATGAAATTTGGGGGGGGGGAAGCGGGGGGAGGGAAGAGGAGAGGGGGGAGTTGCTGCTAAGTTGTGACTTGTGGTTTGGAAAAAAATATCTGTAAATTATGTCAAAATGCCTTATGTGAGGTTTAGTGAGGAAAATGCCAGATTTCGATTCATGTACTTCCGGAGAGATGGTTTTGACATGTGCTGTACCTGATGACTTCAGCCAAGCTGTTCACGATCATAATACATGCAGACTAATCAAGAAGAAATTGGTGTCCAATATTCAGTGGGCCTGAGGAAGTGTAGCTTTCTGAGGAACAGGTTTCATCATTTCCAAAGAAAGTAAGGGTAGTTGGTGAAGGGAATCTGTGTTGTCTGCAAACAGTGATTGCTCATTTGGTGGCTTGTAGTAGTAAAGTTCGTTGCATCGTGAAAATCCTTGACAACTTTTCAGGGATTTTCTGAGCAGTAAGAAATTTTCAGTTCATCAAACAGTGGAGCTGCAAACTTATCTGATTCGGTGATGGATGTTTGGTTTCTAAATGTTGCGGCGTTGAATACCTGATGCTCTTAGTATATATTAAATTCTGTTGTTTTGAATTAGTCAATTCGAAACTGTCCTCCTTTTTTTTTTTTTTTTCTTTGCGAGGGTCAGACCTCGAAGTACCGTTTTTCATGTTGAGCTAGAATTGAAACAACCACGCTCTGTCTGTTTTTAAAAGATGATTCATCTTTGTGAATAAGCCTTCAGCTGGGGCTAAGCCTTTGGTGCCACCACGCAGTATGCCGTAAGTGTACATATTGCGAAGACCTTCCTGTCTTAGTCATTACAGCTGATTAGGTTTGAGGTCCTGGTGCAGAAGTTCGAGTTATCCCGTTTTCTGTGCACGTGGTCAGCTAGACATTGTTTTATTAGCTGCTTTGAATAAGAGGCTTTGTTCCGTATTTACAAAATAAAGCCAGTCAGAATTCTTTCAAAAGAGTTGTATTTCAATTTATTTTTTTTATTTATAAATCTGTTCTTCATAAAAGCTGAGATTCTTGGTTACTCCCCTGGTTCTGCTTTGGAATTGTACTTTTGATATGCTTAATAATCCATATACAAAAAGAGAAGCTCAATGGGGTTTTGGCTTTTATTTAATACACAGCATGTGTTCTTAGATATTGTAACTCGCAGATGTATGCATGCTTCCTCAGTAAGTAGTTTTCTTCCCTCTTTTATCTTAGAGTAAGACTCTGTAAATGAGCCCTAACAGTACTTGGCCTTTTGCAGAAACTGAGCTGGTTTGGGGTGAGTGAACACGTCTGCGTGTGCATGTGTGGAGGGACGGGGTTGATGTTTGCATCTGAACCCAGCATTTTGCTCTGTAATTCATCATCTGGGTTTCCAGCCTTGGCACGACAGAGACAGCGCTCTGTAGGTCAGCTGAAACACTATAGCACATTCTCCCTCTGCTGTATCCTGTTGGCTTATGACTTCTTAGGGTCAGAGGGAGCTGAGTTAATTCAGCAAAAGAATCCTCTGACTGTGATATAAATTCCTTGGCTCGTTCATAAATTGTAAAAGAATTCTATGGGCTGCTGCTTGGGCTTGAAAACCGGGGCCAGGAGGTTAATTACTTCCCTAAAGTTTCAAGCAAGTTTCGGTGTTAACAGTTACTGGCTGTGGTTTGTGTAGCTTTGCAGTTGCCTTAGATGTAGCTATTTCAATCTGTTAATTGCGCTCTGGTGTGTGTGTGTTTGTGTGTGCCTATGGAATACACATACACATGCATTTTGTCAGTCTGATAGTTATACTGTTGCTCTCCTGACTAGTTGTACTGTAAACCCTTCCATCTTTGGGACGCAGCACATCAGGTTGTGCAACAATGAAAGTTGTTGTGAGGTATTTTGTGTTTGCAGGCAAATTTATTTTTGAGTGGAGGGACTAAAGTGTTCTAATTGCACTCCGTTACATAGGGACTGGTGAGAGACAACTAGTGACCATACATGTCTTCCGGAAAATACTTACACATGCAAATAAAGGTTAAAACATAACCTTATTTTACTTTTCCATCACAGATAGTCAAAGTCCTGATAAAAAGCCAGTAAGATAATTAATGACTTTACATCTTGCTCAGATGCATGACTTTACAGGTTGCCCAGAGAGGTGGTAGATGCCCCATCCCTGGAAACATTCAAGGTCAGGTTGGACGGGGCTCTGAGCAACCTGATCTAGTTGAAGATGTCCCTGCTCATTGCAGGGGGCTTGGACTAGATGGCCTTCAAATGTCCCCTCCAACCCAAACTATTCTATGATCTGTCCTAAATGTTTTCTGAGAAGATGAATGTTTCTATTTCATGCCATTTAAGAGCTGTGACTTAATGTGGTATTCTTAGATGTTATATTCTCTGATATGTGGAAAAAGCCACTTTATTTTATACGTGTGAGCTGAGAAGGTTCTTTTCCATATACACGAGTCAAACATAATACCAAGAGATTGCTTTAAAACAGCAAAAAGCATTCAGACTGTGGACTTCCATATCCTTTGTGTCAACACAGTTAAGCTTACCTTTTCAGTTTCCATTTCCATAATTAAAGACTGTTTAATGAGCTCATGAAAACATTTCATCATACTTGTCCCTTATAACTTCAGGTGCTGATTGCCTTCTTGAGATGTCTCTGCATTGAGAGCCTGATCTTATGGTCCTAACTTGCCATTGTAGTCACATTTCTGCAATTTGATTTACTAGGCGTTTGAGCATATTTAAAATCATATTTAAGGTCCAACTGTATAAAAATCTAGGTCCACGTTTTGCACTTTCATGTAAAAATTCCCGAGTAACCAAAGAAAATGTTAGTTGTAGGGTTATAATAAAAGTCTTTGGTTATTAACCAAATTGTTAGGTTCAGGCATGTATGAACACAAAAAATTTCAGAGTAGTTGAAGGAAGTAGTGAGTTGAAGTACAGTATAACTGCTGTTTATTACTATGCAAAATATGTCTCTAAAGGTTTAATAGCTAAACAGGCAACTGTTTGTTCATGTACATTAGAAATAATGTACAGCCAGGATCCTCGTTCTAGCAAATCATCTGGCAAATTACCTTGTAAGTAATTTATATTTTCCTACATTAAAAAAAAAAAGATAAAAGGGAAGCTTGAAGGAACTTCCTCTTATATCACAATGAAGTATGTGAAAAAAGGTATCTGTATCTAGTCAGTGAACAGCTTGCAAATGTCTACAGATAGGTTGTTTCTATTCAATAACTTATAAATGATCTCTTTTATCTACCGAATTTAAAGGAGCTTGCAGAAGGCCTCAAAGGTAAGCATTCTGCATTTCTAAATCTTTCAGTTTATACATCATTGTCTATTTATCTCCAGACAACAGTTAAATTGTTCAAAGTACCTGTAAAGTTTCATGCAGCTGTCAGCTTCTTGTTGGCTGCTTCTATGAATGAATAAATGTTCTTATGAGGGATAGATTATTTGAATTCTAATGGCATCTTTAGATCAAATGAATTACTGATTGATTGATGCATCTACTTTAAAAGATTTGGTTGACCGTTGGGTTCACTGAAGTCATGGATGCTAATACTCCATTTGTAGGGAAAGCAAACTGCTTAATTCCACTAAGAGATGCAAAGAATGAAACTGTTTTATTCTGTAAAGTAAGTGTGTTGGGTTTTTGTTTGTGACTGAAATCTTAATACTGCTGTGGAACTGATGAAAGTCTGTAAGTAATGAGTAACGGTAGTTCAGGCTTTACTGTACAGATTCAGGTAGCCGCCTTATTTTTGTAGGGTCCTTTACTAGTCCTTATAATTCATTTAGTTACAAGGACCTAAACCCTCAGTTACATCATGATAATTTTTATGGACCAGGTAGGACAAACATTTTGACTATTGGTCTTAACTACAGGTAATCTGAATTCTCTGAATAAACCCAAAACTTTGCAGAAAACAAACCTTCTCAGCTATGAAAATACCGCTTCTGCGCCTCAAAGAATAAGGCATGGCTAAGTACTTAAGGAAAAAAACGTGGTTAAAGCAATCTGGTTTTCCCTTATTTTGAGAAGAATAGCATTTGAGGTTTTTTCTTATGAAATATATGTCCGTTTTTAGTGAATGGGAAATGCATAACTGCATAATATTTAATCTCTCATCTTCAGAATCTGCCAAGTTTGGATGTTGGTTTGAATGAGGAATGCAAAAGAAATGTGCCTAATTGACCCATACCTTAGTCCTATCTTTCCATTTCTCTCAGCAACAGGATTGCTTTCCTCAGAGCAGGCAAAAAGCTATCCCTTCTTTTATCTGGCCAACTATGAGTCTAGAATTACACGTACATTTGATGTTTCTGGGTCTTGTCTCAGCTGATGTCTGCAAGTATTTTATCTTTCAGATCACTAAAGTGCTGAATTTTGAGCGTTTAATGGTTGAAAATCAGGCAGATCAGAATTTTGTATATGTCAAATAACTGTTTTTATTGTCTAGTCCAGATTAAGACCAGTCCAGGTGTTATAAAGAGAGCAGCTGGCCAAGCTTCTTGGTTACTCTGCTGTTACTTTCCCTTCCTAGAATTTCTGGTCAAAATTATAAAAATGCTTGAGACCTAAGATATTAAATGCTTTTGAAAATGCTACTCGGTATCTAGAGAACTGCCACATCTACACACAAGAAGAAACGTTGGAGAGAAGACTGTCTTCTCAAGGGCTGTTTGACATGCTGTACAGCACCAAGGTGGTGAAACTTACTGAATACTTTCTTAAAGTGTGAATATTTTAATCTTCATTCAATAATGGGTTTTCTGGCACTTTTTCAGCTAAGTTCTGTTGGTATCACTTGGTTCCTTGAGTTCCTATTTAGCTTAATTTTAATTCCTAATGAAGTTGTTCTGGTGTGGGAGAAATTCAGTTCTGTGTACTTAGGTTTCTTTGTGTGTGAGTAGGTATTTCAGTAGTGCATTAACTGAATTCTGTACAGTTAAGGACACGCGCTCCCTTTTTAATTCGATGGGAACACCGTGTGCAGAGCAACAACAGCGGAGGATAAATGTGTAAAGCTGTCACGTGCTTTATATGAACAGGTAATGTTCTAAAGCATATGTCACAGATTATAATTTTGTTGTATCCGTTAACCTTTTGCCCATCCTTACTTGCTGTTGAATGCTGTCATCACCCCACGTTATCTCCGACTGAAAAAGGCTCCCTGCAATTCCCATTCTGGGCTGCCCTGTTGATCACCTGGTACGGAGTGTTGCATGTGTGATCCAGATGGCCCCCTTGCCTCCAAATTCCTCCCCAGGTGAGCTGCCTTTTTTCCGCCGCAGTTGGGTGATGGTGGAGTCTCCCTTCTTTCCCTCTCCCCTACCCCAGTCTGAAGTTAGGCCTTTAAAAAGGGTTATACGTCACCATAATTGTTCTGAAAATTGTCATTTTGAAATAATACTCTGACATATATTTATTTTAAGAAATAGTCTTCTTATAAGTATTTCACTGTCTGAAAAGGAGCTATATTTAGAGGGTGGTAAGTGATCTGTGGATGATTCTGAGGGACCACATTGCCATAATTTTATTTTCTTAAAACAATTCCTTTTAAGTTACATACACTGCACACGACCTGATGTTTGGTGCAGTCTGTCATAAGTCTTTCTCTGATGTTTGAGTGTTGACCTAGACCAGTGGCACTGAATACCACAACTGACCAAGCATAGATACATTAAAAAGTATAGGAAAAAAAACTTCTATAATAATTCAGATTCTTAATTTCTTAATAGAGCAGTTTAGTTCCAATGAAGACAGAAAGCCAGGGAATCTGTACATGAAGGGTAACATACGTACCTGACAATTGTATACAAGTGACCAAGCAAGCTACATGGGAATGGGGACAGTAAATATGACTCCAAATTTAACAGAATGAAAGGGAAGTAATGCTCATACGTAGTTTGAAAGAGCTCTGTGAGACCGCTTCCAAAACTGAATGCATACTTTAGCATGCTGTTGGCCATCTTTGCCTCTGTTTCTTTCTTGGCTTGCTGGTCGCTTCAGACACCTTTGTTAATCTCTTCACATTAGGACTGTTTCTCAGTTGCATGTTTCATTTGTCCCATTTGTTGGGAATATATTTGTCACCTGCAAAGTACATATTTGTATGATCTTACTAGAGGTCACTGTTACAAAGTAATCACTAACATTGGTTTTCATATCAGGTTTCTGCCTGATTTTGTAATCAGCTTTTTTGTGGCTGAACTGACTAGAGGGAATGCAAAATACAGTGTGAAAATAGCAACACATGAGATTAATTTGAATTATTGCGTCTCAAAGTCTTTAGTAAAGGTCTAGCTCTAGCCACTGAAGTCTTGAAGAACTAATATGTATTTGGTTTTGTTTCTTAATTGTTTGGCTCCCAGGGGTATCAGAGTTTGGGAAATCTGGGTAGGAAACTCACTGTAAATATTGCCTTACAGCACCTTTGATTGCAGATGTCTCGGGAAACTGTCCATCCTGAGTTGAACTGGGATGAAAGAATCTGGTGTTTAACTTTTTGTGCTATATTGAGGTCTAGTAGGTATTGTGATCTCAAGCTATAGATGCACACACTTGAGGGGGAAAACAAGATATCAATTCTGTCATTACACGTTTGCGGATCAAAATCCCATATGGTTTTCAACCATGGTATTTTTTGTAATCCTTGTATTAGGGTTAAATTTATTTTTATTATGTTAAAAGCTTTGGTTTTGTTCATACAAAATCCTGGAAGTAGAACGTCTAGACTTTGAATTATATTAAATCCACTGCAATTCATCCGTGGATTATTTATTTGAGGTTATTTGTACAGAAGTGCCATTAATGTGTTGAGCAGTTTGCTCTTGGCCAGCAGGGGCGGGACAGTCAGCTGTAACTTGAGGGTAAATGTAACATTTATTAGGGCTGTCTGTCTTGAATCTTTTGCTGTTTTAATGATAGCAATTTTTCTTAGTTATTGTTGCATTCACAACGTTACTTCTGGGCACGTTGACTGGACAAGCTGTCAAATGAAGATGTATTTAATGTGCCTACTGGATTTTGATACTGTACTGAAGTAGAAAGCCTGGTGAAATGTTTTAGTGAAAAGGGCAGATCATAGTCTCAGTTGGGGTTTAATGGCAGAGTTGCAAACAATAACACAGAAGGTCAGGCCTTTTTTCAGATACTTTCCAAATGCGAAGCGTTAGGGTTAAATCTTTGTAGTGTATTTGGAACTTAAAATATTTTGCCCCCACATTATCCATATTTTTTATATAAACCACATTTTAAAAAAAAACCCACCAACCAACCACCCTCACTTTGTGCAATAATAGCTT
This sequence comes from Rynchops niger, assembly GCA_013400035.1. Classification (NCBI taxonomy): domain Eukaryota; kingdom Metazoa; phylum Chordata; class Aves; order Charadriiformes; family Laridae; genus Rynchops; species Rynchops niger. The sequence goes on along the minus strand of VXBH01005342.1, from coordinate 957,781 downwards.
TGAAAACTTACTCTCTTAGAACTGCAAAGAAAAGGGATTGTAGGAAAAAACATGGTCTCGTTGACAAATCTGTTATTGGGATCATTCTTACAGGCAACTGACTGGGAGCATGAGTAACGTTTGCCTAGTCTAGTTCTAAAGCAAGGAGGGAAGTTAATTTTTATCGAAGTTAGAGAAGCTAGTAAGTAGGACTGTAATAACCTTGCCCAAACCTGCTGTCCATAAGTTCAGACAGCTAATGTGAATTAGTTGCCTACACTCCTGAAACAATAAATAGAGAAAAATGTGCGTTGACAGAGGGCAGCTCATTCGGTTCTGAGACAGGCAGCAGTCAGGCCCGTTCTGGAGAGCGATTCATCCTAACTTTCTTTTATCCTTAATTTTACTGAGATTCAGAACAACTAGTTAAAATTAGACATCACATTTTCCCATGGCTGATGTAAGATGAGGGGAATCTTACTCTTGCTCACAGATCAAATCATCTTAAAATAGAAGTAATTTTTATATCCGTATGTCTTACACAGTGGCACAAACTCGTCTTTGCGCTGGTTGCAGAAAGACTAAGAAATTTATTCTAAGCAACATGGCTGTTGCAAGCACGTTCGTTTTGAGTGGCCCACAGTTAATTTTGTAAAATCCTAAAATTCTTTGATTCTTTGTGGTAGAAGATAAGCTATGTATCTAAAAGATGTGTATGCACAGGGGAGACTGTTGCTTATGTAAGGACAAGGGCACTTGTACGTATTTTGGGCGTACAGGCTACAAAGATTAGGTAAAAGAAAATAACGTAAGAGCAACAGTAAAATTACTTGGGGTCATCTTTTAGGTTGTTTTGCTGACAATTATCGGTGGCACAAGTGCATGAGAAGTTGTTTATATAATTTAGAAAAATAGCATGTCCTCAAGCATCCATGTCAAGTTAGAGCTTGCGGTCTGTGGTATGTAGGAAACTCGATTTTTGGAACAGCAGAGATTTTTGGGACTTTACAGTACATAGCAGCTGCTCAAAGCCAGTCTTTTTCAGGTGTATCATGTTGATATGAAGTCATGCTGTTGCCCTCTACTGGCATCTGCTGAAAGCTCTTATCCGTATTCATCAAGTACCATGGTCTCCACAGTTAATTTCTGAAGGACACTATTAATCCATTTCAGACAAGCTCAAACCCATCCTTTGAAAGCAGAAGTCTTTCTCTTTAAGGATACTCAAGGGTTGGGGGAGAGAGGGAGGAGGGGTACAACTCCTACCTGTCAACACTCATCGGCTTGCAAACTGCTGAAAGCTTTAACTTCTACATTCAAAAGCCCTAAGACATAAAAATGTCGGCTGAATTAATTAAATATTTGAGTACTGACAACCGTTGGAGTGTTTGAATTTTGGAGGCAGGGATTAAAGGCATTGAGGGTCATGAGAGAGAGCATCATATTTCAAACTGCTCCATGAAAACACAGCTATAACACAGCGGTTGTTGTCATCATCCCGAAAATAATGCCAAATTCACACAATTGTGCTTTCTGAGAGAGGTGGCAGAATACAAGAGACAATTATTTGTATTTCACAAGTAGTTTGCCTACACAATTTTTTACTGCTGTCATTAACAGTTATCTAAACAGTAACAAAAGACAGAAAAGAACAGAATAGTTTAGATGCTAAATAGTTGTTTTTATTTTATCCCCTTACTTGAATAATCATCTAATCGCAGCTGCCCTCAAATCTCTACACAACCTGTGACTATATGGAGATATAACAACAGTGACTGTCAGTTGATCAGCTGTATTGTATTCACAGTCGGTCCTTCTGAAGAGCTGTTTCTGACAACTGTAAGCTGTCTCTATTACATACTTCTTGTGATTGCTTGACATCTTGTTTCCAAGAAAGAAAACATCCAGTATCTTCCCTCTGAGCAATCAGGGAGGAACACTCATGCAGAGAACAGATGAGGGATGAGGCTTCCTTTCTCCCAGTCAAGATGAATATCCCTGTTATTAGGGACTGCGGAGCTTTAAATGCTTATCTTTGTTACTGCCACTCTCTTGCACTCTGATCTTTGGCATGTCAGTGAAATATGTCTGGTTGGTTTTTTTAACTGTAAAATGTAGTTAATCTTACTTACCTATTTTCCAGGATTGAGTGTGAGTGTTAATAAGTGTTTGACATTTGGACTATGTTAAACCTCTCTATACGTGCACAGATTCTTTCATGAGTGGAAAGCTGCGCGTTGACTTAGTGGAACAAGCTTTGCTTAACTTCTATTTTCAAATAAAGGTTTGTTACACCTTTAGCATTATGATTGCGTAGAACAAATGCCTTTTTCTTAATAGAAAAATACTTGTGTCTTAATTTGTTGAACTTAAGACTGTTTCTAGTACAAAACCAGGTATTTGCTATTAAAGTGTTGTCTACAGGAAGGCCGTGGATTCGTATTCCAGTGCATTGCCTAAAGAGTTAAAAATTAAAAATGCCCTTGGGGAATTATAAAGCTTTATCACTTCTTCCAAATTATGGAGCTAGCTTAGAAACTCTTCAGTCTCTGATTCTGAATAGCTCAGTATCCACATTACGCTAATGTGAGTTTGGGGAAATCGATGCTAAATGACACCAGTTTAATGGAGTATTAAACTAAATACCTTCAAGGTATAGGATGCTGCATGGGAGATGCTGACATCCTTTTGCTTCCATTTCAATCATAAATTGCGACACAAAAATTACAAAAACTTTCGATTAATTAGCTTCTAACACAGTTAGTTCAGATACAGCATTAAAAAAGAGTGGATTTTATATTTCATTGGGGTTCTGACACCCAGAGGGCCCTAATAATGACCAGATGTGAAATGGAAGAAATATTTTGGAGCAGTTAATGCCTAACCATAAAAGTGACCATGTGTAAGTCATGTGGTTTGAGCAAGGGCAGTAGGT
>VXBH01005342.1:929468-954843 GCA_013400035.1 Rynchops niger | reverse complement strand
TTTTTTTTTTTTTTTCTTCCCCCCCCTCCCCACCCCCGCCCCGAGGCTTTCGGTCTGTATTCATACCGTGCTAGAGGAGCAACGAGGAATGTTTTGATCCAGCCCTGCAACCTGCTCAGGTGGACCCTTATTTGTAATTTTTCAGATGCTTAGATCTCTTTCGTTTGAAATGAGTGTGAAGACGAGTCCAGAAAAAAGTACCTCAGTTTGAGAAATAACTGTGCTGCAAGGTCTTCATGTACTGAGGCCATATTTATGGATTTTAATGTTTTTCTTGTTTTCAGGTGAGCGTCCTTACCAGTGTCCTTACTGTGACAAAGCTTTCAGCAAGAATGATGGATTGAAGATGCATATTCGCACCCACACAAGGGTAAGTGTAGCTTAGTTTTTATGGTTTTGAGAATTGGCTGTGAATCATGTTTGGCAAAAAGTAAATAACTGCTGTTTGTGTAGAGATTAGGCTATACCAAGCAAGATATTTAATGCTTGCCAAAATAAGAGGCAAAGATTCATGTCATTAACTGTTAAATTGTGACTCCCTTACTGACCTTCTGTTTTTTCTGTGTTCAATTTCTTACATGTTGAAATAATAGCAGTACCGATTTCTTCCTTTAATCTGTGGTTGTTTATAGATGGACGTTAATGTTTGTGATTATTTGCTGAGTAAACAATTCTGTAAAGACTTCGATATCCAGTGCTTCGATTCACACTGCTTCCTTAAAAATATAGTCACTGTGAGCTTCTGTGGATGCTGTACTTAACTTACTGTCATCAATTAGTAGCAAAACGACTTTATTTAACTTTTACTTAAATGAAGGCAAAATAAAAGGTAAATTGCAGGTGTCACGTGCATTATTTTTGAACCTTTACTCTGAGTTAACACAAAGTTCCCTGTTTTAGGGAAAAGTCTTGTCATGTATGTATATCTATTTACCAGACGACAAAGGCAAGATCTTGGGCCCCGCTCGGCCAGCCAGAGGTGGAGAGCTGTCTTCAAACAGCCAGATGTGAATTCCCTTAGTGAAGGGAGGTCTCCAGGTGAACTCAGGCTGCTCTAATGTTTGCCATGCTACCTGCCTCTGGCCTTCCCATCCACCATAAGAAAACAAACAAAAAGTAATCTGTAGGTTTTACTAGCAATTCCTTGGGATCTCTTACTGCTTACAGAAGTCAAGACAGCTTTGAGGCCAAACTGAGAAAGATCTTTATTAGGAAATAGGGAGGGTGATAGTTAAGCAAGTAGTTTCCATAAGCAAATCTGCACAGAATAACTTTCTAAATAAGTAAAGATAAGAGCAATCCTGTTTGTTTAACTTTCTACCATTCTACCTAGGTCTTGAGGGTATTAACTGGAGGTTCTAGATAAAGTTTTAGCTTGTGTGCCCCAAACTTTTAAGCTAAAGTTATCAGTAGTTTGTGCGATGCTTCCTGGTGGTTCATTGGAAGCAGGCTAGTCCCATGTTGTTAATTGTTTCTCCTTCTTTGCAGCTGTTAAATCATTTTAAGAAGTGCTGTAAAATCTTTTCTGTTATTACTGTCCCATATTACTGGTTTTGTCCCAGGAGAAATTTCGTTACCATTTATGTTCTACATGGCTATGAGGGGGAGGAGCAGTAAACAAGACCAGCTCTGAAATAGTGCCAATTTTAATTTTTTCCTGATTTGTCATACAGTCTGATTAAAAACTCCCCAGCTTCTGTAGGAAAAAAAAAGAGAGAAGAAAAAAATAAGAAAAGGCCTTTAGAGCCTGTAATGGTGTATCTCTGTTGACTGTCGTGATTTACTACACCAAGTGACGACTTCTTCCAAAATGCATGCTCATGAGTGAGGTTAGAGAACTTGACAAACATTATCTTCATAGCTTAAAAGCTGTAAATTAACTGATAGCAGTTATTTACAGCAGGATTGCATATCCTACAGTCTAGAAAGCTGTGCATTTTTTTGATAACTGTATATTTTTTTTGATGGTTGTATACATCAGTCCTTATTACCACACAGTGCAGATCATAAAGCACTCAAATGTATTATGTTAACAATTTAAAAATAAAAAGTCACTTTGAAGTAGAGATTTTTTTTTTTTAATTGCACTGAATGGAAACCTGATAGTTCCTCTTCAGCTGAGTGTACTTTTTGTGGGACGTTTCTTGCTGTTAGCTTTGCTCTGAAACATAATTATGCACCTTAGTAGAGAATTTGCTCTTTTATTGTTGTTTGGCTGCTTGCTACTACCTCTTCTATGTAACTTGTTGCTTACATGTATATATAAAAAAATCTTTGAAACTTGCAGGCTGGCTCCAAAATGCTTCTATAAAATTAGAACGAAAGACATACTGAGGACTTTATGTTAATGTTGAAACAGGAAGAAAAAGAAAATAATTTAAACACTGCTTGTGAATGACATAAGAACAATTCAACCATTGTTTGTTATTTAGCTAATAGGAAAGGGAAAAGTTAGGAAAACAGATTTTTAGAGTGGCGATTTCTTTTTAATATATGTAGACATTGTAATTAGACTTTGTACTAAGAACATAACGAAATTTTATTTAAAATGTCTCAGAAAATGTTCTGCTGTATCACGTAGTCGAAATACCATCCTTACAGAAAGAACGAACTCAGTTCACACCAAATGCGATATGAGTGTTTCCACAATACTTGAGAAGTCACGATAATCTAGATCTGAACAGGTCATGTTTCAGTTTTTCTCTTTTGTGTGTAAGTGTGCTAAGCAGACTACTGGAAATCTTGACAGTTAGACTAGAGGATTAAAAGATGCAGGCAACAGCGTGATTTATTTAGTCCTGATTTGGGGTTTTGATTCTTTTTGCTGTCTATATGCTATTCCTATTCTGAAGCTTCACAGTGAAGCTCATTCCTGTATGAATGGCATTATCCATCATTTATCCTCAAATATTTTTTTCTTACTTTGAGATAAGAAGAATCAATATTGATAACGTTAACATTACTAGCTCATTTTGAAAACTGAAGTCTGTTACTATAACATTGCTTCTCCCAAGTTTCCCTCTTCCTCAGACTTCAATGCTTTATTCAATATCTAAAGAGAACTGGATAGCTAAAAATTTTGAAGTCCTAGGAGGAAAACCAAGTTGACTAGTAGTGCTAATAAAAACAGCAGAAGAGAAAGCAAAGTTTATTATGAACTCTCCCAGGTTTTAAAGTCAGAAGGAGTGGTTATGCTGAGTCTGTTCTTCTGCAGAACATTATCCGTGCAGTACTGCAGGATAATAAGCTGTAGCTCACTTGTTCAGATGAGGAAACAGTAGTACAGGTATAGAGGAATAAATATGTATTTTAGGTGTTGTGATTCAGACGTAAGTGAAAGAACAGAGCAGTTGAAGGGGGTTTGGGTATTTGGAAGGAATAAGAAGGAAGAGGGAGAGAGAAAATACTGAGAGGCAAATTGGAAAGAAGTCATTATTATTTACAAGAGCACTTGTGCGTTGGGTAAGAAGATGAAGACTCATTTGATGTTTGTAGTATGTTGATGCTTGTCAGGAATGGAGTGGTTGATATGGAGGGTCTCATTATGAGACACTGGAAAACTTAAATATTTTCTGCCATGTACTTTAAGACCAGGCACGCCTGCCCTTACAGCCTGAGGTGTTCTTTCTTTTCTCCTTTCCTACTATTTCATTCTCAAGTAGGTGCATGCCACTTCCTGGAGAAAAAGGCTGGAATTCACCAGTACTCTGGCTCATTTTGTCAGATTCTCCCTTTGCTCGGTGTTGTAGAGGTGGTTAAGAGTTATGATATTAAGATGGTTCACTTTGAGGTTGATAGCCTAATATATTTGTACGTAGTAGTGATAGTTGAATTTCTAGCTTTGAGCATTGCAGACTTTTAACCAACAGCAACATAAGCTAAACTGAAAATTCTGTGCTATTTGCGTGTAAATATTTTTTGAAGTGAATGCACGCAATGACATTGTAGCACCTCTCTGGTGCTCCGGGGTAGTTGTGGTCTAATTCTTCATTCTGGAAATCAGAGACAATGCGTGTCTGTCCTGGTTCCGGCGGGGATAGGGTTAATTTTCCCTGGTATTCCATGCCATGGGAGCCATGCCCACCCTGAGCTGCCGGGGGAGGGTGCAGGAAGTCACCGCTTGGGGCGGGCTGGGGCATCCTGGGTCTGGTCGGTGAGCGGCAGTGGTTCTCTGTTGCCGTCTGAGGCTAAACCACGACAGTGTATTATCAAGTAGCGCAATGCAGTAGTAGGTATGTGAAGAAGTTGGTGCAGAGACTCTGATGTTTATCTAGTATGTGTTGAAACAGTTGGTGCAGAGACTCTGATGTTTATCTAGTATGTGTTTCAGGGATTTTATTGCAGATTAGGTGTAGTCTGGTCCTATAGACTGAATGGACAATCGCGCTCCCTGGAATGCGTTAAACCTTCTGGTTTAATTTTTTTCCAAAAGAAATCCAGGTCGTGCAGTCCAAAACACTTTGGAATTGTGCACCAAAGCACAGTAACGGGCCATTTGGGAAGCGTGCTTCAAAAGCTCATATCAACACGGAAGGAGATGTATTCTGTGTACTATGTAAGAACTTTTCCAGTGAAGGATTATACCTGTGCAGAAATACCTTGAAACTCCTCAGCGTGATAGCATGATACAGATTCGCTATCACTTGTTCTGTGATTGTAGACCATTTAAACAAAGACAAAACTAAAGATTAGGGAATAAAAAATGTGGTGTGTTGGCCAGTGTTCATTTCTGTCAGTTCTAAGAACAAGAAAAGCTAGGAAGTCATGCTTGAAACTTCTCTCTTCAGGCATGCGATGTGTTGACTTTTCAAGACAAACGATTGTAAGGATGTTGGCTGTTCCTTTACTTACCCTTTCTTACACGTACATTTTACTTTGAAATTTATTCTTGCATGCAAAAGAATTATTCAAAGAATAAATAACAAGGTGTATAAATACAGAAGGTATTTTTGTATTGGCTAAGCCTAGCAATATGGAAATAAACATAATTGTAGCACCCTTCCTCAAAGGCTAATCTTGTTAATATGTTGAAAAAAGAATCTGGTCTTTTGGCCTGAAAAATTGTGAAGTAGCCTAAAAGTAATAATATGACATTCAACAAGGAAAGTGTCACTGTAGATATTAAGTCTAGGTATATTTTACCAGTGGGATTAAATGCCAAACCGGATCCTGTGGATCAGGGAAGGCTGCTGGAAAAATCATTGTAGGAAGTTGATTAAGGTCTGGCAGCTGCTAAACTGAGTACAACCTGGGTGGCCCCAGGTGTCAGCTCAAACTCTGGAGTAAACAGAGAAGGTAGGCCAAAACCCCTACTGACAATGTAAGGGGAATACCAACCACCTAATTTTAAAATGTCACCTGAGTACTGATTTGTTTCTATGAAAGTGAAAGTGTTTGGTGTATGGTTTTGGTCTTTTGGGTTTTTTTTAGCTTAAGAAGAAGAAATATAACAGCCTGAGAAAACATAAATGAGGAACTCATTGAAGTCCTTGATGATGAACTGAATTTACAGACCACATCAGCTTTGAGGAAATACATGCGTGCTTCCAGCCTTCACGGTGCAGTAAATGTCAGCTCTTCCCTAAGGCTTTATTCAGGGCCTGGCATAATATTACATAGTTGGAGCTTAAACATGTAGAAAAACTATTGTATGTTACTGCAGTATAATTGTTAATGTTTGGAAAAATGGTCATGGATAGGTGCTCAGAGTTATTGTCATGTCAAATGGATGTTTTTATCACTATGAAAATGGTAGTTTTATTACAGTTTTTTTCGGTTAAATACAAGGCAGTGATGGAAACCAGAAAAAAGCAGAAGCCATTTGCAGATGCTTTTTCATCACTTGGTTTGACTATTTCATATTTATACTTTAAAGGCATAACAGAAATATGTAATTTGTATAGCTTGTTTAAAAATCTGATTTCTGATGGCTGGAAGGCTGCTGGCTGTAATCCTCAAATTGTATGTTTCTGAGGTAATACTTAAAAATTAGAGAAATTACAGTGGTAGGTACGCTAGGTAGGTACATTTCTTTGTTTCATGCAGAAGTAGCTACTATTTAAAAATGCATTAATCTTTAAGTATGTTTAAAAAAGCACCTAGTGTTTAGAGATTATGTTGTTATAAATGGAGAAAATTAAGTGATACGCATATTTTTGTAACTCTGCAACTGACTTCACTTGTCCACATTTGAAATACTTGGCCGGTGTGGTTTGCTTTTTTTTTTAAATATAGGTATGTGTATACACACACATACCTATATATACGGGTTGTGTGGAACTGGCCAAAAGATTGGAGTTGATGTTACGTAGCTTCTGGATGCTTAAGCTATCGGTTCTCACCATACTGTCGAGGAATCTTTGTCTCCTGCTCTTCTTTGTTCTTTTGAAGCTGGGCAGCTTGGATGCTGTTAGCAGCGTAGCCTCAAAATTGTGAGGATTGGTGTCATCTAGTGGCCTGAGTATGTTTTGAAGTCAACTCTTGAACTCCTTAATCTCATGGTTAATTTGGTGGTGGTGGCTGAGGGTGTTAGTCTGAAGCTCTTACGAATATGTCTGCATGGGTTGCAGTCATGTAAGTGAGGTCAGTGTAATGACATCAGTAGAAGCTAAGGACTCAGGGCTTGACACAGTTAGCCAACCTTGAGTTAATTTTGAGTTTTATGCATTAATTTCATGGGAATAGGTGTAAGTCATTATAAGTATGGAAGCTAGACAGCCTCCTGTTGAGGTTTTCTTTTCAAGTTAGTGTTTCAGCTTGCTGCTGGAACAGTACAAGAAGAAAACTGTCCTCATCCAGGCCCTGAGTTAAACAGTCTTTCCAAAGCATTCATTTGGAACTTCACTTTACACAACCTCTAATATTCTTCTGAGTTACAAAAAAAAGAATAAAGTAAAATAATTTTAAAAAAAATATGAAATGCAAGAACAAATTGACAATTGTGACATAATGCCACTTGTTCTTTATTTCTTAGGAAGTATTTGGGCTTAAAGTTCTAAAAAAAAAAAAGTCATGAATTCTAGAAACAGCATATCATGCTATTGCCAAAAATTAAAATATTGCATTGGGTACTAAATATAGTCTTCTATGCACATGACAGTGTGTAATGAAATAATATGAGGTGTTGATTGAATTTTGAATTTTTTTCAATATTAGATTTTCTCTATATTTCCCTCTTGGTGAGACATTGACTGAGTTCCCAAACGTCTGTCTGAGGATGATGACTTTGCCAGTACTGTGGTTTCCTTGCCTGTGGAATCTGTGTTTGTATACACAATATAGAAGGTTTGAATCCCACTGCACCTACAGTTTCACGCTCTTTTTTTATGTAATGTTGACTGATGATCGATTCAGTCGTAGAGTGAAAATGTGCGTTTTTATATTGATACTGTTCTTTCTGCAAGAGCAGATTAACATCTATTGAATTTTCATTGTGGATGATTCAATGAACCCTCCTTCACTAAATTTTAGGGGCAGAAATTACTTCAGCAGTTTAAAAAAACCCCAAGCAACAAAGAAACAAAAACCTTACAGATTGTAGGTAGCAAATAGGCAGAACTACTGTGGAAAATGGTTAGTTAATGGTAAAATCCAACTAATTGCATATACTAAAGTTTTTGAGTAAATATACCTTTTTTTCTTCTGGCAAACATTTCAGTGAAGATGCCTGTTTTTATTTTCATGACAAATTTTATTGCAAGGATATCAGATTTTTTTTTTTCCAAAACCCCCAAAACTGAATTGAGAACTTTTCTAACAAAACATCAGTCGCTTCTAATAAAAATGACTTCTTTTGTTTAAATTTGCCAAAATCCCTTCGCAGTTGTTTCAAGAGGAAAGTTTCTGTGCCTGCTCTAGTTATTAGAAGTATTTTTTAAAGCATTTTACTTCTCAACTGAGGAAATGTGTACTTATTAAGTGATTGTTTATTGAGTTTTAATCATTATGAGATTAAAATCCTTACTTCTTCTGTAGGAGTTGTAAATTCTCATCAGCCTTTGTCTTCCTGTGTCAACATTACTTTAGTAATTTAATGCAAGTCTGATAGTTCAAGTAGGCCTTTGTCTGTGGGTGAGCCACTTGCTGGAGTTTCCAAAACCTTCCAGTTACTAAGAGAGCATCTTGTTAGTTCTTGCACATTTTTCACACTTAAATTCAGAACTGGACTCCATTAACTCTCACCATCTGTGTTCTTAAGAGCCTTAGCCTCTCTTCTCGACATGGGATGTGTTGCTAGTGGTGATGACCTAGCAGAAAGTATCACTGATGGCTTTTTCCTGACATTAATCAGCTTAGTCTTTTCTTTTCGAGGGCTGAAATGTAGCTAAACATCAGCTCCATAAGCCACCCTTGTTTCAGTAGGCACTTTACTGGCTTTCTTACTTCACTATACCTCAATCCCCAGCCCTTTGATTAAGATGAAAGCTGGTCTTTTAAAAAGAATTGAGCAATACATTGCATGTCACCACTTCATTGATAGTGGAAACCACCCATCACTCTTCTTAAACATAGAAAAAACGCTGTGCATTGACACTGGAATTTGCTGAGGCTCAAAGGTCTATTACCACAGCTGCTCTCTAACAGGTTTTCTTGTGAAGAACGACTCGGTTGGCCTGGCCCTCAGCATGGTCTCACGCTCTCTGTGGGGAGTTTCTACACCGAGCAGAAAGAATCATTCGATTCTCTAGGACTTCTGTTACTCATTCACTGCTCTTCTGCTTAGCTCTTGGTAGAAGTTTGCTGTTAGTGAGGCCGCAAGGTAGGTTGCGGGTTGCTTATGGGTATGCGTCATGAACCCTGGGTTAGGGTGGACTCTTTTCCAGTCTCCTGAGGCTGAGGTCATGCTTTTCAGGCTGTTGTAGCCCTGAACCTTCACGGCACATTCAGGTGGGGGTTTTGACAGGTTGATACCTGTTCTGGTCCCCATCTTTGATATGTGCCACGTACAACTACCTGAAGAGCTCTTGAGTGTGGTTTGAGGGACACGTCAACATTAATAATTAGTAATAATTGAAACAAAGTGTTACTGGTATTAGGGCAAGGCTTAAAACACACAAAGCAAAGAGGTTGTGTGAAATATGTAGGTGTCTTAAACTTCATGCCATTCCCTCCATGCCTAAGGTACCCTTTAGATAATGCTTCTTGAAGTCTGTATTTGTCCCTGTCCTCTTGTGATAACACCACTGTCTTCTGCGTTTTCAGGTTGGCAAAGCTATAGGATTTTCAGGATTCTGTTTGAGCTCTTGGTAGCTGCAAACCTGACCAGGATATTTTAACGTCTGGCTAGTCGTGTTTGTTCATTCTAGGCCACGTATTTCTACTCTTGCTGATTTTTTTTTCACAATTTTTTTTACTTACCCTGTGTTCAAGTGACAGTGCAAATATGCATAGCAGCCAATCGTATCTATTGAGTAATACAAATATTTTCAAGTTCTCCACAAAAGGTTTGAAAGCAGATAGTGTTACTGTATCTACATCTCGCATAGACATTATAAGACTTTCTCTTTGGGAACAAAGGAAAGCTCTTTGTTTTAGAAAAATGAAAGCAATTAAAAACAAGAAAATAAAAAGTTAGATGAACTAAAGTATGATCTGCTATCACTTTAGTAAATTAATTTAAACAAAAAAGTGAAGAATAAGGTCTCCCGAGTGTGGGTTCAGCCCAGTTTTAAGTTGCTCGTGCCACCTTGGAAAGAGTTACTAGAACTGTTCTTAACTCTCATTTATTTGAATCTAGAGCTATGATTTATTTGAATACAGTAATGTCTAGATAAGGTCTGTCTTGCTGTTGCTGTTGAGCTCATGAAATAGTTCTAAATTCAGATTTTAAAAGTTATTGAGAGATACTCCTATCAGAGTCATTCCTGTTTTACCTGTGTAATCAATTTTATGAGGTTTACCAAAACCACCACATGCACTAATATACATAATATATTTATATTTCTTAAGGGAGATACAGTCAACTACAGCAGCAGTTAGCAGTTCAAATATTCTGCGTATTAAGTATTTCCATCTGCGGTGGTTGCAGGATACTCTGTACACATGTTCTATCAATCTGTTAAAGGCGGTGTCAAACGGCCTTGAGAATTGGTTGTGTTCTGATGTCTTTCTAATGCAAAGCACAATTTGCATAGAATCCAAGATAGTCATTTATGATCTGGCTAGCCACAGACAGATGCCGCGTGTATTGCAGGCTCTGTTTTATTTGTCATAGTTGTTAAAATGTTGAATTCCTCTCAGTTTTACCATAGTAAAGTGAAAAATCATCAGAGATGGGAGTTTCAGTCTTACAGCGAAGCACCTTGCAGAATACCAAGTCCCATTTGGGCTCCCTTTGGCCTTTCTTTGTTTAGAGGCAGGAAGGTTATAAATCCTAATCTACATATTTCTGTTTATACCTGGTATACTTTAAAATGTAATATTAAATCACTGCAGTATCAGCTACATCCTGTCTCTCTCACTCTTCCTCCTCCCTTCCTCACTTATATCATCAATAAAAGAAAACACGTGTAATCCTTTGGCTTTGCTGGCACCATAGTCATGGCCCAGCAGATGCTTTTTGAACAGAGGGTAAGATTTACAGTACTAGCAGTTGCTAACTCCTCTGAAGTCAGACTTATGTGATCTTCCCACTGCCCTCCTGTTTTGTTGACAGTTAGCAGGTTTTTCCCTTTTGCTTGGTGATTTAAATCCAGCTTTCTTCCAATCTCATCATTGGTCCCTGTTGTCCTTTTGTGATGGCATTAACTGTCTTTCAGACTTATTGCTGTGCTTTTTTAGCTATTTTTTTTTTCTGTTCACATTTAGAGCAGTGGTGGTTACGACAAGTCACCATCATCTTTTCCATGTTCTAAATGTTGCCTTCTCCAAGAATTGTGCAATGGAAATTGGATACCAGGGGAAGAAGGGAGAGAGAGAAAAGAAAAGCACAGAGTGTTTTGTTATGAAGAAATTGATCTCTGAGAATGATGTCTTCTTTGAAACCGACAAAAAAGTCTTTCTCTGGAGAGAAACTTGGGGTTAAGTTTGGCTCTGGACACCACCACTGATTTTACTGAAGCAGACACAAATGTGAATGAGGGGCAGCTTAGCTTAGTGGGGAGGGGGGCTGGTGTGGATCAGAATTGTATCTGCTGAAGTCACTGGAATATACAGATGTAAGGAATCTAAAATTAGATCAAAGACAGCTTTGGATGCGTTTCATGCACTACATATGTGAATTTGAATACAAATGCCAAGGGAATGGTTAGATATACCCTTTTTTGCCATAGAGAATAATACACATAACCAAACGTAACCTTGGGGAAGATATTACAGCCTGCTTTTGTGACTTCAGCTTCCCAGAGTTTATAATGGCTCTTTCTCAAAAATGGTATCCTGAATTCCTTTTAGCTCTGAAATGAGAAAGGTAATCATAACCAAGTTAACTCTTCAGATACCTGAAGAACAAGATGATAAAAAGGGAGTAAGTGCACCTGGTATAGTTAGCAATAACGAATGTTTTCATAGGTGTTTAAGACGTACATGTCAGATGCTTTACTTTACGCTTTCTGCAGAACAGCCTACACAGAGAAAGGCTGTTTTCAGAGAACTCGCAGCAAATGTGGTTTATGTTAACCACAATGCGAAACCAGTTAAGGGGGCATTGCAGAAACCTGCTTTTCATATGGCTTATTCATACATTTCCTTAAAAATTACAGACCTGCTTCATGAAGTCTTTAGTCTAGCAAAATTCCCTGTGAAGTTTTTGGTCTAAGTAATGATTTTGTTTTTTAAGATCAGCTCAGATCTTTTTTAGGTAATTTGTTATGTTTTCCTCTATACTGAAGAATCATGGACATTACAAAATTAAGATAATGATGAAAAACCACAAATGATAAATGTGTAAGGAGACTCTTGCGCAAAAATGCTCGTTAGTGACTTCCCTTTAGGCCGGTTTAATTAGAAGCAGCTGGGCACCATGTACTCAGCCTGTGTCAGTACAAAGATTTGTCTTGCATCACACTGAAATGTACTTGATTTATCTCATGATTTACTCGTATCTGAAATTGAAGTGCTTTTCCCTGTGTATGCAGCTTATGACCCGTTTATGGTGAGCTAGAGTATTCCTGCCATTAAAAGTTGATGTTTCTGTCTATGACGCTGCCTTTCTAGAAAACCTCATGGGAGGGTGGTCCATCGCAACTAGAGCAAAATGAAAAACCCAGTCGGTCCTTCACCCCTGCTGAGATCTCTGTCCCTGCAACGAGAGAGCTTGGGACTTACCCGGAACAACCTGACTTTGTAGTCCGTTGTATGACTTGTCTGGTTTGTGCTCAGTACCTGACAGGATTCAGCGATACATGGAGACCTGATTGTCCCCTACATGCTCACAACAGGAATTCAATAACCGGAGAATGTCTTCGGTTTGTAGCTTCAACATTTAACCCGAGTTGTTCCTTCTCACTTATCCTTGGATCCCACCTTATTTCCCAAAACGCCATTAAGATTATTGCCTATTATTTGTTAACTTATGGACTTAGCGTTTTTATTGCCTGTTGATTTTCGGTGCCTCTATAGCATCAAACTTTTAGCGAGGCAATGTGTAATGTCATAATACTAACTTTTACGTTTAATTAATTTATTTAAATGTTTTTTTCCTTAGAGTGCTTTTGTAACTTTAGTGGAACAAAGGAAACATTACACCTTATATAACAGTTCCTATATTAAGGGAGTACTTCAAAAGAGAAATTCTTTATCTAAGTGGTTTTCCATACATATATCTCATTATTGGTTGGGTGTCAGTGAGCTTGCAGCTTTTATAACATTGTGTGTTACAGTAGCTGCTAATCAATAGTTTTAATAAAAATACAGATGGCTTCGTTGCTATCTGCACCTCTTTTGAGATTTTGCAATGAATACGTGATTAACCTCCTGTCACCACTTTTCAAAATAAGGGTTTCTTCTACCACAAGCTTTCCTTGTACTCGACTTCCTCCCCTCACCTCTGCTTGGAAACGTGCTAACAAACCTGAGTTTTTTATAGACATCTTACTTGTCTTTATGCTTTAAACTTTTGTGGAGGATAAAGGAAAGTACCTTGGAATTTTATGTTTCTGTACCTTTCACATTACGAAAACCAGACTCCCAAAATGGCTGGGATTGAAAGACTGGAACAGATAATTAATTCATAAGTGGGTGTTGAAGTGGAAACTGTCAGGACACAGCTTTCCCAGCTTTCACTTAATCATTTGAAAGTCGTTTTCTGTTGTTTTCACTGACTGTAATCCCGTAGAGAGAATATAAAACTTGCACCATCTAGCATGGAATTCCACTCCTTTAATGACTGGGGCTCTGCGTTGACTCACTTTCACTCACTTTCACTCACTGTTGTCATTTCATACAGGAAAAGCCGTACCAATGTTCAGAGTGTAACAAGGCTTTCAGTCAAAAGCGAGGCCTGGATGAGCACATGAGAACCCACACCGGAGAGAAGCCGTTTCAGTGTGATGTGAGTTGGTCTGTCCCTTTGTCTTCTTGACTTCTCAGTGTGGCAGCAGGACGTAATCGCAGCGAGACTACGGCCTTGCACCTATTGGCTGTGGCATAAAGTTACACTTTATGTGGTCTTTGCCTAACTAATGAAAGACCATTCAGGGAATTTTATGTACCCTCTTCAGTTGCCAAAAGCATTGCTCACCCTTCTATTTTATGATTTTGGATCCCTTAAGAGTTATTTTCACCATTATTAATGCAATTGGGATGTTGCAAGTTACAAATTCATGCTGTTTGGGATACAGGAAAAGCCATTTAATTCATTACATAGAATCTGAATGGTTCCGATGTCGTTGAATGACGCAAATAAGAATTCAGAATTTCCAATTTCTGTTTGGTGAAATTTGGTCTGATTTCAACATCTGCTCATAGTTGGATTTTTTTTATTGTTCAACAAAGAAATTGTGGATGCTTTGTATGCTCGCAGCGCTGAAACGCAGCATATCATCTTGCAGTTCATAGATCACTGTCAAATACCTTTCAGTCAGTTTACCCCATCCTGCATCCAACGGATCTCACAGCTTTTGGAAGATAGGTGGGGAAGCTGAATGTGCAGAAACTGTTGGAAAATAATGGCTTTCCCAATTATCAAATGCAAGAATTTAAGTTGTTGCTCAATGATTCAGGAGGGGCATCAGGATAGGGTATAGGATTAGTGTAAGTGCTTTGTTTTGTGGTACTAGCTCTTAATGAACTCGTCACAAGGGAACCGCTAGCTTTCAGCTATATCCTAGGTGGCTCGGTCTGAACAGTTGTAAATTTGTTAGCAAATTTCTAAAATTAGATGAAAATTAGAATAACCCCTTGGCTTGAAAGTTGCAAGGGTCTGTTAATTGATCTGGCTTTTAATAAATAATCTGGTGACATTTCATCAATGATAAAATTCAATAACTTAGTGAAAAAAATCAGCCTCAATATTTTCCTGATGGCTACAAGTCAGGAGATTTGCTGTATAGTGTTGGGATAATCTCAGCCTGGCTGTAGATAGTACCTTGAGGATTTCTCTAATTCCAAACCATTGTCAAGAACTTTTTCAGCTTTCAGATTGCTATATTGTTTATCAGCTGTTGGCTAGCTTGCAGTGTAAATGCGATTTTTCCCACACTGTGGATCCAAGATTCGCTGGTCTTGGATTCACAGTCTGCTTTTTCAGATCAGTTTGGGATGGCGGTCATATTTTTTTTCTTTTCTTTTATTTGAAAATAGGAGCTGTATGAAAACCTACTTTCCTGCTTCAACTATTCCTTCAGTTTTCCTCGTTAATTAGTTAGAGCTGCATTTTTCCAAATCCACAGTATTTCTAAAAACAGGTATAATCTCTGTCTAGTCTTAGTCCTTCTCTGAGAATTTTTATGTACCTTCATTTACTGGAGATTTTTTTTATAATTTCACCAAAATTATTCTTCAGCACTAGTCTTTTGCCAGCGGCACAGTGAGATTGCTGACTCTTCAGGGTTTGGGCATAAATAGTTGCCTCCACTGTTCATTTGACTCACTCTTTTGTCGCCCAGGTGCCTACCATGGTCTGCTTCTAGATGTACACTCTGAGAGTTTTGAAAGTTTTGTTTTCCTTACATCATCTAGACTCCACTTCTGCCAGTGCTGGGGACATAGTAAATGTCACTGAGAGCAGACCGTTCCTCTAGAGCTGTCTCGCACGTTGCCTGTTACCAGATGTTTCAGCAGAAGTTACAGGAAAACTAGTAGTGGACACTGAACAGAAGAGTTTACCTCTGGGAGACATTTACTGTTTTGTTCCCAATGCTAAAGATGCTTTTTACACACAAATATCCTGACCTACGATTTTTATCCTGCTAAGGACAGCTGTAGATGTACTCATTATTTCTCTTATAATGCATTGAGTGGTAATTTATGGCAACAACTTCCACAAATTCTTAACTGTGGAAGGAGATTCTGAGGAGAGGAGAGTGTCAGGTTATTATTGCAATGGAATTTCAATAACTGTCTTTTAGTCTTGTAGTTCTTTTTGCTAACAGGAAGCGTTAATAGCTATTCCATTCATTGCTTTCTGTACACGTGCCATGTTCCTTCTTAGTTAACTTCTCTGAAATTGTTTCTTTTTCCAACACTGCATGACGACTTCCCATATTCGTAATTGGGTTTGTTGCTGTTTTCTGTACCCCCCCCCATTTCTGTTGCCTGTTTTTAGGAGGTGAAGGCGTACTATTGGCATGCCCTTACTCATTGAAGTCATTGGAAAAGTCCGTAAGTCTAATGCCCAGACCTACTAAGAATCCTTTAAAGGTGAAAACAATTTTTTCAATGGTTAGCATATTCATAAATGTAATCATACTTGAAGCCACACTGAAAGACAGAAATCTTAAGAGGATTGAGGGTTTTGGTCTCGTTTCCTACCTGGCATTAGAACCAGTCATAGAAACTATTCAGCTTTTTCTTCTAAATAATATATTAACATTTCCTGTCAGAATCTTTGTTTTTTAGTACCATTAGCATTTACAAACAGGAATTGCTTTCAGTGCCAAAGAACTAAAGACAGAAAACTTTTGGCTATTGGGGGAAAAAAAAAAGTGTATTTTATGAGGTCAAGACTAGGCTTCAGTTGACAGTGTGCCTTTCCTCATCAGATATAAACTATTCCCTACCTATTTTTTTTAAACTGCATTTTTGCTTTAAGTAGAATTTTTTTCCAGAATCAGAAATAAAAGCCACATCTTCTCATCCTCTTAGGCGTTTGGAACAGACATTACAGTACAGGATTGTGTGACGCATAGAAGTAATACTTTTGTACCCTGTTTGATGAAGGTGCTAGGGTTTATTTATGCGGCTGTTTCTGTGCCTGTCGGTCAACAAAAGCACATTCAGAACTTGCTGTTAATGACTCAAAGCTCTCAGGAACTACTGATAGTAGTGCAAATTGAATATTCCCATTCTAAGGTGAAAATTCTAGTGTATATCAGGTAGGAAATTGAAAATAACTGAAATATGGAAATACGGAACATGGTTTTGTCCTAGTGTATTAGATTTCTGTCCTCTGAAGAGCAGCCTGTGTGTTGCTGGAAAGCCAATTGAATGTCAGTTGTCTCAGAGACAACAGATTATTCTTTGGGGGCAGAAAGGTCAGGTACTGCCTGTCCTGGTTTCTTTCCAGTACAGTATTTCCCTCCACTCTGCCTTTCGTTGACCCTACACTTATTTTTCAAATGTCAGTCTTTTCCATCCTCCCTAATCAATCAAAACTTTGATAATTTTGAAGAGATTGATGAGAGTTCAGGTGCACATTAGCAAGCATGGTTGTAAATCTATAAAATATCCATCTTGCTTATAAAGTTGAAATATGAAGCAAACTCTTAAAAACTCCCCAAAACCTTTATGTATAAGCACAGCACAAGATGTATCATATCTTCACGTAATGATCCTGTGCGTTCCATGTTCTTTTTGAAGAAGTAAGGTAGTAGAACATGCTAGATCCTTGAAGGAACAGCAGGACACGTTATACCAGTTGTTACCCGAGCATTTTAAATGAAAACAAACCCCATACTTTAAGACTGTGTTATAAGCTGTTTACTTTACTTTAAAAATGAAGAGGCGTGTGTAAGATACACAGAACATGTACGTATCTTGTACGTGTATGTATCATTGATCAGCTTCCAAGAAACATGTTGTGTTTACAAGTATATGATACTTCTAACACGTTGAGACTCGTGAGCAAGCATGATGGTTACGATTAGGTAAACGTTAGGACTTCACTTTGTGTGTTCTGTGGAAGCGGAGTAGAAAATGGTACTTGGCAAAAGCAATACTGAGACCTGACCAGTGGATGCTGTTAAGTGATGTTTGGTGTCGCATAAGAAAAGGGGGACTGTTGGTTAGGTCTGAAAGAGGTAATTATACATTCAGGGGAAAAAAGTTGGAAAGTTACAGTTGCTGTATAAAAGTCCTCGGTATTATGTCATGTCATAAATCCAAAAATGTTCCATTGCAACAGCGCATTCGGTGTTCTTGTCTGGGGAAGAATTATTTTGGGTACACAACTTGCCTCTGGCAGTTGCCCTTTTTATGGCTGTTGTATGGTTTTGCCTTAACTGGCATAAAATACATATACTGCAGGTCAAGATTGTCTACTTGGATAGTCAACCTCTATTTGTCTGTCTTGGTTTCAAAAGGAGTAATCATTCAACATTTTCATTACTAGTTTGGTATCAAAATGAATTTAAAACTTAATTTTCCTGAAGAGAGATTGTGCTCGGTTCCCTTAGTTTTCTCCGCATGGAAGACGTTTTTGTCTGGAATGAACCTGGAATTCTAAGATTGCAAGCTTCTTGTGGATGTTCGTTCTTATTTAATTGTATGACTCTTGCCTATTTCTTTTATCAAATCAGGAGCATGCTCGCTTTTATTTTTTTCTCTGGGAAATTCACGCATGCAACATGTACCTGGATGGAAGGCGAACGGGGCAATATAACCGCACGATTTCAGCTGACTTAATGTCCTGCCTACGGATTCTTAACTTTTTATTCTCACTTCTCTTGGCTGAACTTGCTCTTAACCTTTCGTTTTGACTTCGGAATAGGAATTTCTATAAGAAGTGATGGTTTTAGCCTGGCAGAGTCCCTCATCCCTCTACCCATTTATTCAAATGGCAGAACAGACCGGACCACTTGGAGTACAGTGGAGGAAGGGAAGCAGCACACCACATAATACAGCAGAGGAATCGCACCTTCCTCTTTGACAGACGTCTTCTGTTTTCTTGGCCAGGCAGAGGAAGACTGGAACAAAGAGGTTTCCTCCTCAATAATTATTAAACTTTCTTGCAGTCTTCAGAGACTCTTTTTTTTTTTCTTTTCTCCCCTCCCCCCACTCCTCCCTTCTTTTAACTGAGCAATTTGAACTGTTTTTTTAGGAACCTGCAGATGTCATTCTGGAGGTCAGGAAGGAAATATTTCACTTTAGGTCGAATTGACGGAGGCTTGTGATGTTTTGTCGTGACTTTTGCTGCATCCCAGGTAGAATAATAGGTTTTGAAAGCAAAACCACAATGTAACTGGGAAGGCTCAGTGTGTCGATACTTCAAAGACTGGGTGTCTTTTCCATTATTTTTTTTCCCTGTGCCTGCGGTACCACTGTTAATGTATGACTGAAATTATGAATACAGAGTAATAATCTTTAAGGTGCTCTCTGAAGGAGTTATTCTTACAAAGACCAGCTTTTTTATTAGGTATTGCAGGTCGGTGTGGCTGTGGCCTTGGTCGTGTAACATAAGGAACATTATAAATGCTTGAAGTTTTAAGACTTCTTGTGTCTTTGTCTTGCCTTCACTGCCTTAGGTTTGCGATCTGTCCTTCAGCCTGAAGAAAATGCTGATCCGGCACAAGCTGACTCACAACCCCAATCGACCGATGGCAGAATGCCAGCTTTGCCACAAGAAGTTTACAAGAAACGACTACCTCAAAGTGCACATGGAAAATGTCCATGGTGAAACTGACAGCTAATTACGGTGTGTGTGAGAATGGATCTCATGTTCCAGTGTGCTCTGTTTGTGCGTGTACAAACTCCAGATTTCTCACCTGACTTGTAAGCATAGTCAGGAGAAACAACTGTAACGTGTTCACGTGTTATTTTTCCTACTTTTTAAAAAAAATCTTCTAGTGGGATAAAAACCAAAGCAGGACATTCACTAATGTAAATCATGGCTTGAAAATACAGAAGTTGAAGATAAAAGAACTTTGGGAAAACTTTAT
Organism: Rynchops niger; assembly: GCA_013400035.1. Taxonomy (NCBI): domain Eukaryota; kingdom Metazoa; phylum Chordata; class Aves; order Charadriiformes; family Laridae; genus Rynchops; species Rynchops niger. The sequence continues at coordinate 935,590 of VXBH01005342.1, read as the reverse complement.
CCTCATCAAAAAAACAAAAGGGGGGGGGCAAAAAAAAGCCTTACACAAACTTCACCTTCTCAGTTACAGCCTCAGAAACTTAGATATTGGTAGCGTTATGTGGACGTTTAGAACTGAACCCTTGGCTGTCTGCAACTGTATTTCTGTATCTAAGCTTCAAGACTCCATTAAAATTCTTCAGTTTGAAACTGTGCAGAATTTTGTCATTCTAATTGACTGCTGATTGCATCCAGGCGTATTTTAGTCAATCTTAATTCTCCATTTTGTTATAACATGATTTTGTCTCATTTTATTTACAGCTTTCTCATTACTAGATGAAACTCGTTAACTTGAATTGGTTCTTGAGATGCCAAAATGTGTGGGTACAGAAGCTGTGGAAATCTGTCACCATAAGTATTTCTGTATGAGCGTTGAGGAGGATGTATTTCTTCTGGTTACATGAAACAAGACTGAAGTGAAAACTTTGAGCGATTTAGTTTAAGAACTGTGTTCATGCTCATCGTTGTGACTAGCAAGGCAAGTGAAAAGACATCTTAACAGAGTGGTTTGAGCAGCTACTGTTGCCTGGTTAATGTGTATTTGATTTCCTGGTGAACAGCTGGTTCCCAGAGGGTTGCTTCCTGCTGAATCGGATGCACTGGATTTTTTTCATCCCACTTAACTACCTTGGTTTTCTTAATTCTAGTAATGAGCACTGGAAAAAATACTGCTTTACAACTAAGTAACAATCAAATTATTCACGTTATCAGGTTGAGTTGTTTACTGCAGTGTGACTCCTGAAAAGAGTTCCCACATGCCCTCTTGTACCACAGCTAGATAACCAAGAAATTATCTACAAGGACAGTAAAACTGTAACTTGCCTGTGAAATTCCTGAGTTATCAGCAGTTAATATTAAGGCTGTGTCATTGGTAAACTGTTCATATTCATTTTGGACCTGTCAGTGTTCGGTAAAATGAACTTGCAATGGGACATCTTGCTTCTAGTTTTCTTGGGAAAGGAATTCAGCTTCTTTCTGAATTGCTGCGGGGACAGTTATGCTGAAATGAACAGCATAATTCCTTATCTCACCATAGAATCGCTACTCAAATCTGTTTATTGCATGGTAGGTTTCCTACTCGGAAGAGCAAAAAATAAATAGCAATAGTATTCCTAGTGATGGAAATAGCTAGCAGTAGATGATGTTGAAATATTTAGTGATTAACGCTTCCGTCTTTCTCTACTAATAGTTTGCATCCTGTTCTGCATGGACATCTGTACGTTTACATGTTCAGTTTTGACACCCAGCACTGGATCCCAATAGTAATCTTTTCCAAAGCCTTTCCTCTTCTCCAAAAAATAAGCAGAAGAGACGCTTTGTGTTTTTCTCAGAAGCTGAAGAAGGCATGCCACTACTAGGGGTAATTATAATTACAAGGGTCTGTATCGGAGGGTGTCAGTTCTTTTTAGGAAGCCCCCTTTTTTGTTATGAGTGTTTGTCTCCAACTTCTTTTTTTTTTTTTTTTCTTGTGGAAGCCTGTAATGCTCCGTGACAACAAACGAACAAGTTTACAGGTGTCCTTCCTATTTACAAGGAAATTGTACGCTCAACAGTTTGCCTGTTAAAATGAGATACTTAATGTATTAATGTAAAATGAATACTTAATTGTTTATAAACTGTTTAGGATTCCTGCAGATTTTGAAGGAGAAGTCTAATTATGAATACTTCACTTGTTTGTGACAACCACCTATGTGTAAAAGCTAATTATCTTCGTGCTCTTTGTGTTTCCTGAGAGGTATGTGAAACCTGGAGTCTTTTCCAGCTCCATACAAGTCACTTGTTCATATAAGTCAAATATTTGTTCTATGTGTATAAGACAAATATAGTAGAAATAGGCATTGTAAAGTTGAGTAAAGAAGACTTCCTCTCTTTATTTGGAGAGCCTTTGTTAGAGAGTTTATCAGACTAGCATATTCCTTGTTTCAGAGAACTTTAACTTATTACTATGGTTAAAATAAAAATTAGGTGTTCAGGTAGCAAAATCAATCAGTACCATATCCTGAGATGATTGATGGTGTTTTAAGTATATGTTCTTAATTATCTGCAAGGAACATTAGGTTGGTAACTTTTTTTGACGTGGCTGGGGTGGGACAACATTGCGGAGGTGAATTTTTTTTTTGTTAGTTTCCCTTTTTGACATCACTAAAAATCAATAATTTAGTCATAGAAAATTCTAGATGATGATTTTTTTAATTTTTGTTCCTTGATATTTTTCTGTCTTCCATTTGGTCAGTGCAAGCTAAGGCGCAGAAAACAGCGGCGGGGGCGGGAGAAGAAAAAAAGAAAAAAGTTCACAAGAGAAGATTTTTCTAAGCAGTTCTTAAGGGACAATGCTATTAAAGCACAAAGACGACAATCCTTTTTTGGAAATAAAAAGGGATAATATATATTACATATTTTGCATAGGATTTTTGACAAGATCTTTGCTGCAGAGTTGTGTTACATATTTAGAATTAATCACTGTATTTGAGAAAAGTTGCAGAAAGTCAGTACATGAAGAGGAGAATGTACTTTTTTTTGGTTTTAATTATTGCTGGATAAATTAAAATACGCTTATTAAGATTAATCATGTTGTACGTAACCAATAGTGGCAATTAACCAAAGCTTTGATCTGATCTTGTTAATGGCTTTAATAGAAAACGGAATAGACAGGATCAATGTGCGAGTCAAAGACCTTCATGGGAAATGCAAGAAGTAGTTGGAGGCGGTTGAAGCCCAGCTCCCGGCGATGACTCTTCCACCCTGTCTGCCAGGAACTTTCCTTGTGGAGCTAAGGTGACTGCAGATCTGCCCGAGCTCCTACAGAGCCAGCAGCTGGCTCAGCAGCTGCACGTGTTGCCCTGGCAAGAACCTCTCTGCTCTTTCCGTGAGGTGCTGGGATTTGTCGTGGTTGGAAGTAATATGATTCGGATTACTGAATTCACGGTGGTGAACTGTGTGATTGAGTTTATATGCAGTGCAGACTTACCGTTACGCAGTATTTCTGTTTGGTCATAGCTTTCTTAAAAAATAAATACAACAGACAACGCAAAAACAAGAGGGAAAACTAAACCAACAAGCCCTTTTCCTTTGAGTTAAAGTTTCCGTTGACAGTCTCCCATTTGGTATTGCCTTTGGAAAAGATAGAGAACATTCCCTTCAGCTCATTTTGAGAAATGAGAAATTGAAGCCTGTTGGTTTAAAGGTAATTGTTATTTTGTGTGTGTGTGTTAGTATGCTTGTTTTGTTCTACTGTCTGCTACGACAGACTGCCAAAATTGATCATTCGTTAAAATACTGAGTTTTCCATGGTAAGTTGTGCCATGCAGAGTAACATGAAAAGTTGGGGATATTCCTGAAATAAGGTGTAGTCACTGAAATTTTAGAAGGCTGTTATTTCTCTACCACCCCCACCCGCTGTATAATTTTCTGCAGATCATAACATTCAATTCCTTCTCTTTATTTTTCCATTACAGTTAACCCCTCTGGGAGAGAATTCCATCGCTGATTTTAGGAACAGCCGCAAACTCACCTGTTAGTTTTGCTTTCCATTCGTATCAGGTCTACAGCCAAAAGCTGATACAAATCATCAATAGGAGAGCACTAGCAAGTGCAAAGGATATTTATAATTCTGTTTGTTATTATATGATTGTGAAAGACTTGATGCATCCTTTAGTTTCCACTAGCAAGTTAGAAGTTGGACAAAGGAGGAAGTAATGTAAGTTAACATGTGTTCCTGACTTTTTATGTTGTTATCTTTGAATGTACAGATGTAATAGTCAAAGCAATTTGCATGTTCTGTGAGTTAATTTGTGATGTTGTGAAAATAATAAGTTTCTGTTCTGTGTTTTAAATTGCAACGTTTAATGCTCTGCATTTCTGTTAATATGTACCAATACCATTATTCTTCAAAGAACTCTAACTATAGTTTATTTTAATTCTTCAGTTTAAAAGACATAGCCTAATAATCCTTCTAAAGCACAATTTTTAGAGGTGGAGGAGCTCAGTGTGCTGTTTGCAGTGTACTACCAGGTTATAATAAAACTTTTTAAGTTCAGTTACATAAATACTCATTGCACAAAAGTATAGGGATTCCCTTCACAGTGAGATTTTAAATCTGCCTATTTGGTTTTCTAGGCTAGTGCTAGCCCAGAATATGATAGCAGTAAAGCTGTATTCTTGAACACATTTGAATTCTGACAGCTGCTTTTTGTCTCTTGTACATACTGTGGCACACCAAGAAGATGGAGTAGTTTAAGGATGCACAGTAACAGCTGAAAAGTTGTCACTGATGAACAGTTTCCTTGACCTGGAAAAGTATTTGTTGAACATTTCAACCTGGGACTGCCAGTCTTAATTTTATTTAATACTTATTGTCTATTTTTTCTCCCATCCCTGTTCCCTTGTAAGCTGGTACTGAATCCGGAATTTCCTGTGAAGACAGTAAGTTGGCAAACTCAGTGTTTGCAAAGCATTTGCTGCCATGCTGTGTCACTGTCACTGAGCCCTATTTGTTATAGAACATAGAGTAGTTTGGGTTGGAAGGGACCTTTAAAGGCCACCTAGTCCAACCCCTCTCAGGTTGCTCAGAGCCCCATCCAACCTGACCTGGAACGTCTCCAGGGATGGGGCATCTACCACCTCTCTGGGCAACCTGGGCTCACCACCCTCANTGCAACAGGCCCTGCTAAATAGTCTGTCCCCATATTCTTTGTGATGCCCCTTTACGTACTGGAAGGCCACTACATGGTCTCCCTGGAGCCTTCTCTTCTCCAGGCTGAACGACCCCAACTCTCCTAGCCTGTCTTCATAGGAGGAGTGTTCCATCCCTCTTGATCATTGTTGTGGCCCTCCTCTGGACCCACTCCAACAGGTCCACGTTCAAGTAGCATGCGTCTTTGAGTTTGCTGACCTCAGCTACCTTTCATGTTATAACACGCATGTGATCAGAGGCTGAGCGTGACATAAAACTGTCATCACTCTCCAGTGACAAAAGCAACCAGGGGGAAAAAATGGCCTGTTCACAAGTGTAGGAGAGATTTTTGATGGTCCTTTTGTCTCTGTGGACTCCATCTGAGGTAGGCAAGAAAATATAGGGGTGTGTATACACATATATATATATATATTTAGATGCCTACCATCTTTCTACTACATACACTGAAATGTCAGATGGGTTTTTTCAAAGGAAGAAAACTAAACATCCTGGTATTAGTCTGTAAGACAGTGAGGCCCTTCCAGCAACTATCCCAAAGAAAACCTGGAGTTAGGCATTGCTCTTTAATAAAGAGAAAAGTAGTAAGAATTGCCACCTGGGTTTTTGAAACAGTGTTATCTCACGAGTGTTTCAGACATACGCATACACATAAGCTGTTATATAGGTCAGATATATAAAAACAGTCTAGCCTGAAAAGGTGAGATCACAGTTTTGTAGAGCTCTGAAGCTTGATTCTCTCTGTGCTCCTGGAAATCAGTGGAATTTAAGTAACTTGGAATTTGAATTCAAAGGATTTTCTTGACAGGATGTCCTTGTAAGCAGGAACTCAGTTCTGTACAAATACAAGCATGGATGGGAAATGGTTGGTCTTTGAGTCAATAGAGTGATTTGAGCGCAGGTGAGAAGAGAATTGAAATCTTTATCTTTAAAAATAGAATGCATTACGCTAAGCCAAGAAGACATTTTAATTAGAGCTATGGCTTCTGAGACCTCCTCACTTTCTGGAACAAGCCTGAGGCCTAGGATGGAAGGTGCCTGAGGAACTCTGAAGCATGTGAGTATTATATTCCAGGATCTGCTTCTTGACTGTTGCCACTTGGAAAAACTACTATATTTCTGTTCTCTTTCTGTCTCATCGCTGCTTTCTTCCTGATCAGCCCTGAGATCTTTAAGCAGAAGTGAGATATTTTGTCCTTTATAGCCACTTGCCTTTGCTTAATTACTGTACTGAATGGAATAGTAATAATAGGAGCATTGCTTGGTAATTACTGACAGGGTAGTAGGACCTGATGGGGACACTAGTACTTGAGGACTGTGAATTTAGTGCGGCTACAAAGAACAAGAAAATGTCCCAGCTTTAATTCAATGTTTCTTTTGTGTGTAAAAAAAAA
>VXBH01005342.1:898188-929420 GCA_013400035.1 Rynchops niger | reverse complement strand
AAAAAAAACCCAACAACAAAACCATAAAAAACTCAAACAAAAAACAACAAAAACCCCCACAAGCCAAAAATGAAAACCAACCCAACCAACAAACAACAAAACAAATAAAGCAGACAAAATTATAACCTTTTATTAATGTGTCATGTTGGTTCTGTGTAAGATTAATTTCCCCTGAGATGTACCCGTCTTGCATCATGAGCAAATACATGGTTAGCTTTGGATTTTCAGCTGTTGAGCAGTACGGTTAACTTACACAGCTATTCTTCAACTATTATCGGTCCTGTGTTCGTACCCTTTAGCTATAAAATCCTTGAAGTAATGGAAGTGTCTCTTGGTGTGTTTGTACAGCAGCTAGTATCAGGTAGACCTGGCAAGTAGTAAACTGTGAACAACTGGTTCACAACTTTCTCCTTCCATTTGTTGCCTGGCGAAGCAACCATGTTGTTTGTTGAACAATAATCAACGGGAGGTTGTTTTCATTTCTGTTTTTCTTTGAGAAGGGGATTGAGCAAAAAGGAACCATGAATAAAAGTTACTTTGGGTTTGGGGCTTATTGGTTTTTGGGTGGGTTTGGTTTGTTTGTTTTGGTTATCCTTCTACAAGGAAAAGATTGTAAGCCCTTAAATCCACAAGTTCATTTCCAGTTTAACAGCTGTTCAAACAAAACTGGGGGAGAAGTGCTACAACAGGTAATGTTGCTGCTGGATTAGAGACCTTCGCTGCGGCATTATCCGGGTTAAGTCTTTGGTACTAATATTGTGGTCATTTTCTGTGTCATGCCTCACACTTTAAAATAGTCTTTTTAAAATATTCTTTCACAAACTTTGATCCGCCTTGAATTTGGCAGATACAAATCCTCTTGGCAAGTCAAGAAGCACCAAAATTATTTCACAAAATGTCATCATTTTTCTAAATGCTTTAACATGGAAGTCCATTTGTCTGGTATATGCTGACTTAGTTAACAGGTTATTTATACCATGGCAAAACTCAGAAGAATTCTTCTCTACGTTACCTTCTACATCTGTGTGCAATTTCTTCAGTTTCGTAGTAGATAGGCTGGGGGTTGAATCTGATATATATATATAATAAAAGCCCCTTTCTGTGCCCTTTGGGCACAGAAGAAAAAAAAAAATGTGATTACAGATCTCACTTTTTGCTTTATTTTCTTCTTTTATCACTTAGAACTAAATTATTAGAAACTTAGAATAGTAAAACTAAGGTTGAAAATATGTATTTAATCAAGTTCAATCTAGAAAATGCAAAGGGAGGTTGAATTATTAGATTAAAACTATGGTCATGTTTACAAAAAGACAAGATAGATGTTTTTTGGGTTTGTTTATTGTAGCTTGCTCTATTTCTAACCAGGGCTACGTGCTGCCTTTCCTTCCTGGTTTTAAGCACAGAGTTTAGTTTATGATAACTATATCTTCTCAGATGACACTAACAGCTTGCCTAGAGGATGTTTTCTACTGTTTTGCTTTTACAGAAAGAAAAGGTTGTTGAATTACTCAGTTATTCTGGGCAAAGGGTGCCAAGGCCTGAGCTTTCATATTCTTTCTTGCGATTTGGGCAGCCTTGAGTCACATAAGAACACCTTCTGTTAAATTTTTTCCTATGCTGTTGTTTTCTAAACTCACTCTATATCTCTGAAAGGCCTGTATTTTTTGTTTTTTTTTTTAGTGACCTGGCCTGAGAGTCTTTCTCAAGTGAACACAATAGGAAGTTTCTTCTGCCTTGAGGGTAGTTATCAGTAAGCCAAACAGGTGAAGTTATCCCTTTCTAAGCTACCTCCTCACCCAGGTCCAAAATATTTGTGTGGGATGACAGGGCTCTTCGATAGCTCTTCAATATAGAAAAAGACCATAAGATCAACAAGCCCCTCCACTAAAGCTATGAATGAGGCCAGCTGTGGTGACCTGCGTAATAAAGCTCCTACACGTTCTTCTGCCCACTCCTTTACCGTGCAGCAAGGGTGGCTGGAAGCAGCGATTTCTTCTTGCTTTGATACGTTTCATCAGCTTGGCAATTACAGTAAGTTAAGTAAGGTTTGTATGTGGCCTCAGAATTCAAATGCGAATTGGAGTGGAGGAAGCTCTGAAATTAGTGATTGGGACTTTATTTTTTGTTTTCCTGATTCTAAAAGTCAGTCTTGTAGAAAGCAGGTCTGCCACCACAGCACAGCACTGAGTGTCACTCAGCTGATCACTGGAGAGATGGCAAAGGGTTAAGAGTGAGCTGTTCTCGGTCAGGTGGAAAAACTACTGTGATTGATATGCAAGTTTTAATGATTTCTTTTTAAACTTAAAGAATTAACGGCCTGTCAGAAGGAAAATTTAAAGTGTTGTTTTTCCATGGTATAAATTAGTGCATTTGCTTTGTACCAGAATCATACCTTTCTGCTGTATATTTCAGTGATCTAGTCTTTCAGCTGAGGTTGTCTAATTTTTTCTAATTTTTTTTTAAATTGACAAGTATGACAGTCATCATACTTAAATTTCAGTCCAGTACCTACCAGCTGTGTGATTGCTTGCAGTGAACAAGGTTCTGTTTTCTGAATCTTGTTAGTATAAAAACTTCATTATATATATTAGTGTATCTTCACCTTTTTGGATGAGCTCATGACTTGATTTTTTTATAAAAGACTAACAGTAGAAGACGGTATTTTCCCATTCAACCATGTCCCCTTCATCAATATTAAAATGCCGTAAGTAAGCAGAAATACGGCTCCTAGCCAGTAAAGCAACTAGTTTCCAGTTAAATGTTACCAGGCAAGATTTTTCCAGAAATAGGAAATTAATAGTCAGATTGTGGAGTCTGTAGTCATGATTGTAAATTGTTACCCCGAGCATAGTACTGATCATTTTCTCAAGTTATGATGTGTTTGCTAGCAGACTTCTTTCACAATTGCTGACAGCTTCCCTGGTGAATATAAAAGCCCAGTCAGTAGTCGGTTCCATAACTGCAAGTTTCCTATGGTTAATTGTGCTGTTTCCTAAATTAGAGTCCAGCAAGGTCTGCTCAGGATATGGGCTACTGTCGTGTCCACAAGGTGGTTGTTCATTTTAGCCATAGTTCCTCTCTTTTATCAACAGAGGGTAAATACTTAAATGTTTTGCTTCCAAAGATATTTTCAGAAAGACAAAAACAACTTATGAAAACACTTACTCTAGAAGAATTTAGAGATACATATTTGCTGTGTGTTCAAAATGGCTGTGGCATTTGCCTTTGCTTTTTCTACAAGCAGATCCTGGCTGCATAAAATGACTGTTTTTACCATCTCTTTTTGCACTCAGTATCCGTCTCTACATGTTTTGAGAAGACCCAGACATAAAGAACAACATTTTCTAGAAACCAAGTGAAATAGATCACAGATGAATCCTTCAGTCTGTATTCCATTGCAGACTTAGGTGAATCCACAGCTGCTGCAGATTTTAGCAATATGTAGTCTGAGAAAACAGAATATGTTTTGTTGTTCTCATCTCGTGCTTCCTTAATTGGGCTTTCGGAGGTTGATTTATACTGGTGTAAGAAAAATAATTCACTGGAGTCAATACATATGCGAGTGTATGGTTATGGAGTTCGCTGTTTATAATAGGCACAAGCAATGTATTTAAGTCAAAAAGTTTACATCTGTATGCATATGCATGCACATACGCAGATCAAAATGGTAGGACGGGGATGTTATGAATAGGACTTAAGTTTTACGTAACGATCGAACAAGACAAATCAAGTCCACCTTTATATCGGAAAGGATGGAAACCTGCTCTGCGTCTTAGGCTGAGAACAGTCTTGTGTCTGTGAGGAAAAGCTGACGAAGGCCTTTCATTGATGAGGTTCATTGAACAATCTGTTAATGAAACACAGGATATGTTTCATACGTTTATTTCCATGTCCACAGACCAACAGAGGCATCCGTGTGCATGAACAGACTTCTCCAAAGTGTGAGTTACACATCTAATTTATATTGTCCCTGTGGCTCGGATTCCCAAAATAGCTACGTTGGAGTCCTTACTCTAATGGAGAAGAGTGAAAACAGAAAACGCGTTTTTCATCTTCTAGACGATTATAACATTAGTAGAGAGGCTGCAGTGGGCGGGTTTCTCTGATATCTAATTGTGTCCTTACTTGAGCACCACAGAGAACAGGATTTAGAGCAGAGAATCCCTAATCAGGTAGGTGCTTACCTGCTTTGAAATGAAGAGCCTAATCGTTCTTCTGACTTTTTACTGATTACGTGAGACAACTTCCCTCTTGCACTTTGTTTTCATATACTTTCCACGTGTATTACGAGATGGATCTTGGCGTCTATTTTGGGACTGTAGATTCTGCTGGGTGAAAGAATGTCTGGGAGTAAATCTCTTTATGGCTGTAGCCCTGAATACTCAAATGTCTTTTGAAAATTGGTTGTAGGCTTCCAACTTGTGACAGTTTTGTCCTGTCAGCAAGCAGGATGAGATACTGTATGTGAGAAGCCAGACTCTCTCTTTGCAGCTCTATTTGAGTTGGGCTAGCTGTTGTACGAACTGATCATATCACTGCCAAGCTGAGGATTCAGGCTTCCTCTGGGTGTTTTCAAAAGTTACTATATCATTGGCAGCGATTAATGACTTTCCAGCTAAAATCAGTGAACAAATATGAATGACTAAATTGCGGTCGTTTTGATTATCTGTGGAACCAAAGCAGGCCAGTTTCGGTACAAACGAGGAATTGTCTGAACCTGGTTGATAGGATTCATATTGTCACCGTATGACAAGGTTATACGTTTAAGGAAATGCAATCAGGAATCTAAAAGCAATTACGAATTTAATTTCCCCTAGTAAATGGTCAAATGGTCCTATTAAAAAAAAAAAACCACCACTCCAAAATAAAAACCAACACCCCTTCACCCCCATGTACTACAGAACAGTAGGGTCTTGAGCTTCTTTTTATCTAAGTGTCTGTGTGTGTGTTATATTCGTTTACCTATGCTTCTGCCCTCTTGTGGATTTTAAATGTATTAAGTAGTGTAGATTTATATTACTCTCCAGGTTTTAAGACTACAGGTCTTTGTAATGATCTAGGACTAATTATCTAGAAAAAGATCTAACACAGGAGTGCGTGTTCTAGGATCCGCATTTCTTCTGAGCACGTTGTTTGACTAAAAGAATTGTTCTGTCTACCCTCTGGATTGGGAAGTTCTTTTGTTCTGTTTATAAACCGTGTTTGTCAAACTGCCACGGCTGCCAGATCTTTTACAAGTTGTTCTCATCTCTCATCCTCCTGCTGTCACACAACTGCTCTTCAAATTTGACTTTCTCAGAAAACAAGGAATTGAAAGATAATGACAAGGCATATGAAATACCATGGATTTATTCAAAGCTTTGAGAACTTTTTCTGAGGTCATAAGGTGAACAGATCAGAGCCTTCTACAGCATAACACTCTGCCAATGCTACCTGCAATTTCTAAAATATTGCTGTGTGTGCAGTAGTAGTAAATTGCTTCAAAACTGGAGGCCAGGGATCACTCCCTGTGCTGAATACATCCAGGAGGATTAGCGTATGTAAGCCTGCAAGGTAGAATATAGTAAATAATGCATAAAAATGGAAATCCGGGCCCAGATATGAAAAAAAAATGATGTATACATTCTGTGGTTTTCTGAGTCATTCAAATTACCTGTTGCTTTCACGGTGTTTCATTTTTAAGCCAATGCAGTTTTGAATTTTGCTACAGAACTAAGAGAAAGGAGCATGTTATGTTCGTAGTGTGCAGCAGGGAAAAGAAACACTCAGCTAATACAAAGTGACCTATCAGACAGTATCGTTGTGGCAATATAATGGTCAACACAAAATAATTTAGCCTCTTGGCTTATATCTTGTAAAATATGACAGTCCAAGGACAAAAAGGAGAAAAAAACCAGCAGGGGGACAAAGTTGGGAATTTAAAAAGGAGTGCGAAAAGTGAGTTCTTGGATAGAAATTTGATGTGGGTTGCTGGTTTCCTAGAAGGAGGAGGCATTCTAGCACCAGGGAGCATTCTGGAGGAGCAGTCTGGACAAGCAGTCTCAAGGGGTTTATAGCAAAATGGAGGTAAAGACAAAAGCCTCGTCTGAGCCTGCCTTTTTTTTTTTTTTCCCCTCTTCAGTTTTTGGCTGCTGTTGCTGTCAGCAGCTCAACTGGCCCAGCAGCCAGTGATACTAGAAAACTGTCTCTGGCAAGAGCTTGCATCAATTGCACTATTTTATTGGAATCCCGTTCTCTTCTGGCTGCGCGCAAACTGGTCCGCTGGAAAAATGCAACGTATTTCTGGTACAGGCCGTGAAAATTGGGGCCAAAAGCCATAGCAGAGATGCCGTGGGGGGTGAGCGGGTGACTGCGGAGGCGGTTTTGTTTGCGTTTTGCGTGTTGGGTCAGTGGCGGGTCCCACCTGTTAGGCCCAGGCTCCCACTGTCCAAGGTGCTGATGGCACCCGGGGGACGCAGCCAACCTCTGCACCGCAGTGGTGGGGAGCTGCCTTCTGGGACCAGTAAACCCCCAGATAAAGGATAGATCTCTCTGAGCCAGGCTTTGTTCTCTTCTGCACAACAGCACGGGATGAGTAACTGTCAGAGCTTTCTAACGGCATCGATATTGTGATAACATCTGTGCAGGCATGGCTTGTTCTCTGTTTAGCACCAGGATTATGAGGTGAAGGTTGTCAGAAGGCTCTGTTTCTATAAAAGCACTTTCATGTTAAGGGAAGAGTTGTTACCGGGAGGAGTTCATTTATCCCAGCTAATAATGGAGCAGTGGCTCTCCCAGTGGGAAACTTCAAATACCTGACAACATCGTTGGGGGAATGCCTGATGTGGAATATTCAGTTTCCTAAAAGGTCATCTCATTTTCCCTTCTCCCCTGCGTTATTTCCTTGTCACAGGAATAAAAAAATAAGACTTTTCAGGAGAAGGTAACTGATCTTCTAGCTCACTCGAAAGGGCTCTGATTCAAGATAGGAGAGAATGTTCCAGAGCTGTGGGGAAACCAAAGGAGGATATACAGGTGTTTTAATGTTTGGCCTGGGATGTCAAATCACTTCTGCTACCTAATGGGTAAGCAACAAAGTGTATTAAAATGTAGTTCCTTTGAATGAAAAAAAAAAAATGCTTTTGATTTGTATATATTGAGAGTAAAAACATGGATATTCAGGGACACTTGCCAGCTGCTCTTTCCCAGTGTACTACGGACAAGTGCCATCCTTGCAGAGTTACTAATGGATGGTCCAATAATTGAGACTTCTAATTGCCCACTGTACTGTTTTCATGATTCTGAACATGGAAGCAAACAAAACCAAAAAGCCAGAAGATGATAGCAGTGTAAATATTTGCTGAGTGCTTCAGATGATCAGAAAGTCAGGAAGGAAGGGAAGGGAAAGCATAATTTCCATGTAAGTGCAATACTGTCCCTCATAGCATCTTCTGAATTGGCTCTTGTGGCTCTAAGGAGATGGATTCTAGAAATGGATGGGTTCTGGAGGCTGAACTTGAAGATTTCAGATGTTTTACCTTTTCTCCAGAAGCGCATTTTAAAAGAACTAAAGTTGGAATCTCAAAATGGTCCAATTTCTGAGTAAAAGCTCTCGGAAAGATGACAGGTATCACAAGATGTATAAGAAGTCCTGATGACTGTTGAGGCTAGAATGGAAAACAAGTTTGTTTAATTACTTCTTTTTTTCAAGGCATATTCGTTTCTGCACATGAAAATGACCACATAAATGTTAAATGGTGGTTTGATAATTAAGCCTTTACTATAGTTATAACCGTTAAGTTTGTGTGTTGTTGTATGTTGTCCATCTGTGCTGCTCGTAAGTATATGTATGGGGTTTTTTAGTCACTGCCAAGCACATAAATGTGTGTTTGTGTTCACTAAGACTCAAAGGAAACATTTAAATGCACATTGGACTTCTGTTAAAGTCCCTGGGACATAAATGTTTTTTAGAAAATAAGGAAGAGGCATTCAAACACCATCCTAAATAGGAACATAAGGGTGTAAGGAACTGAAACTTAAGGCTGATTTTGACATGGTTCTTACTAAGTAAACAATTTACTTTGTAAATGTCTTGGGGGGGTTTTGTAAAGTGGTACTTAATCTGAATTAGTGATAAAAACTTTTCCACGTTTTTAGTACTGACAACAAATTCCCTTATTCTGCCAACATAACGTTCTCATTTTGCTGAAGAAAGCTTAAAGTCTGTTGCTATTTTTTTGCATCTCAACTTTCAATTCCACTAAATCTTTCAGTCACTTCTCTTTACATCTTTATTTTCAGCACATTTAGGTAATCTGTAGGGTTTTAAGTTGTTTTAGCTTGGGTCCATTGTGAGACATTAATATAGCTTTGACAAGGTACATGGTGTGGAACATTTTGGTCTATAACACCAATAAAAACAGATGGGGGAGCAGAGCCGCCTATGACGTAAGGCGCGCAAAAATGTGGATCTTGCCAATTAATCATGGCATACTGCTGACAAATAAGTGACAGTAATTGATGCAGCCCTTTGAGAGACAATCTGGAACTACTGCAGCCTGGGAAAGCTCATTCATTTCTTTTCCTTTGCTACGTTAGTGGTGAATAACAGCCCTACTTAATTGCTGCCCAGTGTTGCTTTATAAGGTAATGGTGTCAGTGACAAGTCAGGAAGTAAAAGAGTCTAGCAGTTAGCGCGCTATCCAAGTCTTGTCTGTGTTCTGTTTTTGCAAGCTGTTGATGTTTGCTTGTCAGTATATGGGCTGCCAAAGGGCTGACGCACATGCATCTAAAATGCATTTGAACATCTAAATGTGTTCTGTTAGGTTTTTCTGCTTGACAAGCCTAATTATCGATATTTTTTTCATTATTTATATTTGTCTTCTACTCTCAGGCTGTAGTGTTGGGATTTCTAAGATGCCCGGTAGATTCCTGCAATAAAACGTGTGCGCTCTGACTAGCTCTAACTTGCCCTCTGTGCTTTGTTTTAGGTGAACTTGTCTGACTCAGAGTAAAGCCAGGAGGTCTTACGGCTGTAAGAAAATGTCTGTTTTAATAGGCAGTATGCCAGACCAAGGCAACATATATTCAAACCACTGTCTGCTGCTAAGGCCCCTTTTGCAGAGTATTCCTTTTTTTTGACAGCAGGGAGAGAAATCAAGGCTCAGTGTGAAATATTAGAACGAAGAGATATTTCTGCTGAATTTTCTCTCCAGTAGGCAGTGGGTGCTTCCATCACATGGAACAAAATTTCCTTCCAGAGCAACAATAGCCTGCCTCGGTTGTTAATGGAGCGGGGCCAATATATTTCACTTCAATGCAATAATATTTTTACAGCAAAAGAGCTGCTGAACGAAGCCTGCTAGGACTATCATATTTGTTGGCAGGGCCACCTCCCACCCGAGTCATTACTTAGATCTGCTGCCGTTTCCTTGTAATGATCAAGCTGGGTAACATAGTATTCAAATTCCTGTTACTCCTGAATAACATCTTTGACAGTTTCCTTTTTTGCTCCCTTACCTCTTTTCTGCTGCAGCAGAACAGGTGTCCCCAGCTCTGAGGAAAGGAAGATTATGCCAAATAGGGGTGGCATAAATAGCCATGTGGGAAGATGGGCAAGTAGGAAGAAAGAGCAGTGAGGACTTCCAGCTCATTGCTCTGGTTGTTTCATTAAAGAGAAGGGCAGCTGGTCAGGCAGTAACACTGGATAAAGGAACTGGTATAATGATGGACCACCGTGGTCTATAGGAATTGGGGAAGTTTTCAGCAGTTTTAATCTAAGATTCTACTGGTGCTTTAAAAATAAAGGAATAATCGCTCCCATTTTATGTATGTGGGAACCGAAGCATAAGGCAGTAAATAGCCCTTTTTGCTGATACTCTAAACACTTGCATCTTCCATTGGCTGGAACACGAGCTGCAGAAACTTAGGACCTCTGTGAACCAAGTTGGTTACATCTGACTTTGCCCCACTTCCATAGGGATGCATCAACAGAACAGAATGGAAGTCTAGGTATAGATGTAAGGAGGGGAAGACAGGAAAGCTGCTAATGAATCATGTGTTTCCTTACACTAAAATCTCTTGCAGTGGCACTGGCAATTTAGATCTTCCTAGCTAAACACCGCAAGTCCTCTGTGGCCACAAATGACTGATGAAGAGCCGAAGAGAAGTGGAAATGCTGCACAGAGCTGAGAAATGCAGATATAGTCGCCTGCGTGTTAAGTGACCTGGAAAGAAAGGCAGCTCCCATGTTGTCGGGGGTGGGGGGGCTGCACCTACCTCCAGTCTAATTCACCAGAGCCATGCCACACATCAGAGCATCACGCAGATTTCACACAGGTATAAATGAGCATGCGCTCGAAAGGTTGCCTGCACCAACCTGACCGTTTGCATCCTTGTCACCAGGTTTGTGGCCAGTATTTCTGGATGCTTGACAAGCTGGCAGCATCAGTGAAAATATGCTATAGATTGAGCCCCTGCCACAAGTTCTTTCCAGGTGATGTACCAATCTCCTTTATAGAACAAGGATTTCAGTAATAAATGTCCATTACTTAAAATACTTCATGATTTTTGGCTGACACTGCCATTAATCCATAAGGACAATCGTCTGTGTCCGGTCGGAAGGGTTTTGAAGCATGGGGCATGTTTCAAGAAAGGAGCACAGTCACAGGGGCCTTTTCAGCCTTGAAAAATCTTAAATCATTCCGCTGAATAGCGGGCTTATACTATCGGCATACCCACAAATAAACCCGTATTTAAAGCAGCGATGTACAGAATTGCACATCTGGGAGTGCCTATGGAGACGGTTTGTTCAACGCAGCGTTGTGGGGGTTGGTCAGCGGTAATTCCTGTCTTGCTGATGGTGTATGAAAGGCAGGTGATCTCTTTTGGACGCACTACAAGCTTTTCTCCATTTAGCTTCAGATTGGCAGAGAGCATTCTAAAGACATTGGGTCCTTTAGCATGCATCATGTCGCCTAAGCACAAAACCGAATGAACCATACTTTATTTTTCCATGCAACTCATCGTCCAGCCTTTTCCTCTGGAAACACTCTAAATGGTGCTTCACTTCCGTTTGTGAGATCTCCAACTCTTGATTTTTTTTTTTATTTTTCTTTTTTTGCCCTCCCCCCCAGCTTGACGTTTTTTCCTTTTTTCTTTTTTAAGCTTCTCTCCAGAGTTTTGAAGTGCTGTAGGCATTGGTGACTGAGCAGCAATTTTTTTTTGTGTGCTTCAGTTTGGCCGTATGTGCTTTTTGAACACAAATTTATCTCTTTAGAGCCTGAATTTTTTCCTCACGTCGTTGCTCTGATATCGCAGTGCTGTGGCTAGAATAACTAGTGAGAAGAATGTTCTAGCAACAGACTACAAGAATGTTAGTCTTCTCTAGCAGAAATAGTAAAAATGTAGTGATTTGCAGGGAATTTCCAGTAAGGGAGGAAACTGAGGGGAATGTAAAGAAAATCTTCAGTGAAATCTTACGTATAAACAAGGAAGGTACAAAACTCTGTTTTTCTGAATACAGAAAAATAAAAAAAAAGTCTAAAAAGTCTTTTAGTCCAATTCCAAGAATTTCTTGGCAGCAGTCAATATAAAATGCTCTCCTTCAATCAAAGATTTTTTTTTTTTTTTAAGGTATGTGAGATTCTTGCTCTGACTTCCTGACTGGCTTTGGTTTTCTTTTCTCTTGTCTGTACTGCTTTGCCTTCTCATTGCAGAGGTACAGATGCACAGTTCTACCAAAAAAGTATCCAGTGAAACATCTCCACCTACACAGCTCAGGTTTTGAGGTGGCTTTGTGTGTGGTTTTGCTTCGTGTGCAAGTGTATGTAATGTTTCATCTGTTCGACTCTCTAAAGCAGTTTTAATGGCTTTATAAAATTATCTTAAGTGAAAGGCCAGTGTTGTTCCGATGCATCTTAATGAAGTTTAATCCAGTCTGCCACCAAGATCCTTTTAGCTCCACAGTTTACACTGCAGTTAGTAGAAGCAAACATGTAAAATAACAGAATGACTTTTCTTCTTGCAGCTCAGGTTATTTGCACCATATTTGCACCATGTTGCATGTTTGCAACATGCAGTTGTTACTGCATGACCTGCTGAAAATTGCTGGTTTTATTGAAACAGCTTTCACTGTCTGGTACCAAAGAGATCTCAAGTGTTTACGTGGTTGTGGCTGGAGGGAGAACAGCAGCAATTCACAATTTCTGGGGGCCGTTTTGGATTTGGTGTGCTTACTCTTAGTAAAAGTACATCTTCGTGTATATATGGTGAAGGACGCTAAGCTGTAGGCTACAAGCAGAAAGGCTACAGAAGAGACATTTTGTAGAACCTTGGGTAGGCTTTGGATGTAAATTTATGAGAGAGTATCTTGGAGACTAGGAATAGGGTAAATGAGATGCAGAAGGAACTCATCGTTTCATCTAAGTTGAGATGGTTTTGCATGTGAAATAGAGGGAACTGGAATTTCAGCTGTTGCAAAAGTCCTGGCAGAAGTGTTTCCCTGGAACATTTTATTGTTGTGTTCTGAATTCCACTGAACCTTTTCTCTTACTTTAGTAGAATCCTTGGAGTAGATTGGGTATATGATACAAAATCTGTTTCCCTCTAAGTTTTTTTTTTTTTTTTTCTTCCCCTCTTTGCCTTTTCCCTTCAGGTTATTGCTGCTGTTACACATGTCAGCTTCTCAACCCTTCCTTTCGTGGCTGTCTTTCTCTGTGTTTAGATCTTTCTCCAGGAAATCTGGAAAGATGCACTCATCTATTTTCCTTCCAAGCAGAAGAACAAACGTGCAAAATGAGTGGTGTATTCCCTGCTGATTTCACAACTTGAACCAATATTTTTCACAGTGCTTTCGCAGCTTTCTTCCAGAGGCACCTGCCAGATCTTGATCCCTGCTCAGACTCTCACTGCTGTGGATTACTAGGATAAGATGTGACCTAGGAAAATGTGACTGTAAGTGGTAAAAGCAGAAATGTTTTTCCGTAGAGAAAAGTTAACACTTCCTTTGCGTCTGAGTTTGTTATAACATAAGTAATTACACAGGGTTCAAGGTCCCTAGAAAACTATGTTCGGTATCTGTGACACACCTTATAATGTATTTTTAACTTTGATGCAAGGTAGCAGTCACTATTTCTTGCATGCTATAGCTGTTTTGCTGAGCTGCGGAAGTACTGTTCTTTTTAAACCATGTGGTTCTAGCATTTTCAGAGCTGCATGAATAGAGGCAGTCAGCATTGTCAGGGTGGTTCAGAAGTGCAATTGAGCCTGGCTGCTCGTGGTTGTGTGGGAGCATAGATACCAAGGTGCTTAGTTCCTTACTACATTTGTACTTACCTAACGCTTCAGTATTTCCGAAAGAAGCCGAATGAGACCCACAAAAAGTGTTCCTGAGAGAAGAAATCAGAACATCGCGTGTCGGATACTTTGGTGCCATGTGCCCTCTGGGAGTGCTTCTCTGCCACCCCACTTCCCCAGGGATGAGGAGCCCATTGCGTGGCATCACCTGTAGCTAGTGAGAGGCAGCGTGTCCTTGTCGTGACTTACTGCCTCAGGACACTAGCAAAGGCAACTACAAGATTAAACGTGGCATATTTATTGAAAGCATTTGTTAGTAATGTTGTGGTTTATTTTTATTAAGATCTTGTTTGTTGCAGGTATTTTATTCATTATGTCTTGTCTTTCTCTAACGCATCTCCAGTTTGCATAAATGCTGCTTTTCTAAGCGTGGGTCAGAACCTGCATGTGAGGAGGACATTGGGTGTATTTTTGTGCATGTTTTTCTGTTCAGTAAAGTTGGTGCTAACACTGTAAAAGAATGTTTGTTCTGAAAACCTTGTTTTCTGCCTGGAATAGTGTTTCGGCGTTACGTGAACAGTCGGCATTTTCCTGCCACCTTATACCTGAAATTAAGTGTGACTCTATGTACAGTGTGGTTATTTTTTCTTTATTTTTTTTTATTTCTTAACATGATAATATTTCATTACTATGCTAAAAGAATTTGATTTGGGAAAAGATGTTTGCTGAGCGATTTGTGAACTGAAACCTTACTGCCAATTGAAAATGTTAATCTAAGAATTACAGTTTTAGTTGAGGTGTGCGCTATGGCCTTTGACCTGGGACGCTATTTTACTTTGTACTGTTTTGTACCTTCCTAGTTAGTTATTCCTAAGTAGAGTGCTTACAGTTTATCAATCGTTAACAAAAAGGAAGAAAAATACTGTTTCTAGTTTGGGGTTGATAAACGAGGAATGAAACAAGGAATTGGCCCGGCCATGCTTTGAAGTCTGTGGCAAAGCTAGAATTTGAAACTGTATTCTGAGTCAGCTATTAGATCGTACTTCTTTACTGTGGAGAGTTTCAGCTGTATAAAACCTTTTTTTTTATTTTTTTTTGGTACGGAGTAGTTTGAATGTCACCTAACAAACCAAGTTCTCTTCTTGTTTTGACACGAACAATGGAGACTTCCTCTTTTGCTGGCAGACTTCATTAACTGTGGCTTTTTTAATCACCAGGCACTCACCCAAAATAGCCTACACTTTGTTGGAGTGTCCTTACTGGTAGGAAGCTTGACCTTCTCTCTGATACTGGGCCACCAAAAAGAAGGTAGTAAATTTTAATGCGATTGTAACTTAGCCAGCATTTACATAAAAGAAAACAATGATCTTCTTGTTATGGAGATCATTAATGAAACATCAGCGCTGGTCTGCAAATGCTACCATGTTGTGATCCAGCTGAAAAAACAGCCTTGTGTAACTCGAGTATGTTGCATAACACAGGAAGTGGAAAAACAAACTAAATTTTCAAGGGTTGTTATGTTTTAAGTAGATCTGAATGAGAAGTCTACAGTGAATAGCTTTTTGAGCCATTGAACTCATATGTCCTCTGAAGGAATATCTATGAGGCTGAATATATTCTTTTTTTGCCTGTTCAGTGCTGCTATTTGTGGTCGCATTTTTCAGCGTGTTAATCTATTGCTTGAAATTCAAATAGCATTGAGTTTTAGATAAGTCATGTGGCGCTGTTTCTGTTTCCTAGTGGAGAAGGGTAGGAGTCCTCTGTGGTTGGGATGTGTAGATGATTCAAAATTCATCTTCCTTACACAGTCAGGCATGTAACTTCGAAATCTGCTTAGCAGTTAGTGACTTGAAAGATAAAAGCGGTGAGTCACGTGTTGGGATAGGCAAACTCATGTTCCGATAAACTCGTGGAAACGTAATAATTTGCAGAACTTGCCTGATATTTTTTTATCTAGCTGTACTTCAATATGTTGCAATGCCGGTACATTCAAGACAAGCTCATTTCCCTCACCTAATATTCTTCAGTTCTATCTCACTGCAGAAAGGCAAAGTTGCAAAAAACTCGGCAAAATTTCAGGAGGAGGCAGTCAATCAAGAAACTCTGCAACTCTTTCTTGTAAGGTCTGCCATTTTCCAAAGTGTTAAATTCCCATGAGGATCAAGTGTGTAAACAGTGATCTGAACCTACATTTTTTGTCATTCAAGTCTGAAACATTTTTTTTAACAGCTTTAAAAGACCTCCCCTGGTATTTTCAAACTTCCCAGATCAGAGATTTCTTTAGCATGACTTAGAGTCTGTGGAAGCTTATCTTGTTATGAAGTTTCTGAAGGAAATTGCATCCAGGCCAAAAAAGAGTAAAAATTTAATTTAAGGACTGAAAAATCAGAAGACTGAACTGCAAAATGAAACTGTCAGCTCTTGTTACGGGTGGTGTGTAAACTAAGGTGTGCCCAGGGTTCAGGAGACTTCTGTTGACTTTTCATTAGCTGAAGACCTGTTGCTGTGACCCAGCTGAAGGGACACAGACGTTGCTGACTAAAAAGATTGCTCAGCATTGACCAACAGATCGATACTGACCTAGATGTGAGTTATTAATGCGTAGGAGAGGCACATTGTGAATTGTATTTTGTCTTTTATTAGTGGGAGAGGAGGGGAGGGTGCTGTGCTGGCTTAGTTTAGTAAATAGTGGAGAGTTGTAAACTTAAAATTTCTTCTGTGTTGAACTGAACAGAATTGCAATAGTTTCTTTTGTTATCGTTAAAATTAATAGCCATCTGGTGAATATCAGCTTTAGTAGAGATGTCCTTTAGTTTGGTCAGCCTTCAGTGGGTATGCGAGAGGCGCAGAGGATCTGTGTCTTCTCAGACACTGCCTGGCATGGGGTGTTTTCTGGCAGCAGGATCTAAGGCTAAGATGATGAGGAAAGCACTTGACGATAGATATAATTGCTGAGTACCATGGGGCTAAAGTAACGTTCTCGGCCTGTATTAGCTGTTCAAATAAACTATGTAATATTAAGTGTGCTTTAAGGATTGTGGTTTATGTGATCAACAGAGCTCTCCCATCTCTCCCGTCCCTGCCCCCCAAGCCACAGATGCAGCAGTGGCTTTTCAATTGAGTGAGGACACCACAAAATTTATGGTTGCCTGGGGATTATCCTTTGGATTTGGATTAATTTAAAATTTGGCTATGTTTTCATAATTATTTTTTTCCTTTATTTTATTTTCCCCATGTGGAAAAAAAATCTGCTTTTGATATATATTATTACCCATGTATTTAAACTATGTGACAATATGCAAACTTTATTTCAAATGGCGCAGCACTGGCTGATTTCCAGCCTGGCTTAGATTTATAGGATAACAGTATGTCGTATTGTTTTGTATCAAATTCTTGGACTGACATGACACTTTGTTAATTTTAATGCCCCCTCTCCATCTTTCTATATATAAAACAAGTTGCGTGAAACACAGCAAATAGGTGAAAGGTGCATGCTTCTTTAAAGGGCGGATTGTTTCAGGGAAAATATTCTGGCTAGAGAATTGTGGAGTTTAAACCGTGTGTGTTCCGTTATCCTATTTGTCCTCTCTATTTCGGTAAAGTCTAGAGGTCCTTGACAGTTGTGCTAAGTGCTGTACGGACAGGATAAGAGTGGCCTTCCCTGCAGTTGAAGAAGGGAGAAACAAGAGCTGTCTGTGAAGAACAGTTGCAGAAAGCATGGCGTGTGCTTTGTGAACGTATGTTTTCTGGTTTTTTACCTTTATAACATAAGTGTGAAAACTTCCCTGTTCTTGTTGCTTCCTTTCTTACTTCTCTCTTGAGTTACAGTTCTCTCTTCCTGCCGTTAATGCTTCTGTCTGTATCAAGTAAACATGATGTAATGAATTAAAGGTTTCATGAACTCAAGTGGGAAACCAGACACGACAGCTGACATAGTGTGACTTTGCCTCTGTGAAAATCTGACCCCATTCAGGCCAAAGGCATTGTTTTTTTGGTGTGCCATTGCTTTTGCAGTGATGTGGCTGGTGAGATCTCCAAATCAAGTATTTTTCAGGTATGCCAAGAAGCAAAAATGTGTCTTTTAAATTGTATTCCTTCTGCACCCATGTCCTGATATAAAGAACTAATTGAATGTGTGTGTGTCAAAAACTATTTGGGTACGAAGTATCCTAAAGATTATTTGGTTATACGTGTGTTCAGGATGTGTATCCTAAATACTTATGGGTGGATCCAAAAATTATTGAAAATGTGGGTACAGCTCTGTGAAATAAAAGTTATAAGTCAAAGGGAAAGTAAAAAAAAGGAATAAATGCAGAAGGTTTGTTTTGATTCCGTGTATTTTTTAAAAAAAGAACTGTATTAGATTTACTGTAATTTTCTAGAAAATACTAACAAATGAAAGGGTCTTTCATGCTTAAATGTGGGCCCAAAACCTGTTGTTTACTGAAGCCCTGTTGAATTGCTTCCTAAACCTGAAAGAATGTTAGATGTTAGTAATACAGTTCCAGAGATGAGTAAAGTCTTTCAACGCTTTTGTTGCCTTACTCTTGACAAGATCGATCTTTTTCTCTTGTGCTTGCAGCCTTGTAGGGTGCATGTATTAGGCACGTAACGGCCTACGTTTCTTGAAGGCTCGTATCAGGAGGAGTCCAGGCAATACAGCTAATAGAAAAATGCTCTATGTTCAGCACAACAGTGGTTGCCACGTTCGCTTAGAACGGGTACAAGGAGTTGGCATCTCTTCCTTTTATGCAGCATTTCAGTGACTGGAGCACGCGCGCTGACCTTGGGAAACTCAGATTGAGTTTTGCCTTCTGGTTTTGCTATTTTGCAGAGCAACGGCCTGGAATAGAAGAGTTCGCTAAGGTTTGGGATGTTTCACTCAGAGAAGAGAGGGAGGTAGGTGCGTCAGTGTCCTGAAAAGATGCTTTTGTGACTGTCTTTATACCTGGAAAAACTGGTTTTATAACCCAAGGCTCTAAATCCTGAAGTCGCAAAGGAATGACCCGTGAGTTTCTTTATGAACATTTGCTTCTAACGCTACAGCAAAGACTGTGTCTTAAAAGCCAGGTGGGACAGAGACAATTTTCAGTTAAAAACCATGTTGTTTTTTGCACTGCACTCTGTTTATTTTTTGTCTACTCCTCAGTTCCTTCTCCTCATGTTTTCTCCATTTGCAACTCTGAACAAGAAAACAAAACCCTAAATGTGTGCCACACTGGGAAGTAACACATTAGAAATCTAAAACAAAAAATGGCTGCATGGTTTGTTTATCCTCTTTTAGAGGTGGATTTTTCACTAAAGTATGAAAAACTCCCCTTTTTTAATTTTTTTTTTAAAGGTATTTTTAGTGCAAAATGCTGCTTGAGAACTGTGAACCACTGAATGCCTTATTTCCTCAAGTTCAGTGGGAGTACTTGGGAAACAGCTGTAATCTAGAACTCTGAATAATTTACTGTGGCTACTTTATTCTGTGATCTGTCAGAGCCAGGCTGCAGTAATTGAAGCTGAAGTAGCTTAGCCACTGGAACTGCATAAGACAATAGGGTTGAATGTATTTCAACAGAGTATAAGGGTTTGATCAAAGTTTTGTGCGTTATCAAAAGTAATTCCCTGTTGTAACAGGAGATTCCCTGCTGATACACATGTTTTTAACAGATACCGAGGCCTAATGTTCTATTATTTTTGCAGGAGGATGAACTTCTGTTCAACAGCCCATCCTTCAGTAGAAGTAAGTTCAAAGAAATGTCAAGCAAATGTCGCTAATCCTTTTTGAATGAGTGGTGCAAGTTCATGAGGTCACTTGTAAAAGTGATGTAATATGCAGAAAACCTCTAATAACTGAACATGTGTTGCATGTAAAGCAAGAAGCAAAGTAAACGGAAACACTGACATGAAATCGAGCGGCATGTATTCCGTATCCACATCAAAGGTCTGGACAGAAGGCGTTTGAGACGAGGACATGGAGCTGGTAATGTCTCTATTTTTTTGGCTGTAGCATCAAACATGAATATGTTGTATTCCCGCAGTCTGAACTTGAGCCTCTTAAAACGTGCTCAGGCTTGAGGAGGTTTAGCATTAATGGCACAGTTGCAAATAATTGGGGGCATTTTGCTTGCTTGTTTGTTTACCTCTGTGATCAAACTTATTACACTTGTGGATCTGGTGACATGCATTTAATGAAACCTCATGTGTTAAATACCTTTCGACGTTTTTCTTTTTTTTTTTCTCCTGAACGGGCTAAGAGGTTGCATGCAAAAATTCTGATGCTTGTTGCAGTTGTACGATAATGCACCAACTCATTCTGCGTTAGTTAACTCTGCTACAAATTAGCTTGCTAGGAATTTATCAACTTTTTTCTCGAACTAAGCAGAACGCATACCCATTGAGCCTGGTGCTTTGTGACGTTCAACCCTTTACATTTGCTGCTCGTAAGCTTTCTTTATAAACCTGAGCTCGTAATTAGGATGAAAAGAACTTGAAAAGGAGTGCAAAGACCTCTAAGTTAGCTCTGATTTGGAGGGGCCGTAAGGTACAACTTAATACCATGTAGATAAACTAGCATTGATAGCTGAAGCAGCGGAGTCTAGCTCTTGGCCTGAGTTAGCAAACCCACTTTTCAGCTCTTCTTAATTTGGGAAAGGGCTGTGCAGTCTCAAGGATACGGTTTCCAGGTTTGAAGGTGGCTGAGTGCATCGTAGCTTTGGGTGTTGGCTTTGCACTCTTTTCTGCAGTGTAAATTCCTCTGTGATTTCCTTGGAGGGAGGGACAAAACATTGTCTGCTCCTAGAAATAAAATAAGATTACAATGACTGTAAGATCGGTCCTGTTGTTTGAGTGCGTATGCAGCACGGAACAACTGATTCCTTGCTTGCTGGTGCTGGATGGTAACTATTTTATACCCCTGCAAAATGAGTGTAAACCCCATGGTTTACATGCTTCACTTCTGTATTTATGGCTCTGTCCTACGTATCTGAGCTTAGTGGAACTTCCAATGCAAAAGCTCTGGCAGGCAGCCAGGAAAAGCCACCCAGTCTGGGTAACGGGTGGACTGGGATTCTTACAGCCTTGCCCTGTACCCCACTATCTAGTCATGATGCACACTGTACGCATGTGTACGGAAATGGTGAATGAAGACTGTAACATTCTGCCCTTGCTTAAAATTGAACAGTTTTAGGAACTTACGGCATATATGTGTGTTATGCCTGTCTTTTCAGATGTAATTGGCAGTTTAACTGAGGACCTTTGTACAATATAATTTGTGATTTGATTTATTTTGACTGTCAGCTGTGGTGATCTCTTAGAAAATCGCTCTGAAGTAACTCAGAAAATGTTTCTCAGGAAAACAAGTCTTTTGATATCTTCAAGGCATCAGTGTTATTCTCCATGCTCAGGATGAACAAAGAAATAACTTTACGTTCATGGGGGTCATTTTCTTTTTTTCAAGTGCAGGAAGAGCACAGCGCCTCCAAAATGGCTCAGCATTACTGCGTGCGGAATACGTGTTTGGAGAGCAGAACTTGTCAGCTGTCCCTGAACACATCAGCTGGAATTAAGTGGCTAAGGAGTCAGCAATATTAAAATTCAGGGGAGATGCCGACATTGGCATAGAATGATTTCTGGTCCTGGAGCCTTTATGCGAAGTGGACAATATTCCTCCCCCCTAATGAGAAGCAGATCCTCCCCTCCCAGCTGTCCCCTGTACTCTTGCTCATGTTTTTACATTAGTAGCATGGGCCAGGCAGTGAAAACTTCATATCTTCCAGGAAATCTGTGGGATTATCACCACCTGTTACCACTGTGCAGCACTCAGATGCTGTTCCACTCTGTGAGGCTGGATAGAAAGTAAATGCAAATGTGAATGATAGTGGCAGGAGCGGATACTGCAAGAGGGAGCCTTGTGGGTTAGATTTCCTGCCTCGGGATCCCTGCCTGGATATCTCCGGATGCTACACTTCAGTCCGTGTTCCTCCTCCGTTTATTTTCCCCCTTCGTCTTTCTATAGCTTTTCTCTGTTGTTTTCAAACTGTTTTCATACGAAGAAACCAAAACCCAACAAACAAACAAAAAATTGAATTTATTGTAACAGATCTGAAGGTGCAGACTCCGATACTGGTGAGGGCATACACTGTGGGTGGGATACAGTTGCCTAAGCCCTGCCGAGCTCTGGAAGATGCCCCAGGGCAACTCACTTGCGCCTGCGTTTGCCCAGAAGGGCATGAAGTCCTGTCTCCTTTGTCAGCCTCGTGGAGACGTTTCCACATACCCCCAGGCAGCTGAAATGCCGCTGGACGCCCGTGTTTACGCAACTGAATCTCGCCCGCGGTGAGGCGTTGCACTCTGCGCAAAGGTTGGAAGTTTCCCGATGAGTTTTCTTGACAGAAAATTGTGGGTTTATTGACTCTCTTGTGTGGTGTGTGCCTTTCCTGTGGGCAGAATTCCCAATGAAAGCTCGGTCGTTCAGCTCACGACACGCACGCGCCTGGCCGGAGGGGAAAGAAACATTTCGCCAACCGGTTTCACAGCAGCAGCACCGAACACTGGCGACTCCTGTGCTCTGTTGTGCGTTATCGCCACTTAGGAAGCCTTGCATTTATAATGGAATAATGTGCTTTTTGGAGGATGGTTTCCGCTGTTTGCGAATCCTACTTTTTGCCAGAAAAGAAACAAAGTGGGAACAATTAGCAGAATAGCAAGCAATAGCAGGAATGCTTGTCTTCCTATCATAAACCCAAATTGTAATGATATGAGTTCATCTGGAAATTGAATAATTGTCTTGTTTTCTTAGTGATCTTAGAGCAAGTAATAAGGAGGTAAAGACGACTTGAATGTTTTAAAACAAAAGAGAATATATTCCTGGAAGAATATGGTTGCTGTTCTGGCCCTTCCTTTTTATTCTCTGCCTTGCCTTGTGCAATCTTTGTGGAGAGTGCATAAGGATTTATTTAGAAATGCAGCCCTCGCTCCTGTGATCATCTCCACATGGGGACCGAGGTCTGTCTGTCTATCATTTTTTTGCTGGGTTGAGGGTATTAATTTTGAAAAGATCTGGGTAACAGACAGCTTGTACGTTTCTGATATTTTTTAATGTGGTTATGGTGGCTTGTGCTTCCCTCCTGTCGCTGCGGAGGGGATTTTCAAAAGCGCTCTGTTGGCCAGGCTCTGTTCCTATTAAAGACATCGGGGAGACTCTCCTGGGTGTAATGGAAGTTGAGATTGGACAAGAATAATCGGTCTTTTTAAAAAAATCTCACAATCCGTCATTTTTTTAGACAGCATGTAGGGTAGTGGAAATGAAACATTGGTACAGAGGTAGCCTGTCGGTAGCTGCTAAGGAAACAGGTGGGCCTGAATTCTGCACTGAGAAGTGTGGGTACTGGTGTGGGCTGACCAAAAGTATTGCTTGACAATTTTTGTTGCTGGGTAAGAATGGAGGGAAAAGGGAAACCAAGAGTGGAACAGATGCCGAGAACATACATGCTTATCTCGGGGGAAGGCGGGGGGGGAACCCCAACAGATTAAAATCACTCTTTGTTTTGTTTACATATCTACAGGTATTCTTGATTTTCAGTTTTCTCTTGTCCTTATCCTATTACAACCCTCCCAAATTTTGCTATGATTTATTCTACAGGATGCTTAAAGGAGTATCATGTGTGTTTAAAAAATATTGGTATAATTTATACAATATAGGAATAAAGGATGTTGGTGGGGGTTGTCTACCTAAGTCATCTAGAACAGGTAAAGTACAGAAAAGATCTGAAAATTGTGTTTCCTCTCCGTCACATCGTAATAGCTATGACGTTGATTGTAGCTGTTCTCGTTGCCTGAAGATCATACTAGCAATATTTTATCTGTAGCGTAAAACATAATATGGGCATATGATGCATAAGTAGTGCCCATCCCCAAGGAGAAGTTAAAAGGAGAGGAAGTAGACCTCCTTGAAGCGCTCACGGTTTTTGCTGAAAGGGACGGGATTTATATCCATCTGTTATATCAGTGCACGTTATACAGTTGTTCCAAGCCTTTTGGATGTTGTTAGTTCCAAGCAGATTTTTTGTGAAGAACTGCCATAAGGGCTGTTCACTACAATCAAATGGGTTTGTTTTGTTTTGGTTTGTTTTTTTTTTTTTAGCAACCCGTGATAGGACAGTTGAAGAATATGGAGATGACTAGGCCTCAGGCATTAACTGTATTATTCCTTGAAACATAGCTTTTAACACCCAGTTTATGAAACTCGTTTGACCTTTCTGTACATTTATGGAAATCTGGTAGTGCAGTCTGACAGCCAGGAGGCTTTGGTACCTTTTGAAATTTAGTGAGGAAAGCTATAGCTGGAAATCCCTGGTATGGCTTCCTGTTTTATCTATTTTGGGATTAGTGTAATCAATCAGATGAATTTTCAAATTGTCTCGGACGGTGCCAATATTGAAGTATTTCTCCTGCAGCTATTCTGGTATCATCAGTATTTGTCAGTGATGGTTTCTCTTTAACACAACATTACTAGCTGATCTGGGTTTTTTCCCCAAGCCTCTCTATATACATAACGATATATATCTCATCTGTTTCATTCATATTATTTTGTTAGGAAAATGGGATATATATCAGTCTGTATTGGTAGATTTCCTAGTAAAAGAAGGGGAGGAGTTTTGCTTTTGGGTCTACAGATGTTTTTATTAATCAACTCACTCTTGCAGGAACATATTTTTTTTTCTTTATCTGCTGCCTTGGGAGGGAGAAGTGATGCTGAATTTGAGACTTGTTCGGTCACATTTATCTTGTAAAAAGTTTCCGCACTTGATTGGAAGTCACTGTGACAAATGTGAATAGAAGTGGGAGAGATAATTACTGCTTTGCAATAATGAAAGATGTAACTGCAGAGTCAGTGCTACTGGCTAAATAAGCCAAAAGGGAGCCCAAAAAAATGTGCTAATGCTGCAGAGTTTGGTTCTGGATGCCAAAATTGAACTTGATCTTCCCCATTGGTATTCTAGAGTAGTATTCTAATCCTGTCTCATTTCAGAGAGAACTGTGGCATTTTGATTTATTTTTGGTATACAATCTACATTTCCCTAAGCTAAGCAGAGTCTCTGGGGAAGGATGCAAGGTCCTTGGGGGAGGACGTTGTTCCCAAGTCCCAAACTGCTCTTCTGGTTACAAAAGTGAACAAGGCGTGCTCTGGCACCTAGGTCTTTTTTTCAGTAGGCTTTATGGCAGTAAAGTATTACCTCTGTTGGGGGCAGGTTGGGAGGGGGAGAAATCCACATCTGACCACCGCCAGCCCCAGCTATAGGTCCTTGCTTAGGTTTACAAAACCTGTCGTATCTGACTGAAACCTGGAGCTGTTTAATGCAAAAGTTGTCAGGACTATCTTCACCCTAGCGTGGCTAAGCTGGGAAGTGGAGAACTGGTTCTCCATCTTCTCTCGTCATCTCTCTCCTGGATGGCTTGCTCTTGGGGAGTCCCTGGGGTCCCAGCTGGGATTCAAATCTTACTTGCTTTGGTGAAAGCTCTGTCTGTTAGCAGTGATGGCAGTCCCTGGGAATCGTTCCTGTGTGCTCACGAGGGCTGTTTCTTCCTTGCAGTTAATTGTGTTGAAGCTAATTAGGTACTAAAGCAGAGTTCAGCAAGGAAACACACGCCTTTTAAAAATGAACAGAACATTCTCTTGTTATTTATAATGATCCACTGTGAGAACTCTTTTAAAAAAGTTCAGTTAAAAAACCTAATATCTTAGAACCATGCAACTCATGGCTCCTGTGATGAGTTGTGGGCATAAAGTGTATTTGGGATGGGATTGTTGTGACAAGCGTGACTTGGCAAGGCAACGTAGTGACCAACATTTGGGAAAAGAGGTTTTTTGTGTTCTTTGACTCGGAACTAATTTGCACACTTCCAGGGACTGTAGACCTACTGGTGCTGACAACAGATGGCTCAGAATATTCTCAGGAGAGCATGAGGTAAAAAGGGAGACGGATAATTGCGTTCATGCTCTTGATCCCGAAGTCCAGAGTTATTACAGGCTGCGAAGCGATGCAAAGAAAATAGTTGACCACAATGGATATGTAGCAGTAACAAGGTGAAGCTGCATTGCCCTTCACAGAATTGACAAGAGAGTGTTTTCCACTCTAAATCATTTGCTTAGGAGTAAATGAAAAGTCAGAGAGTCCTTTAAAAGTCCGTTAAAAATGTTGTTAATTCAACTACTTAGCTGGGATTGAACAAGCCACATGAATCTGAGAAAGACTGTCTGTACTTTATTTGTTTATGTTTAAAAGTTTATGCTTCCTCTCATTTGTTTTGGTCACTTTGTTGAATATATTCAACAAAGAAATAGGAACTGTGTGCAACTGGAAGCATTTCCAGATGTGGGTTCTGTGTTACTAGTGGGAATACGCCCTGTGGGATATTTGTGAGAAGGGATATGTATGTATATATAAGTATAGGGAAATAAAGAGTATACCTGTGGCTTGGAAGTCCATTTAGCATAGGCGCTCATAATAAATGCTCAGAATACACCTGAAGGAGTGGAATGTGCTCTGAAAGTGATGCTTTGTCATTGTCACGTATCGTTACTGCTAGTGCTTCCCTCCAAATAAAATTTTCATGGAGGCAGGAAATGTGGAGTGACAGTACACTAAGGAATGTCTTGCCACCTCTCAAGCCACGTGGCAAGATTTCTGCTGGAGAAATGATCTGGTTTGCTTCTAATCTTATATACGTAGAGCTGGGAAACACGTATAAAGGGTGTCCCAGAACACAGCATCAAAAGAAAACCCTGATGGGTTCTCTCTACAAGCTTCCTCTAGGGGATTTTACAGAAACCATAGCTTCATATCTCATTGCACATGTCTAAATAAATATTAAAGACAATCACTTTGCATAAGAAATGCTACGGTACAACAGCAAGTTTATTAACTTATTTGCCCCTGGCAAAAGCATTTCGTGGCTGTAGACATCATCTCCTATTATTTATTATAATGTCTTGACTCTTTTGAGTATTGTTTATCCAACAGTATTTACACAGAAGCTCATTTATGAGAGGTTTTAACGTTTTTAGAGGTTGAAGTACATGCAAGTTATTTCAGAAAACGAGGGCAAGACACACAGATCAAAACTGGCTGTAAACTGCTGCTGAATTTGCGACAGGGAGTTGGACTTACACGGGGTTTAATACCTCAGATTCCTTCCCAATCCTTTTCTTTCCCCTGTAGCAATATCCAGCAAAAACACGTCTTACTTCCCCTTGCTGAGACAGACCCAAGCATTCCCTTTCTTTAAGAACATGCAAATTCCCTTAGGCAGACCCAGAAATGTGTATTAAAAAAAAAAGCCGGGGAGGGGGGAGAAAAAGAAAAAGATAGCTGCAAGGGTAATCCTGCATTCATAACCAGTTCTGGAAATTAGAGGCAAATATAAAATGTCCTCTGTGTGTACAAAATTAGTCGGTAGGGTAGGTATTTGCACTCTGTAGGTATTTGCACCTCTACAGATTTGATAGGTAAACCTTCGGTTTGCACCTCATATATGCATACTGTAAAAGAAAAAAAAAAAAGGTCTTTTTTCATCTTGTCTTGCAACAGATACTGCTCTATGGAGATGACGAATGAATAAATCTCTGATTCTTGCATCAGAAAGAGAATTCTTAGATACTTTTCTGCTCCCTCAAGAAAAAAGGAAGCATTCTCATTCCTGCCTTGAATATCCTGTGAAAGGAAAAGGTAACGTTTCTAGGGTGTGTAGGTTCTCATTTTGTTATGGAAAACATTGGGGGCCTTGTTCTGTTCCATAGCTACGTCCGTTCTGCTAGCAAATCCCAGAACCTCCCTTAAATGTTTTCAGAAATTAACCTCGTGGCCTGCCCTCCCACGTTTCCCTCTGGAGGTCAGACGGCTGCACGACGGGTGTTTAGGTAGGGAAGAAGGAGGACTGCCGGATTCGCAGCTGTGCAGATATCCTGTGCCCATGTGTCCAGAACACTTCAAACAGCACACCCAGGGTGTGCCAGGGTTGGTTCAAGATGGACCAAAAATAGTTGACGCCGTTCTAGTGAGGACTGCCAGCCTGGGCAGACATCTGATGTTATCCTGATGGGGATGCAGCTGGTCATTGATCCTAACTTGTCCCAATTTTCAAGGTCAAACAATCAAATCCAAAAATCTTGTGGGATGACATCAGCAAAAATTGTTTTTGTCATTGGTTTTTCATCATGTTATTTGTGCTTTCTACCTCTGGTCTAAGCAGCAGATAAAGAGACTTAACAAGCCATGGAGAAACCTACCATTAAGAGTTTTGGTATTGATCTGATATAAATGAATCTCTTCCTATAGCTAATTTATTTATGAACGAGAGAGTATCCACAGAGGTAAAAAGCAGGGAAAACTTTAAAATGCCAAGATTGCCATTTTGTGCGCAGAAAGAACTAGCGAGGATCTTCCTCAGTCTTGTTGTCTGTCCAGGTTATGAGGGAGGGTTTTTTCATAAATTTTTCATAAATTTGTCTGTCACCTTGAAGAGCCATGGTGACAAAGATTCTAAGATCATGTAGAAAGTCATTCAAACCCCAGGGCAATGCTTGTTCTGTCTCTAGCAAAGGCCAAGATACTGGATTATAACATAGTCGCTGCCATAAATTCAGTGCTTCCTCTCTTTAAAACTGTCAACTTAGGTCGTACTGCCTTTGTGTTCCTTCAAAAGTCTTCACAACTGAAACCGTTCCAGAAGGCGAAAAATTAAATTTCCTGCCTGAGAAGTACTAAAAGATAAAATCTGCCTTGTTTCCTGTTTCTCTTAAAAAATCCTAGTGTTGGATAAAATATGCCAACTGCGTTTTAGTAATATTTGCATCGTGAACTGTTAAATGAAAGTTTTAATTCATCAGCCTCTGATGAATTCTTTTGGTGCTATGGACGCTATTTTAGAAATGGCTTTGTGTATCAGATTAAAAAGAAAAGTTGTTGCAATGACGAGAAATGCACGTGCAATAAGTAATTCAGACGTTCTAACTCCAGACACACTCCTGTTGCCTCGTCGTTCCCTGTGTTCTTCCTTGTCTGATGTGAAGAACAAATTTTCTGAGAATGGAAGGTGTCTCCCCTGTATTAAAGCCCCGTCCAAAGTAGGTGTGCTGCAATGACTTTGTAACTAGGCACAAACTGTAGAGTTTTTGACTTTTCACTGGAATTTTAATTCTTGGATGTGTGCCTAATTGCTCCATTGTGTAAGACATGTGTCGTGAAGGTGATGTTCTCCTTCTGGCAAATTTTCAGCTTCAAATGATATGGCAGAAGCGGAGGTGTGAAATAACGTCACAAAATGAGTCAAAGAATCATAAAAAAGATTCCGTTACCGAATCTGATGTAGACTTGCACACGAAGTGAAAAGTTTGGTTGTTTTTTTTTCCCCAGAGCTGAAAAGATTTTCTAAAAATATTTCTTTAGTTGTGATTTTGTGAAGCAGATGCGTAAAGGAGATAAATTAATACTGAAAACAATTAGCAAACATAATGCTTCAGCAGGCGCGACTGTGGGAGAGACTATTTCTTTATGACGGTGATATTCCTGAAGTACAGTAGGTGCAGTTCCTTTCGTATTTGGCAGTTATTAACATTTCTGAAGTGGTCGAAGCGACTGGCTTGGCTTTAGTGTAATGTACTCTTTGAAATGATAGTGTTTTGTAATCCTGTTGTTTGGGGATGAATGTTTGCACGTTTTCTTGGCCTTGTTCCAGTAATTTACAAGGAGGTGCTTTTGTAGGCTGTGGAAAACCCCAGAAAATGTCTTGGCTGGGTTTACTCAGACAAACTGAAATAAACCTTCAATTCAAAGATAGGATACATGCCATTCCCATTTTGAAACCGTACCTTCGTTGCATGTGACCTTGCTGTTTGATGATTTGGCACAGTGCCACAGCATAATTCAATGATCCACTGAAAATTGTGATTCTTTCATGTGGAGAACAATAAAAAGCGTATGGTATCAATTATACTTCACCATTTCTCTGAGAATTCAAGCACCAGAAATAAAAAACACTGTCTGAAGACTTTGAATTGCCATTAACCGGAAACAGTTGGTGTAAATTATTTTTACTGAAACTGCTCTACCAGTCCTGGGTAATAAAAGAAAAAAATAACATTGGCATTTGATCGACTTCAGAGGTGCAAAATATGTCATGCTTAGAGGGAGCATAAAATTCCAGATCGGGCAGCGGAATCATTTTATTGAATACCATATTTGTCATGGAGAAACGTGGAAGAATGAGTTTGCTGTTACCTTCACTTCTACTGCACCTCTACTGAATGTGGGGGTTTGTGTGATCAAATATACTCGATAATGAATATGACGAGTAGCTACAGTGAAAGTAGGAGTAAGAAAGGAGGCTTCTAAAATGATAAGGCTTTTGATGGAAATTGAAGCTGAGTTATACAAAGAAACAGGTTTACTAACAATGTATTTGTAAAGCATGGCTTGGGTCTGGGTTTTAGAAGTTTCAGCTGCGTGTGTTTTGGCGCCTTACTGTCCCAGTGAGCGCTGCCATTATAACTGACCTTACGAAGTCAATTACTATGCAAAGGGGGGGCTTTTGTTTCTTTGTTCTTTAGCTTAAGATAAATTACTCTGCAGAATCAAGAGGAGTTCTGATGTGGCAACATCTCTGCTCAATTGCAATCGAACTTGTATTACACTGTGTTTGTCTTAATGCTCAAGATTTATGTCTATTGCTTACTAACACATTTGGTAAATAGCATTTTTTTCTACAGTTTCTGTAATAGGAACAACTCGATAAAAGTAGCAGCGTGTACTCAAATAGAAACTTAAACTGAGCTGATAGAAGCTCTTGGATAGAACTGAAACACAATGCATCTGGAATTATTATGGCAAAGCAAGAAGCAAGGCAATAAAATGCTCGTTAATCAAAAACTACGTGATACTACTCTTATTCGTCTTAAATATGACTTAAATCGGTAGAGTTGCTTATGTAATTAAAATATCACCTAGCATTAGGAGTTTTATGTCCCTTTTGATTTACAGTGTAGGCTTTTTAGGCAATACTTATTACTTTTTATTTTTATTCTAGAACCGGTGTTGCATGAAACAGAGAACAGAATTTGGCCTGCAAACTTGGTATAAGTCTAAGTGTGAATGGGTTAGCAAAGGATGTGAATAAATCAGTGCGCGAGGATGGCCGAAGTTCAGAAACACGAACAGAATTGCAGAATTGTGACAACAGCAATGGAGAGAAAGAAAACAATATTAGACTGAAGCTTTTCAACTGTGGATAAAGTCTGCCTGGTGACTGATACCTGTAAGAGTGAGAAATTTGCAGTAGATTAAAAACAAACAAATAAAAAAAACTAAAAAAAGCAGGTGGGGGTGATGAAAAGAAGCCAATAAATCCCTGTAACCTCCAGATGGGCCTCTGTGGGCTTCTGTTAGCATTTGTTGACAAGTAAGACTCCATTTGCGTGTCTTCTGCACTGCAGTTAGGATCATTACTCTGTTAAAATATGCTATATTCTAAAGCCAGGACGAGAGTAGCAGTAGCACTGGGAAATGTAAGCGGACGAAAGAACAGTGTCCAATGCATTTGTGATAAAAAAAAAATTATAATAAATGTATCTTCTTTTTTTGCAGAAGGTCTTGTAGGAGCCTTGGGCACACAAGAAGAGATCCTATCTAGGAGGTTGATAAAGATTCATTGAGTGGCCCTGCATGCTACCGAATTCCTTTAAAAACAGCTGATTTTCAAGGTCGTCCTGGTTTGAGGTAAAACGGAACCAAATTTCTGATTTGTAATTTTACTTTTTAGCTGGGCCTCTTCTGACTAAAGTCTGAAATTAACAGCATATTGTTCAGACACTGTTCACTCTCAGAGTGATAAGACCTGATTATACCAAGGAACAGTATGCACAGAGGCTCTTGCTTAGACTTATTGCTATAACAACCAAGGTCAGCTAACTT
>VXBH01005342.1:756275-898104 GCA_013400035.1 Rynchops niger | reverse complement strand
TTATTTCTTTTTCTAAACTCGTAAATCTCCTTATCTCTTCCTGTCCTCTCTGAGGAGAGCCTGGGGGGAAGGGCCATCTATCGTTCTGCTTGGCCAGTCCGGCCAAAACCACGACGAAGGTCCTGCTCATATCGATTTAATGGAGTAGTCAATATTCTGTGTGCTGATAAAATACTGTGCCGGTGGTGAGGTGCTGGCAGTAGTGTAGCCTGATTTTTTTTTTTTTTTGTTTTTTTTTTTTTTTTTTTTTTTTGTTCAGGCAGAGGTACAAAGGTCCTTTGGTTTAGGGTCTCTGTGCATATCCTTTTCCTGATATATGACCTCATGAGCCGACCTGCATAATTCTGGAAGCTAATGTTGGTGGTAAGAGCCTGGATCTCTTCCTCAGAGCTCAAGATCTGTCAGCCCGTGTCCTTTTGTTTGGCCCTTGATGCTGGCTGTAAGTGTGGTCTGTTATCTGGGGTGTGTTGTCGCTGGGGACTGGCCCTTGGCTGCCCAAATGCACCAGTTTTGCCTGATGTCACTTCCAGTAATTTGTGATTTGAATGCTGACAAACAAAGCACCTTCCCGCTGATTTCTTCTGCAACTTACTCCCTTTTAAACTGTGAAGAAGATACCAGATCTTGGCAAAATGGGACTTCTAGAACTGTGCCCATAGCATTTAGTTCTGGTTAGGAGAAGGTGGGTGCATAGTCGCCAGCACTCACATCTGAAGCAAATTCTGGCAGTGCCCATCTGAATTACGAACTTGAGGTCCTTATGCTTGCCTGCTTGCCCAACCAGTTATTTCTGGGCATCCCCAAGAACAGAAAGGGCACAGGTAACTCACCTGAGAGCAGTCCTGCTCCGTAAAGTCCCTTATTTGAGCCAGTTGACCCCTCTGCCTGAGTCACCAGCAGGAGTATTGCCCTAAAACGCTTTCACTCAATAGGGCAATCATCGAGGTCTAAACACCTTTGTCTTACCTCTTCTGAGAGATTAGAGACAGTGGTCTGATGGGAAATAGAGTTTTCCCTTTAAGGTATTTGGTGATAGAGATATTTCATAAAAATAACTGTAAATTACACCTATTTTCTGCAAATAGTTTTAGCTTTGGTACTGGTGGCCCAGTATACAAATGCTTTCCTCAACATAGCCAAATTCAGTGATATTAAGAAAATCATATGTATTTAGAAAACATTAGGATTTATTTTTATAAAATAGCATCTGGTAATTAAACTGCCATATTTTTTCCAGGCTTCTTTCATTACAGAGACTGATGACTATTACTACCAAATATCCCACAGAGTATTCAGTTATGCTGGAAGGAGGGTGAAAACTACATGCCAGAAGCTACGCAGGAGAGATGATGCACATTATTCTAATTTTACGAGGTTGTAGATCTTGGGAAAGGAGAGATTTATAATGCCACTCCCTATAATAATGCGTGTCCGATTTATGCATATGTAGTGGGAAGATGGGGTAATTTACCGAAAATGCCACAGGAAACAGAATCTCTGAATAAAAATGATCTGCGCGATCTGTGTTTTCTCAAGATACCTCGCAAAACTTCATCTTCTACCCTAGTCATGAGATAAAAGTTTATTCTTCAAATTGAAAAATACCTTTCTTTACTTTGATAGTCAGCCATTGATTTCCCTTTTGTTCACAGTGATTTGAAGGGAGCTACAAATACGCATATTCAGTGAAAAGCACCCCTGATCAGCCATCAACCTAATGCTTTGTAAATCTTGACTTCTGAATGATAACAGAAATTAGGTAGTGTTTCTTTAGTTCCACACTAAGCATTGGCGTCAGTCAGCAAGTCAGTTAAGAGTATGCTTGCTGGTAGTTCGTAAATGCCATTGAAATAACTTAACTTGGGGTTTTTTCTTTTTTTTTTTTTATTGAGACAAAAATCTCTGGTTTTGGGGGAATTACGACTTTGACTCAGGAGCAAGAACAGTGTCAGGCTTATATATCGTGTTGACTTGAGGTCGAAGAACTGTATGTATGCAGATCTTGCGTCAGAGTTTGGTACGGCAAGTTATTTTTCAAAATTTTTGAGGCCAGATCTGGTCATTTTCCCCCTCCAATAACAACTCAATTCAGTCGGCAGATGACTATGTGGACGGTGAAATAGTTCAAGTGATTTGAATTAAGTATATTTTTTGTATTCTTTAGGTTGCTTTCTTTGCTAATTCCCTTTGCCCTTGTTCCGAGAGCACATAGGGAAAGTAAGCCCTCATTAAGAATAAAATGCAGTTCCTAGGGGAAATTATAGATAAAATTTGGCTGGTTTCAAGAGAAAGTGCAGGGACAGTAAATTAATACTCCTTGGTCTCATAACTGTTAATTAACACATCAGGCTGTCTTGTAGGATTGATGAGACTGTCTGATCTGGCAATTGTTTTCGAGGGGAAAAACAGGTCTTAAGGCTTTTTCTTTTTTTGTGTTTGTTTGGTTTTTTTCCTCAAGTTTTCTCCATTTTCTGCAGTAAATTCTGGATTTGACTCTGATCTCCCTTCCAGTTGTTTTAGACTAGGGAAACTCTACTGACGTTGAATAACATTATTTTGTTTTAATACAGGATTCAATCAGAAAATAAAAACGACGCCGTTGTGTGTCTCGTATTTCCCATTGCTTGTATTCAGAGTAAATATCAGGAGTGTAGATCTGGTTTTGGCTCTTTATGTGCAGCATTAATGGACTGTTTATTAATTCAGAGTTTCTAAAAGATGTGAAAACTGGCTTCATTGCCTGATTCGCAGTTTATTGATATTAGCGGTGCAGCTCCCACTAATGGTAGTGACCTTTTGTCCCTCATAATTATTGCTAATCCAGTAGCTGGGGCTTAAAGTGTGGAAGTAACGAAAAATCTAGGTGTGTGCAGGGGTGTTCTTTGTTTTTTTTTGTTGTTGTTGTGGTTTTTTGGTTTTGTTTTTTTTTTTTTTCCCCCAACAAGACAAAAGAAAAGAAACATCAGAAAGTTTTTATTTGTTAGCTAGCAACAAGAGAGTGAAGGAATTAAAGCTATGCGTATTGGTATCTATATATAAATGTGAAAACACAGCACCTGAAGCACCTTGTTTCTAAAAGTAATTTAGTTTATATGCTAATAACTTTTCAATGTACTGTTTGTCCTCTAAAGCAAAAATCTGTAGCTGGCAGATACAGATTATAATAGTGTAGCTAAGTCTTAAAAATCGAATCACAGTTAAACAAGAAAAAGTAAACGTGTCTTCGGAAGTTTTTCTTACATGCTTCTCTAAAGAAAGAAAGCATCAGTAAATATCTCTTGGATATGTGATGTGACACTGTCGAATTTTGGGTTTGTTTTTTTTATGGTTCTCTAGTGGTCTTACTTTTTGTTCCTACAAACTGGATGAAATCTTATGACTGCCATTACCTACATACGTATTATTTATTTTCAATTAAGTTTTCTACTCCTAATATTTTTAACAGAAAAGGAAATGCACTATGTGAAAAACTATGTCCCTTGAAATACATTTAAATCATACAGACATTCTGTTTTATCCATACGTATGTACCAGTCTGGCCACTGGCATAAGTCACCTCCTGTATATAACGCATTTGTTCGATGATAGCTACTTTCCTTCTTACTGTGAATAGCTCTGAGCCTATCTCTTTCTCTCTTTCCAGATCTGGTCACCCACTGGGGAATGAAGAAATTAAAGTAAGCGGACTCTAAAGATAGTATTTTTATGATGATGTACTTGTGTAAATATAGTGTTGTTTCTTGAGGCTTTTCTTCAATCTGAGGCTAATCTCAATATTTTACTTCAAATTAGTGCTCTCAAAGGTATTGGTGGCCTCTGCCAGAAAGAGAAACAGACTTGCGCGTCTGGTCATCTTCCTAGTAGTGCACAGATGATGTTACCACCAGGTATTCAAGACAGACTTGGGACTCTCAAATTCTTTTATCAAGGCTGCAACTGAAGGCTCTTTTTTTTAATCACCTTTCTGTTTCCAGGATTAATGCATGTGTTCACAAAATGACAGCAGCACCACATTATTCCAAAGTAAAGTTTGCATGAAGTCATGTCAAATGCCCATATACTCTGTATTTCAGTATGTCAGAGAAAGAGCTTGTCTTCTCCAAGCCTCAGCAGTCTAGCTCTTCTTGCAATCATGCAAATAAGGAAAAGCAGCAGTTAGAAATGTTTTGCAGAAAGCAAACCTGTAGTTTGCTTATCAGTAAGAAACTTTTGTTACAGGGTCTCAGGACAGCCAGGCAAACGAGAAGGCGGCCTCTGTACAACTTGGAAGCAGGATATATGCACCCCTTCATCCAGCTCTGGGTATGAAACAAGGACACCAAAAAACTGGTAAATACCTATTTTGCTGCTTGTACCAAGTTACCTACAAGCTTTTTCCTGCCTGGTGGTATTTTTTTTTTTTGTTTCCCCTCTGTTTCAGAGTAAGTTTCTTGTAATGGTTGCAGGGGGCAGAGCCCTTTTCTAAGCTTGTGTTCTTCTGTGTTCTCGGGCATCAAAAGGAAATATTTGAGGTGGGGGAGCGAACTGAAGAGAGACAGGAATGCTGTGCAAGTAGGATGAGGTTATTCCATGTGATTTCTTTGAGAGAGAGAGAGAGAAAATACTAAGAAGGGTGGTACTTGGGGGGTTGTCAGTGCTGTACAAACGTGCGCTCGTGG
This sequence comes from Rynchops niger, assembly GCA_013400035.1. NCBI lineage: Eukaryota > Metazoa > Chordata > Aves > Charadriiformes > Laridae > Rynchops > Rynchops niger. Next base: position 893,446 of record VXBH01005342.1, on the reverse strand, counting down.
GAAAGAAGGAAAAGGCATCTCTCATTGAATAGTCTCATAAAACAAGTCTGTCTCATTTCTCTTTCTTTATTTTTTGTATCAGTCAAAGTATATTTGGACAGCTTGAGTTAAATTCTGTTTTCTAGCTGGAACAGTACAGCTAAATCCTTGTGTACTATGAATTGGCACCACTGCACTGAAATCAAGAAAGCTTTGTTGATTTACATCAGCTGTTGCGTTATTCTTAACTAGAAAAAAAGTATAACGTAATGCCCAGATGTAGGGTATCTGTAGATGTTGGGACTGAAAGTTTTTTGAGTCAGTTCTTTAGCTAGCTTGTTTGGGTGACTGAAATATCCTGAAAAGTATATTAGGAAAAAAAAAAACCTCATGAATTAAAATGAATATAGTGCTCTGGGTGTTTCTGATTGGGCTGTATGCTGTACCACAGTAATCCTAAGGAATGCTTGCTTCATGTGTATGTTCTCAACATTATTATATCTAGTATGGCTCCTGTTTGAGGAAACATTATTTACGCCCAATCTTGCGTTAGAGAAGCTGTAGTATATTTACAGCCAAGTGGTGTTTAAACTGAGGTTATGCACTGAATCAACTGTGCTAACTGATGATGCAAGAAGATGCAAACGGTTGGAAATGAGGTTCACGGCTTCATAGGGTTTACTCAACAGGACAGAAGAACCACACCTGATTGACTGGTTGATGCATGCTGAAGCTCACACGGGGGCACACCTTGAGTTACCTGCCACAGTGCTGTTTTGGCCAGAAGCTCAGAGGAGCAGGCTGTGAGGAAAGCATCTGTAAGAGGCAGTGACCCCCCACACCCCCAGATCAGAACTTGAGGGAAACCAGAAGCTGTTGGCCTTGGACAAAATGAATGTAATTGGTCTCGTCTTGGGAGGAAGAACTATTTTCACTGGCATGTTTCCTCCTCAGCTTGGTAAAGATTAGTACGTTATGGTAAAACTGGGAAGACCATAGGCTGCCTGTGGGCTGTTGCCCATCTTTCATATGATCCATCTCCAGTACCACAACACTTTTTCTTCACAAGATAGCAGGGTTGCAAATAGAATTTTTTTTTTTCTGACACTAAAATGGTTCCACATTCTCTCTCCAGGACAAGCTACCTCTTGAGCCAAGAAAGCTTCAGTTTGGGTGTACAGAGCCAGGCACACACTGCGTTTGGCTGTGTTTGCTAGGATTTGGCATTTATGTTTCTCTCTGACTCTTTGCCTCCAGTTGTAGCTTTTCCTATTCTCACATTTGCATGTGAAAGCTACTCTGGGACTTTTGCTGGTATCCTGCACCTTAGGCAGTTTTATAATGGCCTAAAAAGGTACAAAATAGGCTTCTTGGCATAACAGATCATCCAAACTATGCTGCCAGAGCTGACCCACCAGTGACAGCTGTGCAGGAGGTCTTTGTGGCTTCACATGTTTAGCCATAACTTCAGATCGTCTTTGTTTCTCTGCTCCTTAGAGAAAGGGATGTGGATTGCAGTGTCTTGTCGCTGATTCTCTCTTCTGAAAGATTCCCAGGAGTAAGCAAAGTCAAGAGAAGGATGGGCTTGTGTGGAGAGGACTGGTACGAAAAGTGTTGTGAAAGGATGGAAGCGGAGTGCTGGAGAAGGCTTTGATTTAACACGCCAGTGAGTTAAGAATTTGCAATTTCAGCCTCTTTTTATTCCCCAGAGTGAAAGATTGAAAAGGAGAGGTTATAACTTTCCATTAAAAAAAAGTTTTAAGCATAATGATCTACATCTGAGTGCCGGCATTGGGTTGGAGAACAGGACTCCCAGCCTTTCAGGCCAGTAAGAGCCTGCTGTGCCCACAGAGGTAGTGAAGGATGCGCGACCACATTCCTTATTGATAAGCGTGGGTCATCTGCTCCTCAGAATACAAAGCAGAGGTGAATATTGATGAGGTAGCATTGAAAAAAGCAATCCAAAAGATTGCTTCTACGGATCTTGTTAAATGAAGGTTAATCCTGCTGTTGAAGAAAAGTCCTCCTGGCAGGCGGCTTGGACTGCGTTCGTTTATCTGACAGTAGAACTGACAGAGGAGAACAGCTTTAGGGGACAACAAGAGTTTTGGGACACTGTGCAGAGCTTTGTCCATCTGATTTACAGCTCCTCGCTCTCTCTCTTAAAAAGGAAAAAAGGCTCATATATCTGGAAGCTTGGAAAATAGCTCATAATTACTAGTCATGCAAGAAAAGGGATCAAAATAGGTGTAGGGATTATTGGTTGGCTGGACTTTCAAAATTCAAGAAAAAGTTTGGCTTGCGTTTTAAGTAAGGTTTCTTATTTTAACTCCACGATGTCCTCGTTCCCTGTTTATTTTGGCAAGTTGCTAATTAGTAATATGATTCTTGTCTGTGACGGTTTATATAAAGTATTCTGCGTTCTTGAGTGCCCAAAACTCTCGCGGGCTTTAATGCAGGCTTGTGTTACACTTGCAATTCATGACTAAGCTTCATTTTAGGCATCTATATTTAGTTGTTCTAAGATACCATTGAGGGAAAAGGATCTACCCCAATAATACATCCCCAAAGAATGCTGGTGGTGTCAAACACTGTATTTATCGAACAATTTAGCACGGGGGCCGAGTAAATCAATGCTGGGCATAAAAACCTGCAGTTCTTGTATAGGTTACACCAATTACCAAGATGATATGTTTCATCTCTATGCCCTCTTTCTGACTTGAATGTTACAATCATATCTGTTAGTTGTTGCATCTGGAAACTAGGGGGGAAATAAAAGGTCACACGTAGCACTGGGTCTCATGACTGCATTAAGCCAGCCGCAAAAATCAAATGTATTTACAGATTAAGTATCAGGGGAAAATAGCTCTTAAAATATGTTGGCAACAACAAATTCCACTCTCTAGGTTTAAAATGCACATTGTATTCCAGAATGGCAGAGCGACTCACGCTCGTAAATGGGATAGATGTGTGAACTCCTGAAATGTACACCACGGTGTGACAAAATGCACCCACACCACTGTTAAATGAAAAAAGATAAGCTTCCTAAGAGCTGGATGTGAAAATTCCGTTTTTGAAAATCAAAGCGACAATAGTAATAAAAATGCCATTATAATTTGAATCAAATTGGGGTCCTACAGCAAAAGTGATATATTCAAACTCTTGTTTTTTTCAGTCCTTATCTGTATAAAGTAATTCCAGACTGAAAAATAGTAAATATTAGTGTTAATTGTAAACAGATAAAGTAAGCTGGAACAATTCATTGAAAGTTATACCCGTGTTGGAATATATCCTTTTCATGTTATGTTGCCATATTATGGAAAGAAAGAACGTAATTAGGGCTATACTTTTACACCCAAGTGACTTCTAGAAATAAAAATGTACTCAGAGAAGGAGACAACGTGATTTATTCCTGTGCAGAACTGGGCACGCAAGCACAATTACCCAAGTATCAGAGCTATCTAAACAAATAATTACATGGGCTTCTGTTCACACCTTCTCTCTGAATTTCAACTGCAAGACCCAAAAATTCAGGCTCAAACTGATGCAAAATTATTTTGCAAATTAGACTATTGAGCTGAGTGCAAATTTAAAATAGTCTGCATCCATCTTCTGCCCTCTTGTATGTCCCTCATTTTAGACACTCATCTCTTCAGACTAGGAAGGGCTTAATACCAATTACTATACTTCATTATGCACTAGTTCATCATGTACCTTAAAAGAGAAAAGATCAGTAATAAAGCCTGAAGGATACCGACAATAATACGATACAAACAACCGTTCTGGCTCCCCCACTACCTTATTTTCTAACACATAGCCTGTGTTTGTTCCTGGAAAATAAAATCTGGGTTTAATTACATCCTTGGACAAGCCATGCAAAATAAGAAATGGCAGGAAGGAGGGCACTTCAGGGAGCAAAATATTTGGGTGAACTTCCCTTTGTATGTTTGGAAAAGCACAGGACTAAATTTCTCTGAAACAGAAGCTGACTTTTCTTCCTCTCTCCAGAGAACCCATGAGTATGCAAAAGTAGTAAAGAATACATTCAGGTGTTTAATCCACAGTATTTCAGAGCACGTACTTTTCTTGTGCTCACCTTTGAAAAGCTATGTGAGAAATTAATTTAAGCCGTGAGAGTTCTTGAACATGCCTGTATCTTTCTGGAAAATGTGTTTTCCAAAATGACTGGGGGAGAGGAAAGTGTTAGTGCTGACCTATAGGCTGCATAACCGCCCCAGCCCGGTGGGCTGAGCTCCTGTGCACCCACAACAGGCAAGCACGGAAACCTTCCCCTCTCATCAGACCCCCAGGAGGTGCCTGTGCTATGCCCAGAAGTCTCTTTTGCTCAGCAAGAGCAAAGTTACCACGTGAGCCTGCATCCTGAAACGATACAGGTTTGCATTGCCAGGTCTTCAGCTCTTCCTTTTGGCAGAGGTTTGCCAGGAAAAATTATATGAACTGTTTCAGCCAGACAACCATGTGTTCTGTGCAAATGAAAGCGAATCGCTCTGGCATTAATCATCTCACTTGTCACTGAGCAAAACAAAGCTTTTGAAGCTAATTCAGAAATTTACATCGAATCAAAACTCAAGCTTTGCTGGCTCTGCTTACCTGCATATTTTTATTCTCATACATACACATAAATAGAATTGCCTTCACTTAAGGTCTAGCAAATATATCCTGGTTTAGTGAAAGTCAGTTGGAAAACAGTATTGAATCCAGGCTTCTTTATTTGTTTGGAAAGTAACTTGCTGGATGAATTTACCAGAACTTGGGAAATGTTAGTGGTCATTAACAGAAAACTGCCCTTGCAGTACGTAACAGCCACCCAGGCTTTTATCTCGGTGAGCCTTGCCCGGCACTGGTACAATTTCCCAGTTTGCTACTTTTATTGTCTTTACTCAATTTGCAATACGGATGCTGTCTTATTTTTGAGATACAAAACAAACACAATTTAAAAAGCAAAGGATGTTCTTTCTGAAGATTGTAGAGAGTTACATCTACGTTGCTTTTCCCCATTAGGAAGCGCAAAGCCTTTTACTAGCTTTAAATAGCAGTGCTTTGTATCTGTCACCGTACCTGTCATTATCTCATTGTTAGGGTTTGTATGTTTGGTTAGTAACACATGCTCGTTTGCCTGATTAGCACCATGCTTTAATTTCATTTAATAAGTATATTTCAGAGTCAGAATGATCTTCATCAGCCAGAATAATTTAACTTTGCCATGTAGAATTAATTAAGATGAAGACTGTCAAATGAAATGTAAAAAATAATCAGTGGTTCTCATTAAGAGATAATAACAAGACTTTTTTTTGTTTATCAGTTTTGTTTTGGTCCCAGCATCAAATTTTAAGAACTGTTACATGTTGTGAACATTCATTTTAATACATTTGATCTCAGGTGGCACCATGCAAATAAATAAAATCCTTAACCTTCTTTTGACAACCAATAATTAAGAGCGCAAACTGAATACTGAAAAAGAGCTTTAAGAATAGGGAGCTAATTTAGGCATATATCAGGAGTTTGCTGAAATATTTAACACTTGAAAGATTAGCTGAAGCAGTCTCTGTTGGAACTTAATGACCGTCTGCAAGAACTGAGTCAGTCCTGACTCAATTTTGGGAGATTTTAGAGAAATAAAGGAAGTGCCATTAAGCAGAAAGATAAAGGAGGACCCGAGGAACTGTAGTCGACAAAGAATTGAGTACTTTCTGTTTTAGTCGAAGACTCACTGTCTTAGATTTTTTTTTTTACTAAGGTCTAATGGAAGATGCATAGGCAACAAGACTGTGTAACTGTAATGTAAAGGTCAACTGGAACAGTATTTCAGGTGGGGGACCTAAGGATGTTTTTAAAATCTGGTTCGTTAATGACTTGGAACACAACAAGTGGAAAGGCTGGTGTAAAACATTTGTGGAGCAAGTCCAGATGGGGAGGAGTTTGGAACGACTCAGGCTGTGAAAGAGAAGATGGTGCTTAAATTGGTGAAATGGTCTTAAGTAAATGCATGAAATTCAATGCACAAATACAAATTATGACAGTGGGCAAAGAGAAATGTAATGTACAAGTATAAAAAGGGAACTGTGTAAGCAGGCAGTAATGCTGTGGAGAAGGATGGAAACGAGTTTTTACTGGGTCAAAAAAATGAGTCAACCAAGTGATGCTGTTGCCAAAAAAAAAAGGGGGGAGGGGGGGAAGTAATTTTCTTTCTGGAGTACGTTGGTAGATGTGTGATTTGTCAGAATGTATGTTTAACTGTGCTCAGTAGTGCTAGAAGCTTGTTGGGAATGTGGTGTGTGAAGACATTTAAGGTAGAGAAGTTAGAGTTCAGAGGAGAGTGTCAGGGCAATAGGGGGTTTAGAAAAACTGGAGGATTTTGATTTGTTTTGTAGGGGATAGAAGACTTGGTCCAGCTTTTCTCTTTTGATAAAGCTGGGTGTAAGAAGGATGGAGCTGCCTGATTCTGCGTGTCCCCTAGGGATAGGGCAAGAAGTAGTTTGCAGGAAAGAGACATTTTGATGTCAGGAGGAGCTGATCTCCTAAAACGGGTGGCTATTCGAGGTACTATGGAGTCTCTGCCTTTGGAAATTTTTAAGAACAAGGCAGGCGAGTATCTCCCAGGAGTGCTGGGATATACTTGCCCTGACTGGGTAAATGCTTGGCACCTTCTCTCCATGCCTGTGTGCCTGTTTTCTTCCGAGGGTCAGCAGAGCATAGAGGAAGGCAGAAAGCATTCATAAAGAGTGCACTTGCGTTGTGGTATTGCCTCAGCCAACGAGGCAAAGTTTGGCTGAAAGCACTCTAATTTAATAAAAGTTAAATAATAGTCATAAGATGAAAGGATACGTAGGTTGAAACACAGATGTGTGTTGAATTAGTACTGACGTTGTGGACTGGAAAATAATTTTGCAAATACAAAACGTTGGCTATGTTTCAAATCAGGGAAATTATTCCTTCTTAAATGCGCAGTTTCTACGTGATGGCAACATCTTTTTTTTTTTTTTTTTTTTTTTTCTGGATTTCCTGTGTGGTGTTACATTTCCAGGATTGTGGTAAACAAAAAGGTCATCATAAACTGTTCAAGGAACATGAGCTTTGTGGGGTTAGGGATGTCTTCCTGATTGCCTACAATTAAATCCAAGAAATGGAAGTCTCACCCTTTCCAGCCCATTATTGGGCAGCGAGCCCAATGAAGTAATTTTCCTTTAATTATGCAGCCAGTCCTGAATGTATGAATAGATTTGATGACTGCATGCTGTGGGTTGGTTTTGTGTGGTTTTTTTTTTTTTTTCCATTTTATGGATTTTATTCTGACTAGAGGCTATACAGTATGTTGTGCTACCCATTGGACTTGGCTACAGAGTTGAGCTTGAAGAACACTGTTCTTGCCAACTTATTCAGCCTACAGTCACTCACCCCACAACGGCTTGTCAGCTCTACTGAAAAGAGCCAAATAAGACTTTACCATAATGTTCCTTCCCCTCTCCCTTGCAAAAGACAGTACATTTCTTGAGTCACATTGGGCAGTTCTTGTGGCATATGGACAAGAGCTCTGTTAATATCTCTTGTGTTCAGAAGAGGCAGCCTGGTCTTATTAACCACTGAGTGCTGAAGAGGAGCCAGGAAGAAAACAATTCTTTCTCGCGGAGTTACAGGAATATTCTGTTTGTAACACATCTACGTTTTTACAAGGTTCAGAAAACTAAATGCGGAGGAAGATATAACTTCCACCATTGTGCTGTGGTGGAGAGAAAACGGCATCCTAAGATCACAGAGTGAAGGGCTGCTGAACTACACAGGAGGAAAAAATGCTGTTAGGAATAAAATAATAAAATCCTCCAAAAGCATCACTGCAGCACATGGCATCGTTGTCCGACACAAGCTGAGAAGAATGCTCATCAGAAACACACTCAGGATAGCCATAAAACTTTGCAGGAAAAGTGCATTTCAAGATGAGGTTGCTCTGAGCACGCGGCCAGCAACAAAACAGAAACACCAGCAAGAGGAATGAGGGGTAAGAGCAGAAGCAAACCTGGCATCTATGCTTAGGGGAAAAACTGAGTACGTGTAGCTCTTCACACCTCGGATATCTCAGCATACCTACAGAGAGCTGTATGAAGCTAGCTAGGACCAGAATCCCACAGAGTAATCCCTGGCAATTTGGCTTGATCTCTCTTATGAACGTTGTACACTCTTCGGGGTTGGAATGTCTTAAATTCTCTAGTAAAGGAACCCAAATCATGGTTTTTGCCACCTTTTGCAGTTTCCACTTCTGAGACCCCATTGCATACCAGTGTTGCAGTTGTACATTTTAGCGTGACAAAGTACCTGCTAGTTTGTTTTATGTAAGCAGGCATCTTAGATTCCAGTGTGCTGAACGAGTTAATGGCACAGCAAAGAGTCTGCATCTGGCTACGCCGGCCACGCCAGTGATGGAACAGAGCGCAGGAAGCGGTGAAAGCACAATAACTGTACCAGAATAACAACAGGGCTATCATACAGGCCTAAACCGTTGTTACAGCTCTAAAATTAGGGACATAATCATAATCAAAATCATATTTAACTTAATTTAGGTTCTAGAAGAGCTGCAGATGCTTTCATCCCACAAACTCTGTGTTGCCTGGACAAATCTTCAGGAGATGTGTTTATCTGCGGTGCCTGCTAGCCATGACGACGCATGTGGCTGGGAAGGTTTTGTGTTGCGGCCAGACAGCGCTACAACTCCTCGCTCCCTCTCCTCTCTCTGCCTTCCAGTCTCAGTCCCACCGGGGCTTTTCTTTCACATTCTGCTGCCAAATTTTCTGCTTCTCTCCTGTCAGGCGTTCTGCTTGTAAACTACCAGAGCTCTCTTTTCCTTCTAAGTGTTCACTTTACTTCTCCTTTTCTCTGGTCTTTCCTCTTTCATTTCCCATTAAAGCCTTTTTTGTGTCTCACTCTTTTTTTTTTCTATTGACATCTTCTGCAGCTTTTGCTTACAAGTTTCTGTAATTACAATTTCTTAGTGTATGTGTGATGTTTCCTTTTGCTGTGACTGAGGTAGATTGCCTTTTGGAGCAAATGTCAATGCTTTTGGCGCGTCTGGGTAACAAGTATAATATCCTCATGGGAAAAAAAAAACCTCTAAAGACTTACACCTTATAAAAACACAGCGGTGTGAATTGAATTGAATATTTTCAAACTACGTTTAATCAAAATTAAATTCTTTTCCATAAGATTCCCAAGTTATTGTGAAGGAATATTGGGAGAGGGAAAAGAAATATTTTTAGGCATAAAGTTTTCTGCAGTGTTATATATTCTGCTGCTTTTTACAAATGAATAGGAGATTTTGAAGTGTTCTGTTAAGCTGAGAGCAAATACAGCATGAGGAATGGTGTCTTCTCTGTAAATGCTGAGATGTGTATTTTAAACACCAAGTACACGGTTATCAAACCGCTTCCTCTCAGTTGTTGAAAACAACTTTCTCCATATTTGAGTAATGTTTTGTATTCATTTATTTATGTAGGATGAGGAACAGCAGGAACACAAGGGATTTTCCTGGGAATGTGTCCAAGAAGTGCTGGTGGAGGCTTTCTAGTTAATCAGTTTGTCAAAAGGAGTAGTTTTTCCAGCATGCAACATTATTCACTTAATTTTTCATTAGGCCTTTTAATGTGAGACCTGTTAAAGCAAGCAGCTGTGATATGGAAATGTTAATTTATGCCAGGTCCCTTGAAAATCCTGACTCTTCATCAGTGTGGCAACAAACTGAATTGCTAAACAAACTGCGCATTGCTAAACGATGGTGGCCACAACGCAGCGAAGGCTGAGTGACGGCGCTTGAACTGCGCGCTCCCCCAAACGCCACACGCTTAACTCCAGTCGTCCTGAAAGTTTGCTCTCTGTTCATATACCATAACTGAGTGTTACTCATAAAGGATTTTAAGTCCCCCAGCATATGTGTCCGCTTCCGCCATTAAAGTGGATTCAGGTGCTTGGCATGGCTGTCTCCAGGCAGATTTTCCCGAAATAATTGATAGCTGCCGTCCCGCTGCCCATGGTTCTCTGGATGTACTCACGTAGTGTTTATAGGGCTTTCGTATGGGCTGCTGGCTGACAAAGCGCGTGGTAAGGATCTCACACTTTTTATTAACGTGACCTATTTTCACATTCTCAGGTGACAAATTGCGCCAAATGAGCTTTCTTACACCTACTATATGATACGATGAGACATTTGTACGTCAACCACAGCTGTCCTGGAAGTGTTGTAAAACTTTTGGTGGTGTGAGGCACTGGGATTGGATTGCCAGAAGATGTTGAATAAAAAAAAGGAGAGAGACACCTTAGAAGTTAACCTTTCAAATCTTTAACTGTGAAGAAATATGTTGCGTTTTGACTTACCTCTTTTCTTAAGAGATAGCTATAGTGCTCCTACGTGGTGTTATTACACTCAAAATCTTCTTACAAGCAAAAGGCAACATACCATGTGAGTTGAACCAAGAACTTGCCATTAGTCTAGTTAGTATTTTGTTACTCCAGTCAAAGTCACCGAACTAGTTCAAAAAGGCCTCAAAAATGTTGTAGAAGAAAGTATTCCCATTATCTACCCCTTTTCTCTGGCGTTATATTCATTCTTCTTCTGGGTCCTCAGGGCATCAGTTTTGGTCTTAAGGCAGAGTATATAAAGACGTGTCAGCATACCAAGGACAAAAGGGTTAGTGTTTGTTACGTGGTGACTACCAATTTGGTCCCCAGGGTCCTTTTTTTTATACTTTATAAACAGATAGGCAATTTGCCGTTTGCTTTGGGCACAGACTCGTATAGTTTGTGAGACCAGACTTAGTAGACTTGCGGACATGATCTGTTCAAACAAAGCAAAACATCGCACTGGCTAGGCCGAGGTCAGCTTTAAACAAGGCCTTGATGATATAATTCAGTACAATTAATAATGGGTATTTGGTGGTTTTCGCAATGTAATGATTCAGGCTTCGTGATAAGGTTTGTTTTGTTTGAAAACCAAACTGTTTCATGACCTGCAAATGGAATTTTTATTATAGCTGCACTAAGTACCGTGTGTTGTCCTTTTCAGTTGCAGTCACAGCAGAGGAACTGCAAGTGATGTTTTATGTCACAGAAGAATAATACAGGCTACTCTGTGTATTGGGGCTCCCTCTAGATAAAAAGGTAATTGCTGTCTCTTAAACATTTTACTAACTTTATTGATACTTACAGCTTTCAAAACTGTTTTGGAAATTCTCTGCTGAAGCTCTGAAATTGCAAGGGCAAAATCAAAAATTATTTAGAGACTGAGGGAGCTGGTTTGTGAAAACAATTTTTAAAGACTAAATATTTCCCAAGCAGTGGGATATGAGTATAATCTGCATACATTTGAAATGTGCAAGTGCGTAAATCAAAGGAGAGGACTAATGGTATTTCAGCCTTAGGAACTGCTAATTCTGTTAGTTTCAGCCATGAAGTGTACTTTGGACCTCCTCTTATGGAGCTCTTGCAAACAATCTGCGAGACTCCATTGTTTGAAACAAGGTGTTTTGTTTTCCTGAAGACTCAAACGTGTATGACACAGTTCGCTTTCATGTGCTTGGAGCTACTTGGATGCTTTGTCTCTTTTTACACCTTTGCTCCCTCAGTCCATGTCATGGACTAAGCTCTTGTTTGACCCTGCAGTTAAGAACAGCTTTATTTCATGACAAGGCAAGGCCTGGTTTTTCAGATGGGCCGCTGAATTCTGTATACCTTTGGCACCATGACCTACATGTTTTGTGCCAGCGTAGTTTAAATTAAAAAAAAAAAGAGTTCCTTTATGTATTACGAAAGCAATAAATTCTGTGCAGTAGCTTGTTCTGTATTTTTTTCTTTTGTTTGCTTGCTGTTATTAACTCACGATCATTTATTCTATTAAAAGCTAACTCATAGTTTTTAGTTGTGTAATTCTCAGTATGTTAAAGGCTATTGCATTAACAATAAACTAGGCGTATGCATTCAAAAATTTTCCAGTAGGTATAGTTTACTTTAACGGTTATTATCTCAGGTGTGTTTACAAAGAGGAGGAAAAAAAAAATGGTTTGGTTTACTGTTGGTTCATATCTGACACGTTCTGCCAGCAAACGTTGAGCGTGTGGTTTGTAAGGGTGAAAACTTCGAGATCCTGGAGCATGATTTTGCCACAGCCTGGGAGGCCAGAGAGCTAGAAAACCCATTCTCCAGTCCTAACGGGATCATTTTATACCTTGAGGTAAGCAAGATCGTAATTATCTTGTTACTTGATTTTGCATGAGTGAGTAACTGTGATCACCTTTTAGAACAGTGATTGTGTGCATGGACCAATATTGATGAATTTCCTTTAGTTAGGATGACAACGTGCTGCAGCAGACAGCACCACGAACAACATAAAGACGGGCTGTGGAGGGGAAACACGGTTTCTAGTTAAGTAAACACGGTTCAGGAACAAAGGAATGCACTATAGCAGATGTTTTCACACCATTAGATGCTGCGTTTTGGGCTTGGTTTTGTTTTGGTTTTTTTTTTTTAATTAAGAAGGTATCACAGAGTACTCCTAAGGAGTACAATATCGCCATTTCTTGAATGTAAAATAGCAAACAAGCATGGTTTGTGTCTGTTTGGAAGCTTTCCCTTTGCCTTGTGGATCCTTTTGGTGCCTATATGCCTATTTGCTCTGTTGAAAAGCTGCAAAGTGCATGGGCCTTGAGTGCTTTCCTGCCAGGAGGGTGGTATCTAACTGAATGGCTTCCACATGGATAGCGGTTACACATCTTGAAGCGTGCTAGAGTTCTGTCCCTTAATTTACTGTGAGACCAGAATTTTACTACACTCAGATTGCTGTCGTCTTTCGTATTTGGGTTTTGTCGGTTGGGGTTTTTTAAAATGTATCCATTTTTCACTGAAGGCCCTAATCAATTGAGGTTCATAAAATCTTTGTCTGCTCTGATCTTTCTCCTTCAGGAAGAGTAAACCAGGGAATCGAACTAAGTTGTAGCTGATGTGCTGTCCTGATTCGTGGTTTGCATTGTACTTTGGGGGGGGGAAGTATCACATAAGACACGTCTCGAAGTTAATTCCTTATGTTTGACACAGACTTTCATGAAGGTACCAGCAGGTCTCAGCAGATGTGACATTGTCACATTCACCGTTTTTCTGTAGAGCTTGTGAGTGCATGGAAGATCTGGTGCCCTTGAAAAATCCATTCAAACAGAAGGAACGCTATGAAAAGGCAATATTTTGCTGGATCAAATTCTGAAGTATATGTTTTGATCTAGAAAGCATATTTTGCATGTGAAGGAGAAATAAATTTGCCTATTTGTCCGATTCTGCCCAGTGCAGTCGCGCGCTTCCCTCAGCGAGGGGCCGTGGAATCATCCTTATTCTGTTGCTGGCTCTGAGGTGTTTCCAAGGCTGAGGGCAGAAGGAGGGATTATCTTGGGAGGAAAAAAAAACCGGAGATACCCTTTAAAAGCCCATTTTGTTGCTCAGCATAGAGTGGAGATGAGCCTTTAAAAGACACTTGTGTGTCTTGCATGAGCTCTGTGAGGGGAAAGGCATGGAGTGGTCATACGACAGCGTGACAGACAGGTGGACAGGGTGGTGCTGGGTGATGGATTAGGAGGGACGGGCCAGCGCGAAGCTTGGCGGTTGGTATAAATAGCGGGGGAAAGAGCCATGTCAGGTTTTGAAATGGGATAAATTTTACCTGGTAGCAGATGAGCGTCTGGCAGGTGGATTTGAATGGGGAAGGGACAAGAACAAATGCTGAGCAAGGACGGCAGCTCGTGCTAGGTATGTTTTATGTGCTTTTTCAGAGGCGAGGTGGGGTGGCGGGCAGGAAAGGCAGCTTGGAAAGCCAGGAAAAGGAGTGACACAGTAGCTAGGACAGAAGAACGGTATGAAGAAGTTGTTAGTGGTGCGGGTGGAATGTAAACGACTGCCCTCAGAGCTGTCACAGGAGAGTGATCGATAAATGGAGTTCGTAGGTGGTGGAGGCCCTGGGTTTTGTATTACAGGTGAGCAATCTCCTACTGGATCTGCAGAATCCCTGAGGGGGCAAGGGGAAGGAAGAGGAAATGAAGACATGTCAAATATGAAAAACCATAACTTAATGTTTTGGCCGCATTGTTGTCCAAATCCGTCCATTGCTGTAAGAAACCCCTATGACAAGCATGGATTTGTAATGAGAAGAGGCTACCATACCAAATCAACCTCGTCTGCTGGTGTGCCTGCGAGAAAGAAAGCTGGCTAGATACAGTGGCTCTGACATGTATTCCCACTTCTAATTAGAAATATTTTATAACCCACATCCCTAATGGAGTCTGGGAGAAATTATTGCAACAATGTAGTGTTAGAATGTATTGCAAGACCACAGTGGAGTCACACTTTTAAACTTTATACGTTCTGCATCTGATCTAATATTGCAGCTAATCCATCAAAAGTTGATCCTGAAGCCTCTCAAAAATGGCTGCTGCTGGTGGAAATGCTTATAACGAATGCGAGCGTCGTTGCCTTGCCGAACAGGGAAATGGCACTCTGTAAGTCCTGAGAGTGACAAAATCAGATCAATAGTTTATGGGAAGATATCCCCAGCAACATCCGATGGGCGCTGATCTTCATCTCTCTAGATCATCAGTGCTGCGGTTCCCTGTGTTGAAAATAAGGTAGGTTTTGTTAAAGTAGTACTATAGAATTGTTAAAATAGGACCACAGGTAACCCCACTCGAGACAGGACCGACTATACCTAAACCACTACACACACACTGAAACTAGGGGCCTGCAATTCTTCCTGTCATGGCATTATGTGTTCTTGCGGTGATAAATGGCATTTCCATGCATATGTGCATTGGGGACTCTCTTTTTTTTTTTTTATACAAAAATCACTGTTACCCTTTCTTTTATTTTTGTGAACAAGAAGTATCATAGAACAAATTTTACAACAACTCAGCAGTAAATTCCTGCTGTTATAGTGAAAAGAAATATAGTAATTTATGGACTAGCCAATCTACAGACTTGCTGATCAACAATACAGGAGCTTTAAAGCCTACAGATAATGTGGGTCTCATGTAAATATGTTTGAGTCACACAGAGTCTTGTTACTTTTCTTACGAGAAAGTTTTAGGAAGGAAGCTCTTGGTACCGAGAATGGACAGAGCAATAGCAGAGTATATTAGTTGCGATGATTTATTTCTTTTCCAGTGCTTTTGGCTGACACATTCTTGAAATATTAGTGAATTATTTTCTCTCAGCTCAGCTGTTGGAGCTGTTGTTTCTCCTCTGCAGGCATTTTGCTATGTCTCTGTTACTCTATCTACTCACAAATGCAGTATTTCTTCTGGCCTCATATTTCATGTACAAACACAAAAAAGACAAGTTTGGGCTATATATCAGGAAAATGATTTTGCTGGAACAATTGGATTCTTGAAGAAACTGAAGATAGTTAAGCAAAGTGGACTCTGAGCCATTTGGGAGCTAGCTAAACATCAGTGAAAATTACACAGGAAAGGAGTAATTCTGCAAAATGAAGTGTAGAAACTGGATAATACAAGCGATAATTTCTGATGAGGTCCTTACTGTCTATTATTCTGATGGAAAAAGACAATGGTCTAGTTAGTAGCTCCGTGGAAAAAGAGAATTGAGACACCAGCGTTTGCAGAATCTCAGGGAGTAATAATTGCAATTTTTAAGCCATTATTTCAGTATTCAGGATCATATTTGAAACGGAGAAGCAATGCTTTTGTTTGCCAACAAAGATGCATGGAATTTGCCCATGAAACATTCAGGTGCTGCTGGATAATGGCCTTTGTTATCAGCTGTTAAATTGCAGGAACTGAGTCCATCTCATTCCCCAAAGCACATTCCAGTTAAATTGTAAGAACAGGAACTACTCGCATTGAATAAACACGGGCAGAATTTTCAGAACTACGCTTAGGTAGCTTTTGCAGGTGGAATAGTTATCCTGTGTTTTCTCCACATTAATATTGAGTTCTCAACAGAAGTCTGCCTCTGGCCATGATTTTTGGCATTCCTTCCGACGCAGCTTTTCTGTTTCTAAACCAGTCATTTAGGGACTTCTCTATTAAAGCTCATACAGGAGAAGAAGCGATAAAGAAGGAAGTGAGTAAATCCAAGGCAAATGCGCATTTTGATTATTAGTACTTTCTCATTCTGGATTTTTTTGTCACAGCTTTCAAAAACCATTGTAGAAGTGAAATATTTGTTACAATACCCGGGTCGTTAATTGCCTGGGAGTTTTGGGTTCACAAACAAGCATGATCGTAATGGCTATTTGACAATATTTTTGTAGTTTGAGATAGCTCAAGACTACGCCTCTTTTTTCACTACTCCATACGTTTTCCTTTTTCAAATTATTTTGATTTAGAGGAATGTTACATGACCGCTGCTTCATTTAACCTTTGAGCTGACAAATAGATAAAGATGAAATGGATGATACAAGAATTAACTTTTAAACTGTAGAGCAGTAATTTAGAAACCATGTAGAACAATCTAGTACATGCTGAATGTTTGGCTTTTTTCATAAATGCATTATAAGTCTCTGGTTGTTAAAGAGAAGAGAGCTATCTAGCGGTTACAGATGTCATCAGCTTTTGTCCAACAGCTATCAAGGACTGTATCCAACTTGAAAAGAACAGAATGGTTTAAATTATCTGTGAATAATGTGAGGTTTGGGATTAAGCTCTGTAACATAGGAGGACAAATTCTGCCACCTGCTATGGCTTTACAAACTAATTTTTTGAAAATACAGGTTTCTTATCTGACTAATTGAAAGTCCTGTAATATTTTTAAATAAAAAGTAACAGCCCGAAGGGTGAACTGAAGTGGTTATGCTGGGAAATACAATCTAATGATAAATGGTTGCATAGCCATGCTAAAAAAGTAAAAAGAGAGAATATCTGGCAAGTGGCATCCAGGAAGTTTGGTTACCAGACATTTATCTTGTAGAAGTGAAACAAACCCTCTATGGCCTACTTCATTCTAGAGGATAATCAGCATATTAGCAGTTGGTGTGATATTGCGTGGCAGATTGCACCAGTATGCTCTATATGGCCTAAACTCGAGTAACGCTTGTTTGCCTTTAAACAAGCATGAGAAACTGCAGACCGAACTGAAGTATCGGCAATTTTTGTTTCAGGACGAAAATTGGGTCAAAACCCACTTAAACCACAATGGAAGGTATTCCACCTCTCGTTACTGGGTTTCTGTCTAAGTGTGAGGTCTACTCTGTCAAGTACCTATATGAAAATGGAGTTGGGACTGCAAGTTCAAAGCTGTAGTAGGAGTTAATTTTCATTAGTTTAGGATTGCATTTTGTCTTTTTAAACTAACAAGGTCTTGAAGAATCGCAGAACTCTCCCATCCTGGCACACAGATCATGCAGAAATGAGCTCTGAAATGTTTTCAACTCTTCTGAATAATTATAGCGACAGAGATTTTTTCAAACGGACTGTTAGTGCAAGGTATTCCATTGCATTGTTCTTCTGTAGAGTGCTGTTTTTTTTTTTTTTCTCCTTTGCACTCTTTATCTTGCATCGGTCTAACCGTGCTACTTCATATTCTCATTATTGCTTCTTCCCTTGGTTAGGCCATTCCAACACAGACATTGCACCTGCTTAGATATCTTTAAAACTGCCTCTACAAATCCCTAAATCCATTACAGATGCAAAGGAGAGCCATGCAGTGAGATACTCTGTCTTTTGGACACCAAATTGTCATAAAAAATCTCACCATCACTTCTTCACCTGCTCATGTGGTACCCAGCTGTGCCTTGTTGGCCTTGCATTTGCCTGTAGTGTGAGATTTGCTGTTCAGAGATGAGACTTCCATTTCTGAAAGGCTCCGTGTCAATCTTTAAGTTGGCCCCTGTTCTTCCAGAGAACATACAGAATTAGGTTTTGATGGGGGGAGAGGGGAGGTTTTTTGTTCTTCCTCCACGTGTTCTAAAATATAAGTGCGTATTGTAAAGAAAATATAGCTGCCTAAGGAAGCAGAGTGGTTAGAGTGAAAACTTCTAATAACTTTGGAAGCCAGTATCTTTACATGTTTTACATTATAGTTCACTACGTTAACACTTGGCCACAATGCTGTGCATCTCCTAATGCATCGGAATTATAGAAACATCTGGGCTAAATAGCTTCATGCCGATCCACTGAGAAAATTCACAAAGGATTCAATACTTTTAAAGATATTTCATTTTATATCTAGGATAGTAGGTCGCATTGCTTATTAGACCGATTTATGAAACACACAGGAACATTTTGTTTCTTTTTTTTTTTTTTTTTTAGTCTTTAAGTGCCTACAGGGCACATCTGTGCTTCTTTATTAAGAGATACGTTATGACTGGACCTTGTGTGGCTACAGTGTGGGAGAGGCAGCAAAGAAGTTCCTTTTCCCTTTGCACAGCCCGTCAGAAGCCTGCCAAAAATTACAGACCTCTCCAGAGCCAGGAGGAATCCTTTAAAAGAAAGATGTTTCTGCTACATCTCTCTCCTGCTGGCCAGGAGAGCTGGCTGACCACGTGGGAAAGTACCAAATTACCCTGCTGCAGCACAGCCAAGGTGCTCTGGTTTGAAGCCCCTTTGCAGCCATTGCTTCCCACACGCCGTCTGTCCCTGGCAGGCCCTTCTGGTTGGACTCTGCAGGAGCACCACATTCACTGGCATCCTCTGATCTTGTAGCAATACTCTTCTGGAGTTACCCCACTCCCTTTTAGTGTGTTTGTGGCCTACTGGTACAGAGAGGACAGTCTGTAGCAGCCATTGAAATCTGCCTCTAGATCTCTCGCAGGCTATGAGCGACGTGTGCAGTCCATAATGATGCAAGTTGATCCCACCTAGTGTCAGAAAGGACTTTTGGTTTCCAGAACTTCTCTGCCTCCCTGAAAAGTGTGTGTGCTGGACATTGCACTGCTAGATAAACCCGTATAAAATCCTAATAGGAAGCCGTTGTTTCCAGGTACGGCTGTGGCCTGTGCACTGCAGGTTGGTGTTGTGCATCTTGAATTTCAGTCCAGCAGATGATCAATGTGGGGATCGGTCTGGCAGCACGCAAGATCACTGCTGTTAAACTTTTTATTATTGGGCAAGGCATACATCCTCCTTCTTGGAGATGAGGGGTTGCTACAGAGCCTTCCTTTTTTTCCCCTGGAAGCATTCCTGTGCTGGATACGTCCTTTAATCCCTGGCTCGAAAAGCTCAGCCTTCATCTGGTGTCCAAGTTGGACTTCAAATGAGGCAAGAAGCTGGAGAAAAAGACGTTTTGTATGTAAGAGACTGAACCGTCCTGGTGGCCTTACCTTCCAAGGGTAGCAAGTTTGGTCAAGTTAACTGCTTGATTGGGACGGATGAGAGTCATGGATGAGAGATTTTGAGGGTACAGAGTCAGATTGGTACAAGGGTGATGTCTGTTGGTGTGGAGAAGAGAATGTCGTCATCCTTTTGTTTCTGTGTCAGATAAAGCAAATTAAGTCATGCTTGTGTAGCATGAGGAATATATATACTTTTTTTTCAAGTCAGAGCCTCCAGTTGTATTCAAATTTGAGAGCAGTAAATTAAAGTGGTTTTCATGGTGGCTGTTTCCAAATAGTCTGATACAAATTTTCTATTCTGTGTCCTTATTAACTTGAATGCGTTTGTTTTATATTCCAGTGGAAGGGACGATTTTCGGCCGCCGTACTGCTGTTAAGCTGACAGGAGAAGCTCTTACACAAATGGAAAATCAGTTAATGTGAAATACAACAGCTTAAAGCAGAAAGGGCAGAGGCTGACTGCGGAGCTGGGGGCAACGATACCAGTTTGTCACCCAACACGGATCTGCTTGAGTAGGAATGTGAACTTTAACTCTAGTGTCCCTTCCCTGAAAGGTATGGATTTTGTGGGCTATAAATAAAGGCCCTTCCTTCCTTGAGGGAGACCCTTCTGTTTTGTGCTGACTTGCTCTTCACCAGGCCAATCATTTGGGTAGGTAAAAAGGCACAAGAGCAACCAGACATCCTGAGGATACACTAGAAGACTGAGGTGATGCCCTGAAGGCTAGTTTTCTTGGCTGTGGAAGCCTGATTGCACTTTCTCTCTGTTTTGGGGTAAGTACCTGAAGTAACAGGTTTGCACCAGAGATGTTGCCGCTGTCTTGTTTTCCTGTTACGACGCTTGTTTCATCAGCTAATGTTACTTGTGACACAACAAGCAACCTGCTGCCTCTTTCTACTCACTAGAGTCAACTAAGTTTTGAAGTCTCGTTAACTTTTGCTTTGATAGATTTCTACCACAGGAAGAAACTGATTTTAGACGTAGACCAGTAAATGTTCCAGACAATCCATAGTGTGGGGAATTAATCAATTTTATATGCATATAAATGGTATTTCTAGGGATCGTTATCAACACAAACGCTTGTCTGATGTGGATTGTACGTAAAATTGTGTCATATGCTTCTGTAAATAATGTCTGCCTGGACCACTTCTGAGCATTGAGAGACAGCACTCTTCAACACTGGGAGAAGAATGCTGGCACGTAGTGCTTCAGGTCATTGTGAATTTNAAAAAAAAAGCCGTAAACAAAACTGTAAAACCTCTGTGACAAGGCCCCTGAGAGCGTTAGCTTCTCAGGGCGCGATGGGTTTTCTGTCACGAGAACAAAGCACCTCTGTCTGAGGAGTGAGCTTTCCTGGTGACTAAGCTGAAGCTGTAGACTCAACCCCAACAGGAACTGGTTTCTCTGCTCTGTATTCCAGCTGCTGGGCACAGTTTGTTGTCTTTACCCTCTCCAAACCTTGTAATATGTGTACTTAAAAGAAAAAAAAAAAGCCTCCTACAAACTTCAAAAGATGAAAGACACCACTTCATAAGTCTTCCACCTCAGAGTACAGGAAGAAAGTGCCAACATGGAACCATGGTTAGATTTAATGCATTGTTGCCAAGTATTCAGAAAATATATTGAGGAGTGCTATATGATTTTTGTGTGCACCGGAGTGTAGACGTGGAAAGCATCAATGGAGCTTCACTTCCTTCCAGTGACTGTGGTTTATAAGGATTTAGAATTGCTTAAAATGTTTTGTCAAAGTGTGGCACCTTGAAGAAAAAAAAAAATCATTTTATTGGTAGAAATTCTATTTTTCTCTCCTTTTCTGAGGACATGGGTTGCCAAAAAAGCACGTTTCCCGATTCAAAAAGGCTAGATTTTATTCCTTTCCTCTATTTTGTTTTTTCAACCACCTCTTTTAATTCCTTCCAGAGAGAATAAAATAATCCAAAGTACTATTATTATTTCATTTATTAAAATCAAGGAAAGCGGTTTGAATCTTTTCTTTTTTTTTTTTTTTTCTTTTCCTGCCAGCTTTCACCACAGTACAGAAAGTTTCTGGCATCTGCCTTCCTCTCCATTGCGAAGCAGCCTGGTGTTGCCCCTGCGATGACTGCTCATCTTCTGTGCTTCTCCAGTTTCTGAAATACCATGATAATAGATGTCTGTATTGAAGATATCTCCCAAAGGTGAAAAGCTTGGGCGCGTTACAGGTACACACTCCTAATGTCAATCTGCAGGGTCTTCCACATTACCTGATTTTGAGAGCCTTCGGATTCTTTTAATGGCATTTCTCATTATTGCTTTCATTGTCAAAAGAAATAATAATGGTGAATAACTGCCGGGGTGTGTGTGTGTGTGGTACTTTAGTTTTTGGGGGGTTTTTTGTAATCCTGATTTGAAAAATAAGAAAAAAAACTTTTGCCTGCAGTAAATGGCTAGGGAAAAGACATAGCACTGTGTATTTCTCTTTAAGTACTAGATAAGTGATGCAGCTGGACTTGTTGGGTTGGCATTCCAGATGTCTTCAAGCTTAAGTCCCCAAATGCGCTGGTAATTGGTGTGTTTTCTAGCATTCAGAAATACCCGTGTATCAGCGAGAATGAATTTCATGTTTTCTGCTTTGCATCATTTTAGATGCACTTTTCTCAGCTATTTGTAGTACTAAAACCCATCCCACATTTCAGAAATGCACAGTGCCGGGTATCACCTTCCCACTGGTTAAGGAAATGATCATGAAATAAAAATGTATTTTCCAGGAAATTTATACCTATTGACTGTGTGTCTGAGGGGTTCACATCATCAGCTCAAGAGAGAAATTCCACGCCTTGCAGCTCTCGTTTTGTTCTTATGGCACCGTGATCTCGACCAGTTTTCTCAGGTATTTTCAGCTGAAGGATAAATGATGCAAACTCTTACATAGATCAGTTCCCTTTTCATTTAGAAATTCAGGCTTTGCTTTTTTTTTTTTCCTGAAAGGTCCCTACTGAAATTGGGACAATGTTTATTTGCAATGTTTTTGGATAATACTTGAAGTTTATTTACCTAGAAATAAGGTAGCAAAGTGTTTAATGGATGTTAATGTAGAAACTGTTTAGCAGTTAAATGGTAGGATATTCCTCAAAGAGGCTCTTTTAATAATATTTTGTGTCGTGCAACAGAAATCTGGTGTTGAGAGAGAAACAAACTAGGTGCTCTATTGCCTTTGCTCGTTTCTTTTATTTACCCTTTAGCATCGAGTGGATTCCTCATAGCTGATAGGAAAAAAATCCTTTGCTTCTTGTTCAGCTGTTAATGTTTTACATAGAAATTGGTATTCCCAAACAGATTTCTTGGAGAAAAGTGACAATTACACTGGGCATTGTAGGGCCGAGGTTGTTGACGCAGCACCTCCACAATTTGTGTTAGGAGACGTGTGCTCTGCATTTTCTACTTGCCTAATGGCAAGAACTTCTCTGGGAAGCTGGAAGAAAGAACTTGATCGCGCTGTTCAACAGAGTCAGCGAATACCTTTGGTGTACCATTAGATGGCATTTTCACTGGAATGTCTGACAACACCTTGAGGTAGGTGATGATTGTTACTTCTGTTTTATAGTTGGTAAAATTAAATCACTAGGGGTTTAAGTGATTCACCTGACGATTAGATAACGAATCAGAGCATGTTAAACACCAACTCGCTAGCTCTCAACCTCTGTCAATATAGCTCCATTTGGTATAAAAAAGGGGAAAAAAAAAATCCCCAAACCCTTTAATTAGTCATAGAAGGAGTGAATGTGCATGAATCTCATACCCTTTCAACCACAGGGTTCTTTTTCATCGATGCAAAGCTATTCTGGGGTGTGAGTTCACAGGGAGAAAGGGTGACTGAGGTGAGAAGTGCTCAAACAGCTGAGCAAACCACGCATGCATTTTAAAATGCTGCAGGGTTTATAAATTCATAAAAGCCTCATAACTGTAAGGTTTATTAGCCAGCATAGTCATTTTCCAAGGGAAATAGGTGAAGATGTGAGTTAACCCTCCGCTGTATTGAATGTACTATAACAACGGAGAAATATTTTTTTTTCTCTTTTTCTGCATAAGATTGACCAATATAATGGTGATCTAGAGAGTTATGTGGCTATGAAAACAAAACAAAACCCAAACTAAACCAAAAAACACCATCAAGAGTGATGCTAGGGTGTGTTATGTTGAAACGCTTCCGGTAGAGATAACTCATTATGAATGCTCTTGCACACAACAAGGGAGCCCTTGGGGAAGGTTTTTCTGGATGACTGTGCCATTTTTGTCATGACTTGCAAGAAGCTGCATTCATACCAGAGCATGTTTAGGGACACAGACACAGAAAATCAGGGTAATGGATTTCAAAGCAAAATCTACAACTCTTCTTTTTTTCTTTAGGTGGAGTGATTTATTGTTCTGATTTGAATTTTGCCAGGAGATTTACCTTGAAGAGCGTAACTTTTGTGGTTAGAGTAATATCATTGGTGGGCTTTAGCGTATCTGGCAAGTATGTTTCACAAAAAGTTTGTATTTTACAGATACTTTTTGTTTTTTTTTCAGGAAAGGTAATTTTTTCCACAAGACTGTGGAAGGATTTTATAATGCATATAAATGGAGTTTATTAAGGCTTTGGCAGATTTGTGACCCACATTAATTCGTATAATTCACAATGTCTCATAGTGAGTAGTCAAGTTTAGTATTCTTGGGCTCAGGTTAAGATTCCTGGATACAATTCTCTCTCCCTGACCTCAGGCAGCGTATTTTCTTAGACCAGAACATGTTTTCACCAGTAGGACAAAGGCACGTATATTGATCATACCAGCTAATCCTCTCTGAGTTAAGGTATAATTCACATGCCTAAAGTAGGTAGCAAATATAAAAGTGTCCAAACAGCTGCATAAGCTAAACAGACATTTTAAAATAATGCCATTTATAAGTTCAAACAGCCTCCTAACAGTAAAGCTTGTTAGCCAGTGTAGTAATTTTCCAAGGGAAGTAGGAGTTGAGGTGAATTAATTAACCCTCAAGTATATTGCACACAAAGTACCACATGGAACAGTCCTGAACCCCAAATGTTGGGCAGCTCTTTTCCACTGTTCAGTGGATACAGTCTCCACCTTGTATCCAAATACGGGGACGTTTGCAATGGAATATTGGCACTACTGTTAGAGAAATGGTGTTGATGAAGTGAGGGATGTAAGGAGAACAATTTGTTTTGTCTTCATTGTGTGGGTGTTGAACCTTTTCGTTTGCTGATGAGAAATCAAAAGCACTGAATCGGACAAGCACAGTGATTATTAGAGGCCCCTGATTTAAATAAATCGTGATCAGCTTGCCCCAAGTCACCCATATGTACAGCCCCTTAGTAGTCCTCGTTATTTCTGTATTTACTTTCCCGTGCCTGTCATGGTGACAGGGTTAAAATAACAAAGATAATAAATACTTTTCTGTATATTTGAGCATTACAAAAATAACTGAAGACTTCTCCAAACTATTAATGAAAAGAAAATTTGATGTGCAATTGGTTTTTTCTCAACTGTAAACTGTTACGCCGCTTTAAACAAACACGATGACCTACCAGACTGGTATTAAAACAAATGTTTAGTGGTCTCAGTTAAGTCCATTTCCTGCAGTCATTTCTCAGCACGCAGTTGTCTAAAATGCGAATGGCAGTAGCTGCTGCAGTTGTGAGGGATCTGAACAGGCACCCTGATAAAGCGCTTCGGTAGAAAAGAAGTAGCTGATCAGACCCACGGGTGGTCCTTTGCAATGATTTGTTTGCGGAAGTTGTCTACGTTATTTGCAGCAAAAGCATACCCCTGACAGGAAGTCGTGTGGGTTTTGGTTTTGTTTTTTAAATGCGTAATACCAGTTAATAGGGAAAAGTGCTACAGAGGAAGGTTCAGAGGGCAGGGGATGGAATCCATTGATGTAACAGATCGCGCACTTCTTCCGTGTGTAACAGAGTAGTTGTGCTTCCTTCAAGGAAAAGAAAGGACGTTTGTCGCTTAGAAAGATGATTGTCAACCTAGTTATGTCACCTGAAGACAGATTTTTATCCTGGAGCTGAAAATAGACTGCTCAGCCGAGTGTATTTACTCCTGAGTGGATTCACTTGCCAGTTTGGCAGACTGTGGGCTACTCCAGGAAAGGGCTTTGGACACCTGGGACTAAAAGCGGTGGAACAGAAGCCAACACCACGAGCTCATCTGCCGGCTGCCCTCTTGCTTGAAGTGCAGGTTTCCTACACCTCCAGGGTTTCTATTCTGCAGGAAGGCTTTGCTCTCCGGTCGGTGGTGAGGTCCATACACACCTCAGCTGGAGCTCAGGAGGGCACCACGTAGGTCATCTTTGGGAACAGGGGGCCTCCTTAGGGCAGAGAGCACTGTGACTTAGATTCCCAGTGCCACCTTTAGAATGTTTCTAAAGCAGAAGCATTTGCTTACAGCAACAGTGAAGAGTCTTTACAGAAGTTGAGACTGCTGTTTGCCAGGCGTTGTCTGTGCTCGCAGCATGGATTGCCTTTAGGAAGCTGTAATTTAAATGTGGAAGGTAATCGGTGTTTTTTGCTTGGAGAAAAAAGGGAAGCATCTTTGTCTATAGGTGGGAAAAGAAGAGAAATTAGTACGTCAACTAAGCAAAATAATCCTGCGAGTCTGTCCAAGATGCGTAAGGATCTCTGTGTGATTAAAAGGCCGAGTATTTAGTAATTTTTCCTTGTGACGGAAAGCAACAAGGCAGGTGCAACCCTTTGGAGTTGTTTGCAGGCTGAAGAGAGTTTGAGTTTAGCAGAAGGTGTTAGGTCACTCTAATAATTTTAGAAAGTTGCCAGATACTGATGAGAGACTTGGCAGCGGAATACCAGAAATATCAATCCAGATTAAACAGTCCTTGAGTCCCCTTTTTTGCTTTGAACTTTCTCTTGAACATCTGTGTTTTTCCAGTAAAATTTTTGTAAGGGTAGGGTACAATAGACAACGATCCCTCTGTGGCAATGTTTCTTCTCCTCGATCTTGAAGGTACATTAACTTGAAAGAATCCTGTATTTCTTGGCTTCTGTAGTTTATTTACTGACATTGCCTCTGATGCTTGTAGGAAAACCGTACGACTATATTGCCGTGAGTAATGGATCGTCTGGGGGAGTGATGAGCTCCTGGCAGGCTGATGGCTGATGCCATGTTGCAGGAAATTTAGAGAAGCCTTTCAAATCATCAGGTACTTTTCCCTTTCAATACCTGCTGCTGCTGAGTTTCAAGATTTCCTTTGAATGGTTTATGATTCCTCTTTGTGTCCTGTGGGAGACCAGAGGCTGCTGTAAAAACCAGCCTTTATGGGGATCCTCACTGGTACCTCACTCGCAATAATGTACATGGTGCCATTGTGAAAAGACTGATTGCAGAAATCTATATAGTGGATGATAAATATGGGTGACAACAAAGAAACATTAAAAAGAACCTGGTATAGGAAAGCTACTGAACCGACTGCCTCAAAGTCTCCTTCAGTAAAAGTCAGTGTGGTCCGTCAACTTCAGTTATTCCAGCAAAGCACAGAGCTTAGCTTATCACGTTTTCAGGTTGATCAAAACTTACAGAAAGCTTTATTGGAGACTTAAACTATACATCAATACAAAAACCTTGAAACTTCAAAACTTTACTGGTATTTTTTTTCCCCCGTTCACTGATTTCTGTTCAAATACATTTTTTTTTTTTCCATCAGCTGCGGGCATAGGCAGATGAATTAGTATCCCTGAGCTAATAATCATGCTGGTGGGACCCTGAACTGAGAGAGGCAGAACACAAGTGTGCTTTGTTATGCTCTTGAGAGTAAAAGTCAAATAAAATGGGAGCAGGCGAGTCTTTCTCCTTAATGTTTTTCAGCCAGAGGTTAATTCAGGTGGAGGCAAGAACAGCGTTTCCCCCAGCCACCAGTGCAGAGAGCCCGGGCCAGAGCTTTCTTCAAGCCCAAGTGGCTGCTTGGTCAAGTGAGACTGGACCCTTGGCTTGTTAATCCCAGCCAGGTTTGTGTGTAGGAGAGGATCCCTAAGTGCTCAGTGCCCTCAAAAACTCACTTTAGCTGAACGTACAGCGGGTAGGTGCTGGGCTTACGAGCCGGAGAGCCTGAAGCGGCATGTGGGAGCACGGGGGAGTTGTCTTGGCTGAGGGGGACAAGGAGGACCAGGCGGTGGCAGGGGCACCTCCAGCCGCATGGAGCTCCCCGACCACGATGGATGTTCCCCTCCAGCAGCGACCTGTGGCTCCTGGCAGCCCTGGGAAGAAAAGGAGTGACACCAGCCAGAGGAAGGGTTTCTGTTTTCAGTGAGTCAGCCAGCTTTTGGTCGCTGCTGCCAAAAATACAGATTTTATTAGTGCTGCAAAAAGAAACTCTCTTCAGGGGTCTTTATTTTCGATACCAGTTTAATTCAAGTCAATACTGCAAAGCACGTTCCTTTCTCCACTACCCTAATGCCATTTCACAGCCTCGGGTGGAGTTGCCCTCATGTGATGGAGTAGAAATGGGTTCTAGGTCTTTGGGGAGTCTGACTTTTTTATATAAGATTTGATGCATAATTGTGTGAATTATGGGGGTGGGGGGAGAGATGGGGGTAGGGAGAGGAAAGGCCTCGGATATGTGAACTGGTTTCAATAAGAGCCAGTATGAAATTTCATCCCCTTCTCGAGAAGAAACTAGCCTTTTCAAAATCTCTTCCATTTTTCCAAGCTTAAAGTAAATAAGTAAATAGCTCATGCTCCCGCTTGTTGGCTTCAAATGGACCCCAGAACCCAGGGGTACAAAGGAGACACAAAAGGGCATTTAATGGCTTGAAAGAAAATATTTCCAAATGACTCAGGATGAGGTAAGGTCAGTTCTGGAGAATTTCCCCATTTGTTTTGGTAGCAGGGGACAGCAATTGAAGAATTTTGTTCGCCTGTTCCTCCATGTGCTGTATACCAAATAGCTGTGCCCAGTACCTGAATAAATAAATATTGAATCACTAAAACTTTAATTTACCTTAGGTCTAAAACCTCATTTTGTTACTTTCTTTAATTATCCGAGCTAAGTAAACATCGAAGAGTGTCTCTCACTTCAATTTAGGACCCGATTCAGCAAGGTAATTTAATTAAGCCTGAGTATAATTCACAGCACGTTAGAAGTCCCACTGAAACCTACTTTTGCTGTTTTGCAGTTGTTTCAAAGCTGATTTTATTTCTTGACGCACCAAGACAAGCCAAGCTTTTTTTCTCTATTTTTTTTTTCTTCCATTTCAGCTCAAGTTGTGAGCAGGGGAGAAAGGCAATTTAAGGTTAAGTGGAAAAAAATTTCACAGGCTGCTTGGGGAAAACCTGAATTTTAAGCAGCGAAGGATGCAGAGGAGCAGAAGCGTGCGCGAGCTGCGTCTTTCTCATGCTGCAGGTGGGCGCTCATTGCTGTAATATGGCAGTAAGTGAAGTGTTGCCTGGATGGGCCTGCAAAGGAGGCGACAGGAGGCAGCGCTTCATTAAATACCAGCGTCCCACAGGGCTGGGCTGTCGTCTTCTCCTCACCAGAAATGCGACCATAAAAACCTTTGCAAATACCAGCATTAATCCTTGCGCTCTGGGTGGTGGCAGAAACTAGGTCTCCGCTTGGTTGCCCACCTCGCTTTGCCTGGGTAGCTCTAGATGCTCTGGAGGAGTCTTTCCTTGCTGTCCCAAAAAGGCTGATGAAGCTGTGATGGAGGATTTGCCTGCATGAATTTCTATTAGAAAATTACAAAGAAACCCCCACCTTGACAGTTAGCTTGCTTGGAATACTTATTTTTAAAATCCAGCTCGCTCAGAGTGTGGTCCTGCTCACCCGGCTATGAATAACTCCATTGTATTAAAAAAAAAAAAAAATTACGACTGTGTAAATTAGAAGGAACTTGGATCCTGTGCCTGCCTTTCAAGAAACTGTGAATGCAGTTTGGGAATTGACAAATATTTGGTACATAAATTGAAAACACACGGCGGAAAAATTTTATCTGTTGTTATGGATACAACAATATTATAACTCGGATTGTTTTAGCTTTAAATAGTGGTCTAGATAATGAAATACTTTATTTTGTTTAAAAGCCATTAAAATCATGCTATTACAATTAGGGCCAGTCTTATAAAAAATTTAGAAGAAACGAAACCTATGTAAAATGGTTTTTATTTGAGGAAAATACCTAAACAGCTTTCTAGAAGTTTAGGAAAACTTTGACTGAACCTCTGGTCTAGTGACACAGAAAATGCTGGAAGATGAGCGTCTGAAAACAAACAAATGTTTTGTGTAATACAAGAATAATTAATCGTCACGTTCAAGGGGGAGGGATACAACAATGAAGCAATTTATCGAATGCAAATGCAGGGTTATGAATAGACTCCAAGAAAGCTCTGAGCTTCTTGTCCAGAGCGTGCAGCGCAGGGCTCCTTTCCCACAAAGTTAACATGATGTCACTACCAGGGTTGCTGGGAAACTGGGGTACTTGCACGTAGAAAATATGTTTGAGAAATGTTTCCATTTTTGGACTTATCAACACATAACTCTGAAAAGATTTTTTTTTTTTTTTTTTTTGCTCTTGTTCCTCTTTCTCTCCTTACCCGCTCCCTTTTCCTGTTTCCCCCAAATTTCAAATGGGAGTGGTGCTGCCTCAAGTGAGTGATGGTGCTTGGAACCCTTTTAACTTTGAGTAACATTTAAATGCAGCATTGTTATTTTAGAAAATAAATTAAAGTAGTGGTTCTTTAAAAATTTCCCTGCTATGCTTTCATGCGAGAAGAAAATCCTTTCAGTTGCTACCAATAGCTGTTTGGAGAGTAATTTCTGAAACACTCTCGTATTGTGTTTGGGGGGAGGAGGCAGATAAATTCTCTTTCCCAAAGAATTCATATTGAGAAACTTGATTTACTCTGGGGAAAAAAATCCCCACAGTATGGTCAGAGAAAAGCTTGATCAAGTGGCAGCAGTTCCTGTAGCTTATAACAGACAGAAAGGTGGGTGGTTTTTGCATCGTTATTGATTTTTAAAAGAGTGCGAGGAGTGTGAAGCCAAGGTTTTGGTTGACCTATAGCTCCTGAGTACTGGGGTCTAAATGGCATAGCTGAACTTTTAGGGTTTTTGCTTGATCTCTCCTACACCCCCGTCCTCAATCTGCAGGTCGCTGTCGCTTGGTTAAGCGTGTTTGCTTGCATTGCCTGTTCAGGCCCTGGTTAAAAAAAAAAAATACGCCCAAAAACCTTCAAGAAATCTCTTGGCAGAGTTGACTTCAGAAGCGGATTAGCTGTGGGACGTACCTGGTCCTGAGTGAGTGCTTCCTCTAGGTGACTTTTGGCGTGATTCGGCAGGAGGTGAGGGTACCTGCAGGCTCCTGCACACACTGATCGCATTCGACTTACACCGACAGCCTCAGATGGGCGGTGGAACTGCAGCCTGTGCAAGGTGTGTCAGCCAATGCTTTGCGTTTTCAGTGCTTCCTATCATTTAAAACTGTTCAGAGCCTTAAAATTAAAACGCAGGTTTAATATATCCCAACATGAATAGGGCTTATAGGGAGAAAGGGAATGAATTTGCTCTCTGCCTTTAATTCTAATGGACTACATTGTTAGTCTCCAATTGATTGTTAAATTTTTAACAGAGATTTAATAATTGTCTGTATTAGTAGTCCTGAGGTACAGATACTGGGTCCTCATTTCCTATGGGGGATGTATCTAGTTGTATGAATTATCTCCTTGCATTAGGCGTTGGCTTTATAATTCTGAGACCTGTTCCCATCAGGCCCAAGCCAGACCTTTCCTTGGCAGAAGACACAGCAATTTTTTTGAATAAAAGTAGTCTGTGAATTCAGAACCTGGAGGACTTGGGTTTTTAGCTGTCTAAGGCGGGGAGGAACCGCTGGCCTCCCATGGGAGGGAGGGATGCACTATGAAAATTGAAAAGAAAAAGGGAGAAATAATTTTTGAATTTTTGTATTTGAGGTTTAATAAGCCATCTTACTACAGCAAAAATTTGTGATACGAATAAAGGTGAAATTGTACGCATACGTTTAAGGGCTGTTGAAATACGAGTTGACTGAGGAAAAGGGGAATGCCCCTGAATTGTCTCTGCAATAGCTAACACGGGCCACACATGGGGAAAAAACATTTAGCTGTTTGGGATGGTTTAATTGTACAAATCTGCATCTGGATAGCTGATCTTTCTGAACGGCTTCTTTTCAGTTAGCTCAGACATCTGTGTTGTTTCTGTTTATGGTAGCAGCTCTTCTGTGATTTTTACCTTTTTGCCTTTATTTGTGAAGAGGCTTGCGGTGTTGGGAAGAGAAATGAAATACCCAGGAGCTATAGAAATGTATTCCAGGACATGATGCTCTCACGGAAGACACTGGATTTGGGGCACCAAGCAGAAATAGCACTTTGTTTTGTAACTTTTCCTGGATTGTCTGTCACCTGAGGGTGTTTGGGTTTCTTTTTTTTATTAGGTCCTTATTCCAAGAGAGGAACGAACTTACTGCATCTAAAGGGATTTATTATACCTGAGACCCTGAATGTGCTACCCAGGACGATTAACTTAGTGCTTCTCAAAAACGCCATTCATCTGCTTCTCACTTGCCCTCTGGATTCTGCCTCTGCCGTGGTCACTAGCAGACAGACACTAGATGTGCACATCTCTGTTTGGTCCCGGGTGCCTTAACCGTTGCTTTTGCTGCTTTGTATTTAAGTAAGCTCTAGATACTTCCCAGCCATGTTCAACATATTGCCCTTGTTTTTCCACAGCAGGTGACCTATCAGTGGTAGCTCTGTCCGTCATAAATTATTTTAACTGAATTGCGTGTTTCGTTTGCGGCACATCTTGTGTGAAACCTGGTTGCTCTGTGGAAACTACTGGATCACTCCCCTTTTTTTTTTTTTTTATCTGCTCCTGGTAGAGCAGCAAAGGGAACCCAGTGCATTTCCCAACAGCCAGAGGATCAGGCTTGGGAAAAAGGCAAGGCAAACCACTAATGAGCAAATAACAGTAAACAGAAAGGAGGAAGATCAAAGCGGAGCAGCTTGAAACGAAGGGTCAGGTGGGCACCAGAAGGAAACGCTGAGCACTCTGTTGCTTTGGCGATGGGGGAAGACAACTTCAGAGCAAACGCTTGCATGTGTGCAAGGAATGCCTCAGCTAGCAAGCCTGTGATGAATTTTTCAGAAAGTAGCCAAATCGTATCACACAAATTTATAATCCCTGATATACTAAAAGTCACAGCAGAGATGCTTGTCTCAGTCTTGCCTCTGACACTGCGTGCTCTTCTGTGAGCTTAATGCTGTCCAAGGGGCTGGGGGGTGTGGAGGAAACTCTTCCCTTCTTCCTTAACTGCTCTTCACACGTCCAAAGACTGCTGCAAAGAGGACTGCTTCTCTGCTCCTCGGAACAAGCAGCCCTAATCCTTCAGCTTTTTCTAATAAGCCACCTTCCCCAGACCCCTCATCATCCTTGTTGCTGTTCTCCAGGTTTTTTTCTGTTCTGTCCACATCCTCCTGGGATGATGGTGCCCACAGCTGAGCTGCCTGCTTCCCACCGCCCAGCCAAGTGCAAGCGTTACGCCATGTGTTTTGCAGATGATACTTGTGTTTGTTTTTCCCAGAAGGGTTTTCCATTTTTTCCCAGCAGCATGATATTGTTGACTCATATCTATGATTTAATATATTATAGCTCAGTAGTGAAAATGGTTGAGGGTTTGGCGTTTCGGGTTTTTTTTTTTTTTTTTTTGCTTTTCTGGTTATTTAATTTATTATTTAGCTTATTTAACTTATTGGTTTTCTCGATGCTAAGGTTGAAAATACACATTCACAAAGTACCTGCTGATGTCATGAATGCCACTAGGACTGGAGCAGGCTCTCAGAAGAGTTGTACGGCTTTCTTTTAATCAGTCTCAGGCAAGAGGTTTGTGCTTGGCTTCAGGTTTGTCCGTCTTCGTGGAATAATTTAAACGGTAATTACTTTTAATTGGGTCTGAAGTTAGACTTTTGAAAGTGGAGTTAAAAATCTAGTCCTTATTTCTGTTTATTTCAGGGAAGCATAAAGATTGTAGGCCCTTTTGCCATCTGTGTTGCAGCAGTCTGAACTTTTCAGCCAAAATGTTGTCTGTGTCAAAGCTTTTTCTTTTTTTTTTTTTTTTTTTTTCCCCTTCTGTCAACAAATGCACATTTGGTTGAAGGCTCAGTTTTGTTACATGTGCTTAAAACTGTGTTTTGCCTTGCAGGTCTACGCTGAGGCCATTATATCGTGAGAAATATCAGAGAGATAAGAAGTCCTGCAAAGCCATAACTTTTGTGGGCAGGCAGACATGCTTCAAAAGCATGGACAGGAGAAAAAGGTTTGGTTTTTCTTTGTTCTTTTTATTCTTAACACGGTTTGGAAACAGATGAGTGCTTAACCTCTTGAGACCAAACATATGTTAGTATGAAGTAGCAAACTTGTATGTTTGTTGCCCATTTCATGACTACAAGCTAAAAATATTTTGACATCACTAGTTAGTTTGATAAAGCTAATTATTGTCATAGAAGCACCCAAGATGCTTGCCATGTTGGCTGCCTTTCAGTACCTCCCACTGAATATTGCAGTGGTTCCCAGTCAGGCGTTAGAGACCATTTCATGAATGCATATAACAACCTGGCAAAGTTTCCTGCCACTGAATGTGCACCGACTGCATAAATCCCAGGGTATTTATTCCTGGCTCTGTCATTTTCTTCTTAGGAAACCATTTAATACACAGACTGTATCTTCTGCATGCATTCAAGTGGTAAAAGGGAAAAAAGAAAGAAAGAAAAAAAAAATGTCTTCCAATAGCTCATTTTCAGCCCATGTTTTGTGTTTCAAATAGATTTGTGGATGTTGCAACAGCTGTAGACTCTGTGAAGCAGAAGTGTCTCTTGATTTAGTCTGTGACATGATTTTGCTCATTCTTCCACTGCTTCCTGAGCTCAGCATGTCCCAGTGTTGTTTGAGAGAGATACCGCGTCAGCTGGCTGCTTTTCCACTCGGCATTACTCTCATCGTCCCTTTCACTACAGACAGCAACTTCTGTGTGATAAGGACGAGCTTTTGGCTCTGAGTATTCATCAAAAAGCACCATTCCTCTAAAAAGTATGTTAAACTACGATCTCTGATCCATGTCCAGTTTGTCTCCTGCACAGCGCTCCTCTTAGTTTGCTGTTTTAATGCAGCAGCGTTGGAAATAATCAGACTTTGAAACAATACTGTGTGGCTGAGCACACAGTATAGAAACCAGAATATTTGAATAATGGCATCACTATCTGTATCGTACAGACAGAGCAGCCCACAAGAGAGGGCTTTAGATCACAAACGCAGTGGTGGAAATCAGAGTCAGTCCTCTCACTCCCCATCCTGCCTTCTGGGCAGCAGCTCGGACAACAGCATGAATAGTTCAAGGCTTCGTTGTTTAGCATTTGGGGGTTTTGGTTCTCTTTTTCTTTCTTCTTTTCCTGCTTTTGTAGCTTATCTCTCCCGGTTCTCAACAGCCCACTCAAGGCTGATGTGCTCCTGGTGGAACCGGACACTCGCCTTCGGCCCACGTCTCTCTTTCATGCTTTTTTGCCAAATCTGCTTCCCGCTTCAAACTGGTCGGGGGAGCAGTGGTCGTAGCCAGGCTGGGGTGGATGTTAGAAACTGAGAACAGGAGATTCTGATCTCTCACTAGCAACAAGAAAAGTCTGTAGGAGGCTTAGCAGCCATTGGATCTGGAGATCGGATGGGGACCGAATACTGTGAGTGTTGCCAATTCATGCAGAATTATACTAGAATGGGCATTTCTAAGTTAAGGGGGGAAAAGACCCCTCCCAATAAAGAATAGGGTTGTTCTACATCTTAGGACAAAAAATGATGTCCTGGCACATATATATATATATAACTGCACTATAAATACAGTCTGAAAAAAAATACAAGCTTAGTTTGGAAGCTGCTCTCCGCTAAATTATGGGGTTTTGATCCTGACCTAAACTGATCCCACATGTTCCTGGATTCTCACAACGTTTGAGTGCACAGTAAATCAACCATAGTTTTTGCTTTTTATTGCAAAGAATGAACAGAAGAGATTGGGAGTTATATGACTTTGGCATCTGTTTATCACATGGTTTAGGATTGTTTCATATCTTTTTAGCTGTAAGGTTTTGGTGAAGTTTAAAACAGGTATACAGGCTCAAAACCAGTTAACTGGCATCAGTTTACAGAAAGAAGTCTGAGGCTCACCCAAGCATTTGTTTCAAAAAGATTCAGTGCCTTTACAGAGAAGAATGCTAGTACTGATCTTACAAGGATTAACGTGTTCTGCTCACGCGTATTTCACATTATCGACTACGTGAAGAAATAGTACCGTAGTAGTGAACAGTAAAGAAGAACAAAATATTAAGCAACTTCCTCGGTAATAATACCTAATGCCTTAAAGCGACAGCAGTTGTACCCCTGGATTATGCTGCTTTTGCTTTGAAAAATGTGCATGTTCAATATTTCTTCTTTTTTCCCCCTCTTCTAAGGCCGTCTCTTCCCTCCTCATTGCTCCTCTTCGTTGTGCCAACTTTAGTGGTGCCTGTTCTGCAGCATGGATCTCGGCCTTCCACCTCAGCTCTAAAGCTCTTTCCCTTTCTGTTCAGACACATTTTTGTCATCTGATCCCTCTTCGCTTGCCCTCCAGCCTTTTTTATTCTGAAGATATTTTGGACTTTTTGTCTTTGCAGCCTATACCTGGTAACGTCTTCCTATTCGTTGGCATCTTTTTTGCAAGTTTGGTTTTGTTTTGTGTTTGCTTTTGTTTTTTTAACTTCAGAGTTGGTATTTCTATTCTTTAGTAGTAGAATTAAAGTATGGCTGAACTATATTCTTGAACTTGGCTTTCCTGACGGACTGACTGCAGAGTCAGCTTGTCTGAAGTCTTACTTGGTAAGTACCAGGTAATAAAGGTTAACTGCCCCATAAAACCACATGGAAGAACCATGCTATTGCTGCTGTGTCCTACTCAGCCGTCCGTGTCCTCTGTACTGGACTTTTGGACAGGGGAAGGGACTAACCAAGGTCCCTTTTGGCTCTCCTCTTCTGTGTCTCTATGATAACCAGTGACCTGGTTGTGGGCTGCTGCAGTCAAGGCTCGGAGGACTTCTGTAACAAACTGGGAGCCTTAAGCAGTGAATCCGAACTAAACCGTTGCTATTTGATGTATGCGGGGGGAGAAACAATAGAAGTCACTCCAAAGTTATCGTCTAACACTTAGGTGTTTTCTAGGTGCCTTGAAAAATGTTTCCCTTAGTGATGCTTCAGGGCTAATCTCCTGCAGCACTAAATTAGCTGGTGTAGAGTGAAGGCGTCCAACGTGAGCCCAAACGGAGGGCAGCTTTGCAACTCACCTAAATTGGCTATGATTCAAACTGGCAGGACTAGTCTAACTTCTCTAGTCCAGTAGGCGTGTGTAATAGCATTATGGAGAAATGAAAAACGTCAGGTTTCTGCCAACCTGCTAACAGGATTTATATCCCTGTTGTAACTCGTGATTTTATTCTACTGTGGTTCTGGTATCTTCTTTTATCATGCGCGTCTTCTGCCTCGTTTTTTACTTCTCGATGAGATAACAATCTCATTTGTTTTTTTTTTTCTTTTTTTTCTGTTTCCTTTTTTATTACTAAGTAACTGAGATTTCAGTCTTCCTCAGGGCTTGCAAGTATATTTGCGCAGAGTTCCTGGGAGAATTGTGAAGGAGTCTAAAAATGATACAGAAGGCTATTAAAATGGAGGATGGGTGACTTGGGAGGGGAAGCTGCGGAGCTGCAGTGTCAGGCCACCAGAAAGGATCTTAGGATGCCATTTAACCTGTACCTCTGCCCCAAAGCAGAATATTTACACTAATATTCCTAATCCATGCTTGTCTAAGCTGTCCTTAAATATCTCCAAGAATGACAACCCTTCAGCTTCGTTAGGCAGCTGCTTATCCTTAACATTAGAAAAGTTGTTCTCAATCTTGAGTCCAAGTGTTCCAGGTTGTCATTTATGTCACGTCTGGATCCCGGATGTAAGCCTGTTTGGGATAGTGCAAAAAGAATTCATCTGCTTTCCTACTTGGTGCGCTAATTTTCTGGGAGTGGAGAAGGAGAGAATCGACGACGTGAAAGTTACTTTCAGAACAAAGTAGCTATTTGCAGTCCTTTACGTCAGATTGATCATTCCAGTGCCGGTAATGCTGGCAGATGCTCCAGGGTCTCCCCTTTGCAAGAGGGATCCCAGCTCAGCGTTTCCTGCACTGAAATCGAAATCCTGAGCCTTCTGCGATGGTTGCACATGGCCATCCTGCTTTTAGTTAAAAACCAGTGAGCTGTTACGCTGAAATCTAGGCAAGGGAGCTGTGAAGGGAAAACACACGAGAATGCCTTGATTAATAGCATCCCTAAATGACAATGGCTGTTTTATAGTTTTTATAAGGATTGTAGCGTTTCTCATATATAAAAAAGGACTAGATGTGGTTGTAATTAATAGAGAGGCTCTTTGTTGAAGCTGTTGACTGTAGGAAAGAACCCAAGGGTTTCTCAGGCTTCTCAGTTGTAAAACTAAATACATCTAAGGCTGCCTTGTGTCACTCCATGGCATCTATCAAAGCTGTAATTAGCAGATACCTAATGAGTTGCGGCTACAGCGTGTGCATCAGATGACTCAAATATTTACTTTTGGCTTCTGATTCTCTTTCTCCACGCAAGGAGGAATAATTTGGTTTTAATATTTAGAGACTCATTTTTCTTCAGTTGTTTTGCTTCAAAACTGTTGTTTTACAGCAGTCCGTCAGACTGAGCCCTCTCTGGTGTCTTCAGCAGCAAGGTACGTCTAAAAGCCATATTTTCACTACTGTTGGTGGAGTCTGATGCATAAAATGCAGGTGGCCCTTTGACAGTTGTAAAGGAGCAAATGACAGAGCAGCATCGTTACCCTCCTTGCATTTTTTAGCAAGATGGCAGCTGTCCTGTTGCTTCACAGTGGAACTTGTGAGCGTAGGACTCCATCTCGTTGATGGTGGGTGGAAAGAAATCAAGCCAGGCTATATTTTTAGC
Organism: Rynchops niger; assembly: GCA_013400035.1. Lineage (NCBI taxonomy): Eukaryota > Metazoa > Chordata > Aves > Charadriiformes > Laridae > Rynchops > Rynchops niger. The sequence continues at coordinate 855,075 of VXBH01005342.1, read as the reverse complement.
TATAGAAGAGATTCAGCAATTTCACGGACAGGACAGGGTAAGAATATTTAGGAATACGGATCCCTGAAGTTTACCTGGCACACCAGACTCTTCTGCCAGAGGCCATGAAGTGCGATGCCAATAATAAGTTAGATGCTGTCTAGTCTTGCGACCTCAGCCCAGTGCAAAGCGCCTCTTTTTCTGTACTGACTTTGCTTTCTCCCTCCCAAACTTTGCATTTATTTACCTGCCTGTGATGACTGAAGCTCAGGGCAGACAAAGAAGTTTTATCATCGTGTTGTGACTGTGGAAGATCTTTTCAAAATGACCCACCGCATTAAATGTCGAAATACGCAGGGCATGTGGGTAGCACAGCTATTTGCTGCTTAGCCCTGGAGGAACGTAGCATGACGGGAGCGTGGGAAGACAGAAAAATGAGGCTGTACTTGTTCTTTGTGGCCCAGATTGAGCACTGCCAGATAAGAGCGTAGCCCTTTATCTTAGCGAGGATGGGATGGTGCTGCTTGAGGAACGTTGGTGTCGCTGTGATGTGTCCGTAGGGAAGCAGTAATGAAATAGGACCGCGGTTCTGTAGCCTGCACTTGGAAGATGGTAGACTGCGTGGGGTATGCAGCTGCAAACCCTCCTGTGCTCGGGTGCACTTTGCGCTCTGTAGGGTCTGGGAAGGTAAGGGATGGCTACAGCCATTCTTCTGCTGATGCCCTCCTGGGCAAAGGTTGTTAACGCCTCACGTTATCAAGGAAGAAGTTGTTTTCAGGGCAAGAGTTTGTGTGTCAGTTCAAAGCCTTCCCATTTTTGTCAGCCCACAGGCATTCCTTCCACTGTCTTTCCTTAGCCCATTTGAAACCTTTGCACATTAGCTTTAACAGTAATTTCATACTGACTGTGCTTGAGCTGACTTTGGTCCAGAAATTTCCTAATTGCTCCCTGTCTCGGTCACTTCCACTGTAAAGAGTAAGTGTCAAGATCAGAATCAAATATCAAAGTAAATCAAAGGTAAATATCTTTGGGTTAGCTATTTTTCTACACAGATGGTTGTTCCTGAAGACTGTTTAAAACCATTCTTTAAGAAATAACTGCATGATTTTAGATGTGAGAACAGCAGTACATCTGGGCGCATAACTGCAGATAGCGTTATTACAAGCAATTCCTATTGCATGTACCTGAAATGGATTTATTCCTGGAATCAGCGCTTTTCCAGACATATGTCTCAGGGCACCCGAACTGACTGCTCAACAAGTTTGGAATAAAGAAAGAAAAAGCGTTGGGGGAGGTTAGCATGTGCTGCAAGAGTATCCGCTTTGTAACAGTCGTGGTTGTCACAATAAACATGATGAATTTGTTCTTCATCACCAGCCACTCTCTTAATTCTTTAGATGGTGGCAAAGATGAATAGGGAGCAAGCTTCATCCTTCAGAAAAGCTGTGAATTTAAACAGTGCCAATCTCACGGTTACGGGCAGCTGACTGCATCACGTGTGAGTTGCAATCAGACCAGTAGTCCTTTTCCTAACAGTTATTTTTAATGTGCCAGTCTTATTTTTTTCCCCTCAGCCCAGTCGTATTTCCTTCAATGATAAAAACAAGGACTACTTTTTCCTTTATCAAATTTGCTTTAGTCTGTGGGCACCAAGTAATTCCTATAAATTATGCAGTTTATAGAAGATAGGCATTACTTTGGCTCCAAGTTTCCCCAAAATACATAGGTTAGTACTAATGCCTTGGAGTCTACCCTCTCGCTAACATCCACGCTCCTATAAATCACTTGCCCTTTTATATTTAAATTTACATTTGATTTTTTTGATAAAATTACAGAAAACCACTGGCATGGTTTTTCTGTAAGGCACGCATAAAATAAAGCAATACCGAAAAGATGGCTGGTGATCCTCCACCGATTTTTCCCTTCTCTTGACCCCCTGCTCTCCCCTCTGATGGCACTGTTGATTCACTCTCATCAAACGGCTGTTGGTTATTTTCTTGCAGTCATCTGTCTTGGCCATCGGATGTTGTTCACCTGAAGTGATGTGGGCTTATCTATTAATTAGCAAAGTGGCTTAGACGTACGGTAGGTCTGCCTGTTTTTGAAGAGGCCGGAGCATTGCTGGGTTAAGTGGCATTCCTCTCTCTTGCTCTTTGGATATCTGTCAGATGGCAGTTTTAAATCTTGGGCTGTATTTTACCAAGTGATCATGAAATGTGTTTGCTGACTTAGGCAGGCAAAGTTTTCAAACACAGTGGCTGTCCCTTCTCTTTAAAAGAGTTTATGACGGCAGTTTGAAAACTCTCCAAACTGTATGTTGAGTAATGTGCCTGTGATTACAGAGTTATGAATGGCACGGTCAGTTTGTCTTGACGGACAAAAAAGGACTAATACCTGTGCTTGAGAACCGACACATGAGGATTTGGCCAGTCCACCCCAAAGTAGAGCAAAGCTGCATTCTCTGCCGCGGTGAACAGGACTTACTGCTGCTCAAAGTAAGTGAGGCTTCAGCGCAGTATCCGGAGCGTGGGTAGATGCTTACTTGAAAATAGATGCGGTGATGTAAAGTGTTAAATACACATCTTGTGGGACATTTCAAATCCTGTTTGGAAGTGAAATTGTCATTTGTCATAACCCAAAATGAGATATAATTCATGGCCAATGAAAAGGGTATTAAAGAAAAGGATACGTGATTTGGTTGTAGTTCACAAGTAAAACCCAAGGTTCCATAAATGCCCAAGGGATGCTACAAACGCATCTGGTGGCAATGCCAGAGCCAAACACCCAGGCTCCAAGGTACCCTCCCGGTTCTGGATCTTGGATCATTAATGTACTAGAAATACCCTGTCTGGTATGGGGAGATGACGATGATTTGCCATATGGTCTAAAGTTCTGGAGATGTGGGGGCTCTTTGGGTTTTATTAACCTTACGCAAAGTTTTATAACTAACTCATGTGACTGGTGGGAACGTGAGTTTCCATGAATCGTAAAGTAACGAAGTAATTTCTGCCAGTAAGATAGCCTGCCTTGGCTGTCAGTCAAGCACATCTTCTTGTTCGATTGGTTGTTTCCAGACAATTTTAATGAACTGAATCAGAGGAAAATGCCTCTTAGCGAGGATCTTCTTGCTTTTAAAGACATTTGTAATTCTCATTATGAAAGCTTCCCCAAAATGCTCTGCTTAGTATCTGTTTAAAATTAATGAGAAAATCCAGAATGAAAAAACAGGTAACGAGAGTCAATTAATTACTATAGGGAAAGTAATTCCCGACAGAATAATTTAGGCCACCAGCCTGTGGTCTACAGCTGAGGGACTGAACTGCATAGTGTTATCTGCAACTGGGAGCACACCAGTATGAACTGCCCGAGCGTCCCCACTCCACCAGAGCTCACAACTGTAAATGGGTATCGTCAGGCAAAGGTTGGACGTAGCAAGTCCAAGAGATGTGTGGCATGACCAGACGTTCCCCATTAAAGTCTTCTACCTCTTGGTGAAGTCCTTGTGCAAAAGTAGTTGTAATGTTCCATCCTTTTCTTCCGAAGAGGTGACTCATGTGTGGGATCCTGCAACTTTTCCTAAAAGGGAAAGACTGAAACTCTTGCTGTTGTAGAACAACTGAATTCAGTGGTTTTTGTCTCCCTTCAGACCAACGTTTTTAACTGAACAAGAAAACTGGCAGATATTCTGTCAGTTTTCTGTCTTGAAATTCCAAATCACTGAAAACAACAAAGCCTATCTCTGAGTTACAAGGTGGGACGTGGATAAATGACACAATTGTGTTTGCAGATGAGTTGACCTTTAGGTCTGATGTCAAATTAGTATATTAAAAAAAAAAAAAATCAAATTGCCTTATAATTTACAAACGGTTACTGCAATGTAGTCGAAGGCTGTTTTACTTCTAATTGTGAGGGGTTGGATATTTGTGCGGAGTAAGAGGAACGGGCCGCTTTTAACCGAGTACACCAGCCCTCTGTGGTCCGCCTCCCAATCTGCCGGCCGCCCTCCCCTTCATAACCTTGTAAATGGCTCAGCAATTTCAACCAAATTTGAGATGGGGTTTAATCGCCTGAATTGCTTGTGAGATCTACGAGCGCTGGGAGCTGAGTAGAAGGAGAAGATTCATGTTGGTGCCCACACTGACAGAAGCACCGTCAGAAACCATCAGTCACCTTGTGGGTTTGACAGGAGCTGCTGGGCCACCCGTGTCTCCAGCTCCAGACTAACCGCTGCAGGTATCCCCAGCTCGGGCTGGCAGAGGGGAAGAGCAGATGGCCGGCCTTATTGTGCTGGAAGGAGATTTAGGGGACAAAGGGCAAAAATAGACAGGAAATCAAGTTCTGCTAATTTTGCTGCTCATGGAATAAATGTTTATTATTGGAATGGCGGAGCAGTCCCGCAGCTCACTTTCTGTCAGGGCGAGATCTCTCTTGTCGATCTAGTCTTCGAATTAGGTATCAATTTGGTTTGTGTGCCTTTTTTAGTTCTTTTATTCCTCTACTGCAGAAGGCCTATCGTAAATGTGATCAGGAATTCTAGGAGTTTCTTTCATTTTAAAGACATTTATTGAGTATACATCCAATACCAGTGGCACGAGGGCGTAACCAGTACTTGTGTACCTCTTGTGGGGATCAAAACATAACCGGGCTGGTATTTTGCACTCTATGTATGTTTTAATGTCCTTATAAATTGTCTTCAGTTGACTTTGAAGATGGTCAGAGGTTAAAACACCAAGGAACTGTTTAATGAACAAGATTCCAAGATACAGCAGCCGGCAAAGATAACGCAATAGCTTCACGTCATAACTTGTGGCATGTCTCTGCAGGGGGGGATGTAATTTAAAAACAAACAAACAAAAAAAAGCAAAGAACACAATGCATAGATGTAACCGATGGAGCAGCGAATGTAGAACCAAGTTGCAGCCAGTAAACTCCAGCTTTTCTGCGCAGTCGGATAAGTGTTGGGGCTGATCAGCTCTTTTGAAATCGAGTTGACACTTTTCACTGTTGTTCAGTAACCTTTGAATTTGACCCCTGAATAATAGGCGGAGGCCACTTACTCCGTGACTAATGTTTTTGTGGTCTAGAGCAGAGGGGGATGTGCTGATGTGGAAATAAGACACTGTAAGACACAGCAGCCTCGGCTGATGAGTGAATTTCAGCTTTCAGCCTGGCTGGGGTTTTTTTTTTTTTTTGTTTATTTGTTCAGGGGAAGCGGGGGGGCGATACTGAAAAAATTACGCATTGCAACAGTGAACAGTTGGCTGCAGCTCCCATCAGGAGACAAAGAAAGTCATGCCTAATGACTAGAACAGACAGCAGGTTGCAAATTTGGCCTCCATGATGCATTCCAGTCAGTAACATGAAAGACAGGAAATATCTTACATGTGCTGCCTCTGGGGAGCAAGAGAAGATACGGAGGTGGAGCATGGCTCTACGACGTTTGCTGATATATCTTTTCAATAGTGGGGTTTTTCTTTTTTTTTATTTTTTTTTTTCCCTGAGCAGGTATGGCCTGCAAAGCAGTGGGAAGATCAAACAGCCTTGCAGCCAGCTGCTCAACATTGGTCACTGCCTTGGAGAACGATGAAGCCATCAGGGCAGCGGAGCGCTGCTGTCCATCACCCAGCACACGCAGAGGGATGCCGCAAGTCACCTTGAGCGCTGTACCAACAGCGTTTGGCCAAGATCGGTAATAATGGCAATCCGTTATCTCCCGGCATGATCCAACGAGCTCCTGGAGGCAGGGATGGCTCTGGAGCAGGTTTTAACTGCGCGTGTTTGAAAGCATGTCTAAATTCAATCTAGAGAAATCACTGCAACGTTAGGAACCCCGACTGTTATTAGGATGGACAGAGTCCTGTGGGCGTCTGTTTTCCTTTACACTCCATTGTAAAAACAAGATAGGCTTAAAAGGGCGTCGTTCTTTCTGGTAGCAAAATTTGGTCAAGTCACTAGAACAGTGGTGATCTTGGTGGGGTAATGAACGCAGTCAAATTGTGCATCCTTTTCCTTATAAATCCTGAAAAGCTGTAAAAAATCGCAACTTTACAGTTGCTATCAAAACACCTCATAATGTAGCGAATTAAATCATGTAGTTCATGATGTTTTGGCTGTTATTGTTGCTACTAGAACAACAAGTTACACTGGCTGCTTCACGGGTTACTGAGGAGCAGGATCCTTGTCCCAAACAGGTGCCATTTTGAAAAGGAAAGAGTAGAAGCGAAGGAATAAGCTTCATGCAATCAATGGCTTTTTCTTGCTCTTGCTCTCTCTTTCTTTTAATTCTCATGCAAGATATTTTCACCTGTCCTGTAAAGAAATCTTTTGAGATTTCTGATTCTAGACTGTGCTAGGACTGCAGATACGCGTGGGAAAAATAATAACCAGCATACGCACAAAATGGTTGGTTCAAAACGTGTGCCAGAAAAAGAGAGGGCAAAAAGAGGGTGCGGGTTTGTTTTTTTTTCCCCTCAAATTCCTTCGAAGCTAAAGAAAACTATTCGTTTGTTTTAAAACACATAAGCCTTTTTTCCTGAGTTCTTTTTGAATATTGTAATAATCGGTGCAGTTCAGAAAAATAGCAGGAGCAGAGTAAAGACAGGGCTGTACCTACGCGTACGGAGGGTTTCAGCCAGCCGGGGCTGGAGACTAAACTGAAGCAGCCGGTTGTCTGCTGAACTGAAGTTCATTCCCCTTTCAGCTGAAGTCAATAACAAAATTCAGAATAATTCCAACATTATAGGTTAAGGGATACCATCCCTGGCTTAGAGTGCAATAAAAAAATCTACTGGAAGCCCAGAGTATCAGCAAAAAAATACTTTCAGAAGTCTGGATTTCCTCTGCACAGTGAATTGTCAGAACATCTTGTTGCCCAACGAGGTACAAATGAGGTTGTTAGTTCCCCAGCTGCAAGTTATTGGTGTGGGGAATGACACCCATCAACAAAGCTGCTGGTGCATGGACGTATTTCTAGGCTTTAAAGAGCTAGTGACAAGGTAATTGTTTGATAGATGCAATATGTTACAGGATCGCTACCCAAACAACACGAACACCAATATTGGGCCGTATTGTCAGCGTTAGGAGCAGTCTGTCCTCAAATTGTGTCTGAAAGCAACAAAACCACATTTTCTCAGAAGACGTTGCATTTGCTTCTTCAGTGGAGAAAACTCTCTGCTGGTGATAACACGTTGTGGTCAAGTCTCTCAGAATTGCGGAGTAACTTCTGCCAGACAAATATGCACTGAATTTATTCTGTGAAAACTAAGCGTGCGCTTGGGCTGGCGAAGCACAACTCTGCCCGGACACGCTTATTCTCCAACCCAACTTGGGGAACGAGTCTTGAAATCCCAATTCAGTGAGTTCAAACTCTCATTGCTCCAAGCAACACCGAGTTTACTGAGTTAGTCAGCAGAATTGGTTGGTTTATTTTGAGCCTTTCAGAAAGCAAATGAGGAAAAAAAAAATCAGTCAGATCAATACTGTTGAAAATATCCATTATTATTATACTTTGGTCTGCATTCTTTTCCGTAATCACGTTGTCGTAAATATTTTCCATTGAAAGCATAAAGTGAACAACCCTCTTATTTTCCCAGTCCACTGAATTTTTAGGAAGAGGAACTGAATAATGTTTCCATCAGTTAGAAAGCGTCCGTGGTACCAGGGAGGAGGGAACTTGTTTCAGTTTAATGGAAGATTTTGGTCTTCTAGAATGTTCTTTTTCTACGTGTGTTTTTATGCATTTGGGCTATCTATGAATGAAGTTAAAGGGCAGTTTTGATGTACGAGGTAAAAAAAAAATATCAATACTAGGTTTTAGAGCATTTAAGATGACTTTGACCTTAGCAGTGTATGTCTGGTTAAAGCGATAAATTAGAAGTCTACTTTATCGAAGTGAGTCTACTTTCTAGTAATAACAAATACAAGCAGGCTTGAAACTTCTGTAAAATGCCCATTCACGTTTGCTGTGCGCGTTGGCAGCAGAGAGTTGTGATGTTTTCTCGTATGTTTCTGAATCAACCAGCACTTCTATTTAAACAGGCATTTTCGGTCCTTTACCAAATGCACCCAGCTAAGAACTGCCACGCAAGGCCACATCCTAGGAGCCTGTTGGACACACGGCTATAGCGTAGCATATATCTTTGGCGCACACGGGCCGAACTAGCTACGTGTGAGTACCAGAGTACTGGTCACTGGTTTTACTTCCAGTGGTCTGACTGGTATGACAGATACCTGGCTACCTTTAAGCTCATTGTTTCTTGTTTGTCACTGTGTTCCTCTGTTTGCGAATGATTGTATTTGCCGAACACCTGCAGGTAACGATACAGAAGTGTAAGCCTTTAGAAACATGACAGAGAAATTCATCTGGGGAGAAGCATTATGGATTTTTAAATCTATTGCAATGAATAGAACCACACCGACCTTCAAGAGAAGTTTCAAAACGGAAGATGCTCTGTCTTAGCTAATGCTGCTGTATGTTATATTGCAAAAGGCGCGGTCGCTTCTGCACAGGTCCTACAGAAGGGCTAGGTTCCGGAAGAAAGACAAAGGATAGTGCCAAAATCCTGGCTAGGGTCCAGACAATCTTGCAGGATGGTGCAATGACCTTCTGTGTGTACCTCTGGTTGTCTTTGCTTCGGGTTCCCGCAGTGGGCAGGGTAGCACTGCAGCACGTGTCCTGAGCTGCCCTTGCCAGCGTTGCCCGTCACTCCTCAAGGATTTGGGCTGTTCGGAGGCCAGAAAGCGTCTTTTCTTCCCGAAAGCCCATCTGACGTAAGTGCATCTCGTCTTTAAGGTAAGTAGCAATTAAATAAGGAGCAAAATCTACGTTTCTCCTGTAGCTTTTTGTAAACCATTCCACATACAGGGGCTGATTTTCAGCAAGGCAGACTGGTGTAGCTTCATCAAAAGCTTCGTGGAGACCTGGGGATCAGAGCTGTGCCAGCTTACAGCAAGCTTTCAAAGGGGAACCGCTCTGTTGTCTTGAAATACAAAGGGCACGTGATGAGCATGGTGTTTCTTGTGGAAAATAGTCCTGTGAGCTACAGAAACAAACCAAAAAAGAACATCTTTATTAATTTGATGGAAGCAAATACCTGAAATGTCCTGTGAAAGATATGCTAGCTGCTTGTGCACCTTAGTTTATTTTAGAGGGAAAGACAGGCAATAGAGCGCTTCGTTTTCAGATGCAGTCGGGCCTCAGCCATTGTGAAATAATTCTGCGGTTGCCGACAAGAGGGTATTAAATCTTGGGTTTACCGAACTGAAAATGTTGCAGTAGGTCCCAGATCCCAGGCGTGAGACACCGGTGACTAATCTGTTCAGCTTCCAGATTTCCTCGCCCTCTTCTCCCTACGTTTTTTTTCCCATATTTCTTCTCTGAGTTGTGTTTGGTTTATGGTCTTTGTAAGTGCGAGGCGATCCAGCAGGGCCCACAGAGGTAACTGAGGCTGGCACCTCCCCTGTGCAGGGCTCCGGCTGGTGTATTTTCCTGTCGCACACCAGAGTCCCCAGGCTGTTCCTGCTCAGATTAGGTGACGTTGTCAGCCACCGATCAGGCTCTTGCAGGAAGTTACATTCTTCTGAACTGAAAAGGAAAGGATAAGTGGATCCTTGTTTTGTTTTTGTTCTGAAAGGTAGACACAAATGTTGGGATAAGACCCCGTTGTCCATCCTTAAAGGAATGGTGTACCTCCTCAGGGACAAATGTGGGATTTGTATTCAAAATTTATGACCTGTTATTTTGTTTCATGTTTGTCAAGTTGTGATAGCAAGGTCCAACCAGGAATAACCAAGACTGGCTATCTTTTGAAGGACAAAAACTTGCTACGATTTTGAAGAGGGCTCACGTGTTTAAAATCAGAAGTACCAAGGAAGAACTGACCTCCCAGAGTTCAAGGGCGGGAGCTGGGATATGCGAGGAGGCTGGGCTGGCCTTTTGGTTTGGAGTTTCACAGCCCGTGTTTACGCTCAGAAATGTGTATCTGTGGATTCAGTTCTTTATGGAGATCTCAGCTGGGATAAACTGGTTGTGGGATGTGTGGAAGCGCCTTTGCCAGCAGCTAAAGCCTGTCTTGGAGGCCAGGCTGCCCATGGGGAAGGGGCTATAACTTATCCTGATATTGGGATGGGATCGGTATTTATTTGCACGTCCTAATAGCACGGCTCTGCATCCGTGTTCCAGTTGAACCTCAGCTGTAACGTGCCCGAAATACAGGGAGAGCAGTACTGTGGCCTTATTGAATCCGTATTGGCACCTTGTTGTTTGAAGCNTTTTTTTTTTTTTTTGTGGACCTAAAAGAGAGTAGCTGTTTACAAGGCACCCTTATTTTCTCCCACCTATTTCAGTAAATAGGCAAAAATACTTTAGAAAGATAAATCCCCTAATCAGACCTTGCAAATAAAGAATTACTGCCTTTCTGATGCTGTTCCCTTCAGACTGTTGCTGTTGTTTAATAACTCCGGGATGCGATTTGTAGCATCCTTTTGGGGGAACTGCCCTACCATGAAGCATCCTTTTGGGGAGGCTGTTTGTGAGATGTAGCTGTGAGCTTCCGCATTCAAATTCGTGTTGCTTTAAAGCTGTTCCTCTGATGTATGCACACGTTTCGCTTACAGCACTTTATCATTTTCTTTCTTGGGAAGCTTGCAGGGGTCTGTTCATAGTTTTGGGTTTTTTTTTTCTCCTAAGCTGAGAGTTTTATACCAAAGGAAGACTGTGGGAGTGGTTTCCGTTAAACTATATCAAAACCAGTGGCACTGGAGCTGTTCCCTTCGAATAAATTCCGCCTCAGGTAGGTTTCATTGTGCTCCAGGTTTTCCCTGATATTTTTCAGCTATGGGTGCTGAAATAAATAATAAGTAAACAATATAAATAAATGAAATAAGTAATAAAATATTACATGTTATCCTTTGTTTTTAGTGTCACTAGTGCCACGTCTTACAAGAAATCCACTTGGCTGGTCCTGGCGTTTAAAAACAAAAAAAAAAAGCAGCCTGAACTTGTACTTAACACTCTGCCTTGTTACAGAGTGCGTGCTTTCTTCTGTCTAAAAAGTGGTTCGGTGTTATCGGTCTCTCTTTCTGTTATTGCCCCATTCGTGTTGAAATTCAGTGTGCTTGCCCAGATTTTAACTCTTTGGTCTGTTCTCACGCGAGCTCTGTCATTCCTCACAGAGTGGCAGCAGGTTAGCTGGAACACGTCTTAGTGAGCGTTCCAAAAGTTAATTTGCTACTTTCCAACTCTTAAACCACATTTTGACCTGCCTGTGTTTCTGTGAATATCCTCTTTGCTATTTAAAATGACCGCTTTGCATGGTATCAAATAATTGTCAGGAACACGAGATAAAAATAATCAAAGACCAGTGTTTTTTCCTCGTTTTTTTTTGACTCTAGACATTGCTCACTGAAGATGCGGATCTGCTGAACACAAGACTATCTAAAAAGAAAACAGTTTCCCTTACTCTCAGACTAGCATTAAAAAACAATCTCTCAAAGCAAATGGATTCAAAATCCTCAAAAAATGTGTTTAAAGATGAATGGGAAGACGGATGGTTTTGTAACTGTATCTTTAAGTAGTATAAATTTTATGAAAGTCATAAAGTTTTATGAATTTTAATGAATGTCCTTCTCAAAAAAACACTTGAATCTTACTGTCCGTATGTTGCCTGGGAAAAGGTCACCTAAGCGAGGGGAGTTTGCAAATGGGAGATTATGTAGGTTTGGGAAGAGAGTTTAAAATAAATCCCTACGTCCACTTTGGCGTCTGCACTGAGGGAAGTGCACAGCCGATAGAGCAAAACCAGTTACCTGACTTCGGAATTCTTTTGCTAGCAAAGCTCTGTGCCACGCAGCAGTTATTTTCTGTGGCAGGAATTTGACTCACTCTCTCTTTAGACGAATAAGATACGACCTGCTCGCTATTCTCATAAGCTGCGAGTTGCTAAACTTCAGATTCATAGCGGAACTTCAGACAAAACATCCCTGAAATCGCTGCGTTTCCATGTCCTGGGTGCCGGCTGGCACCCAACCCGTAGGTGTGCTTCCACTGAGCTCAAAACACGGTACCCCGGTCACCTTGAGGAGCACGCTGAATTTAATTCCAGCTACAGCTAGGGACACAAACTACATTATAACTGCTGGTTCAAAACCCATTACTCTTATGGATCAAGCTTGCAGCGCGATCCTGTGAAATGACACAAGATCTGCTTCAGCAGAAACTTGGGAAGCGATGATTTTTAACAATTTTTTTCCTGTTAACTTTAAACTGTTGACACGGTGCTAAATTCGGTATGCTGAAGGTGTTTCCATGCGTCGCATCTAATAGGATACAGGTGTCGGACAACTTGAGATTATTTCAAATCTAATTTTCCTAGAGCGAAGATACAAACAGTTACACCAGAAGCAGATGTTGGGCCTTTCTCGCCCCTCTGAAATGTGGTTTGGCATCCATCCAGACTGAGTCTATGGGGGAAAAAGAGAAAATTATATTTAATTTTAGCTTGCTTGGTTTCCTCCTTTCCAAATCTACATGAACGTGCAATAAAAAAAAAAAAAAAAAAAACCATCCCTTTTCCCTCTGCTTACACAGGGACGGAGTATCTTGTTGCAAACAGATGGAGTACAGGAGGGTTGGGATGCAAACGCTTTGCCATCTCCGCGCTATCATTATGTGGCCCAAAATATGGCATAAACCGCTGTCTTTTCCTTTTTGCCCTCTTATCCCTGTCTCTGTCAGTTAACTTTTCTGGTGCGTTGGTTGGAAGTAGCAGCCAGGAACCAGAGGTGAGGAGGACTGCAGGTAAACCACCAGTTTGGGGTCCTGCCACTGGTCCCTTGACCAACCTGCAGGTGGCCCCTGGGACTGCACCAGGACTCCGCCAGGAAGTCCTCAGAGCATCGCCATCCCTCTTCCCTCAAGCTGCTAAGACTTGCCCTCGCTTCCCTTCTTTTTTTGAAGCAATGGGTCCTTTTCCACCTCGTCTGGTTCGTGCAGTGTCATGTATGACTGGAAGTAAAATCTCAGCTATGTGGCATGGATACAAAACCTACATCACCTGCTGGCACTCTCCTGAGGATGGTATGTGTTCTCCATCAAAAGTAGCTTCACCGAGTTTAGTTAGGCTTTGTCAGAACTCGTGTAGGTGACAGAAAAACTGAGCTCGTAATCCTGGTATTACAACCTTGTAGAAAATAAGACCCTATTCTGAGATTCACTGTGCGAATTTTGGGTTCAGCTGCTCAAATACATCTTTCTTCACCTGCTTCTAGTAATTGCATCTTATGACTACAAATCCCGCTTGTGTTACAACTGTATTTAAAGGTACAGTACTGTAAAATGCTACAATCGAACAGCTTTATTTGAAATAAAACACTTGAAAAAAAATCATTGAGGATTTCGTAAAATGGATTCTGGAGGCAGCCGTGCATTTTTATTTTTTTTTCCAATTAGTATTTGTTGGTCGTGCAAATGCTGCTGGAAAGTTGCCATCTTAACTGAACAACAAATCCTCTAGGAGGTACGAGCTGTAAATGTGTACTGGGAAGTGAAGGAGCGGCATATTTACATCATCCAGCTCTACATGCCAGAGGAAGAAGGGCACAGAGACCTTCCTCACATGGTGAGGGCTCTACAGACTGGTAAACACACAAGGGGCAAATCAGCAGATGGTGGCCGGGAGGCATTAGTGCCGCTGCATTGGAAATGCCGCTCTGCAAAATGGGGTTTTAACTGCGCTGCCAGGAAGTTATCTAGAGGCATTTGAAGACCAACCCGGTAACAGGAAATTAATCAAAAGCATTTTTGAGCGGATCCTCGCCAGTGAGTGCTGCCGTGGCTATTTATACTGCTGAACTATGGCAATTTACCCCCGTCAAGGATCTGCTCAGATGTCAGACATTAGCCACTGCCAGAACAAGTGACCTTTCTGCACAGTACATTAAGAAGAGAACAAAAAGATGGAAATTCCCATTTTCTAAGTGTGGGCCAAATAAACCTCTGTGCTCTCCTTAAACCAGCTGTGTTGAAGAGGAGTGATTATAACAAGCCTTTTTTTTTTTTTCTTTCTTTTTTTTTCAGCCTGCACCTGTCTCTCCTTCCGCAGCTGAGGACGCACTGGAATCTCCTTCCCTATCGACCTGATCCTGTAAAAGCTTCAGGTGGAAATTAAATTCCTCGTTATCTACATCTATTTTTACTTAACCACTTAAGGGAGAAAAACCACCCGAAGGCCAGCACTTACTGGAAGACGCAGTAGCTAGTCACCCGCGGTAAAGAAAAGCTCCCGTTTCTCCATCCTCGAATAGATGAGAATTTATATTTTTTTTTTTTTTTCATTCTTACGGCCCTGCTGAAGGTCTTGCAAAGGAGAGAGGACCAGCTTCGAGCAGCATTGCATGGCCATTACCCGCAGTCAGTTTCTTGAGAAGGTGACAGCTTCGCTCCCACCTGGGCGGAAAGGTTCCCTCTCGCTTCAGGCACAGCCATGCGGATCAAGGCAGTAACTCCATTTTATCAAGCAATACACAGGAATGAAGTGTGCCAAACTACTGCGTAAAAGCATGTAAGTGGTTTTTCTGAGGCATTTAAATCTTCCCTAGAGCGAAACTGGGTTCAGCATTGTCCCTGGAGAAATGGGAGACTGTAAAACTATCATTTTTCCTCCTGGAGTATCCCTTCCTTGTAAAAAAAAAAAATTTAAAGTCCGCAGAATGTCATGAGATATTCCACTTATTTTATGTAAACAAGCCGTGACATTTCTAAAGTCTGTGTTTTATTTAAAGTATCTCCCCTCTTTCACAGGAATATTTTTTTTTTCTTTTTTATACTTGACTATTTTGCTCAGGTAGTTCTTACACACTGATCTCCTCCGCCTTCACAGCTGAAGTTTCTCCATATTCCCTCAGTTGCTGTTCCCCCCCACCCTGCTGCGTAGTGCCAGCCCTTTGATTTCTGGCACAGCCATGCACGAAAGCCAATGGCTTCAAAATTAGCAGTATTGGGGTTTTGTTTTGTTTTTATCCCTACTTACTGGATTTTTCTGCCTGGAAATGGACTGGCGCTATATAAGCAAATTATTCTTTTTACGATAAGTCAGACATCCCCCATAATCTCTATTTCCGGGGAGGAAAAAGACTCCAAGGAGAACTGGAATTGTTTTGTGACAAGAATGCTGTATATGACTGAGGCAAGACAGCGTGACGCTTGCTGAAAATTACTAGCCAAAAACATGTGTAGCACTAAACCGCGTCAAAACAGGGTAAGAATAGCAAATTATTGTCAAACAAAATGCTGCTTCATGCTGACCCAAAACATCACGCTAAGTTTTATCGTATGGCGATTGGGTATGAGATTCTAAAAAGATTAGTTTTCTAGGGCAGCTGTTTTTATTGTAGAGTAGTTCTACTCTTGTCACCATCTACTTGAAACAAGGATAACATTAGATTTTTCAGGATAATATTTTTAATGCAAGCAATGCAAACGCATGTAATGCAAACACTATCCCCCGAAATGTCTAGCCACAGAAAGAAAACCAAGCTAAACAAGCAGTTTGGAGAACTGTCTTAATTATTTTGAGATAAGTTTTAGAAAGGTGCCAGATTTAGTAAGGATTTTTTTTTTCCTCCTAAAAGTAGTTATGAATGTATTTCTCTTCCGTAGCAGTAAGGCACTCCTAAGATGTTTATTTCTGTTTGGTTTTTTTTTAATTTCAAGGCATTACTGGAACTTTGCGTAGTTTGATTCTCTCTCGTCTGGGTTTTAAGCAGAGTTACATCCCCAAGAGCAGCCGGTCAGGACTGACTGCGTGATGGGAAATGACTACTTTTGCCGTCCTAATTAGCTGGTGAAGAGAGTCCATAAAAACTAGGGATATGAACCAGGAAATGTTCTTCATTACTTTTGCTTATGGCTATTTAATTTTAATTACAATACTTTAAAGCTATTTAAATCTACAGCTCCATCATAAATTAAGGTAGCGTAGCATATTTTGGAAAAATAATTAAGGCCTGTTAATACAGATCACTACAGAACCTCTAATTGAATCTTTGATGAGAGTTTCAAAGTGATTTTTAAATGTGTGCGCGGCTTATAAAAAGTGCTTTACAAAAGCTCTACTTTTGTCATCCGGACTTCACAAACGTTTCTCTAGCATGGTCCTAATTCGTAACGGAAACGTTTGTAATTGAGCGATTGCCTTGCAAATGACTATTCTCTGTAGGTAGGAAAACAGATTAATTTTCACACCTGTTTTCCTGCGTAAGTAAGGAATAATAAGGAATATTTTTCTACTGCTTGTAAGGGCCTTTAATACTATTAATGCCATTATGCCTTGCGGAGTAGGGCACTGGCGATGGCCATTTCAGGTGTGTTCTTTCCTGAGGAGATGATACAGGGTCTGATCTTACAGCCGATATTGGCACCATCACGGGTGGTTAAAGAGAAGCTGACCCTGCCACAGGCAGCAGAACAGATCCCACTGCTGTCTGCACCTCGGGGAAGGACTTCATGAGCTGGAGGACGGTTTCTCTGCCGTTGGCCGGCTTTTCTTCTGTAGGAACCGGTGCGCGCTGCTTATCTGTTACTCTCATCACAGGTTTTGTTCCCATCCACGCCTTCTCAAATGGCGCTCAAAAAGCAGCATCCTGGCAGGGATCCGTCGGGATGAGCGTCATCTTACCCGTGTCAGCAAACCCCTGGCCCACCTGCACCTCTGACAACAGAAAAAAGGGGTGGAAGAGGTTTGTGGGTTTTTTTCTGGGATAGTTCCCTTGTAATTGAAGGACATGTTTGAGACAGGCTTTTGCTGCCTCCTCTTACAACATAGGAGCTTGCAGGTTTCCAGTGATAAGTGGGGCTGGCTGTAGGCAATTAGAAAACCTCAGGGTTTTAAGAGTCTAGTCACTAAAATATGTTACAGCTCAAGTCATTGTTTAACAATCCGAGTCTCTTACAGCTGTGAAACACTCCCATCATCAAGTAGGTCTCTGGGACTCCCTCAGGAACGGCAGGCTCTAGATATCCAGCTGCTAGGAACAAAAATAAACCTCTTTGAAGACTTCTTTGCCATCACATTGTGCGAGGACTTAGAAAGGCTGAAATATTTTAACCATTAATCTCCATTCATCAAATCTTGTCATTCTCAACAAACCTCCAAAATAGCTGCAGCTGTGAGCTGAATGTCAACGACACCAAACTCTGTACGTAGATACCGCTTTTGTGGTTAAGATATGCCACATGCAGGACATGCCTGCTGCAATGAAAACAATTGCTGCCCATGCAGAGAGACCAAAGGGCATTTCATAACTCGTTATTTATGCTCTTAGCTATCGTGGAGGGATACTGGCAGAACTTTAATAGCTATTGATCACAGCCCTCTATTAACCAATATTCTAATTGGCTTCGTTAATGGTCAGACAACCTGTGAGAGTGGCACACAGTGTTTGTTATCATTACTATGGTGTAATGTTAGCAGCTGTAATCACTGCAATTCGAAGTGATCACTTCTAATAACAATACTCATTGCAGAAGCTTGGTTGGAAAAACATCTCAATGCCCGACCAGAAACCCAATGGAAGCTGTAGGTCTTTATTTCAGTGGGATGCAAAGAAACCCCATTTTTATTTTCTCTTTTCTGAGATGCTGCTTTTAAAGTAGTAACTGTTTTTATTTTTTTTCTTCAAGGTTTTTAATTCTTATTGCTGACCTAAAAAGAAAAGAGAGAAAAAGCACGGGAAGTTTGCTTGTAGTTAAAACATTCCTTCACCTCTTCCTTAGTAATACTTATAAACACTGGATAAAGGAATAGCAAGCACGTTGCACAACTTCCAGGTGAGTTCTTAATGACTTAAAGACTTTTTGGCTGGCAAATATTTCCAAATGAAGGGACCTCAACATATTTATTTAGACGGGTTTTCCTTGCAGTGTTCCTTCTCTGTAAGCAATGTTTTGCTGCTCCCAGCCTTCCACCCTTCTTTCTTGAGTAACCCGGAGACCATCAATGCTACGTTTGTGATGTTGCGCTAGGCTGATGTGCAGTCAGCAGAAGAAAAGGTTACTACGCATGGGAAAACATGCTCGGTCTCTAGATGCACAAGTATCTGAGGTCTGCACTTCAAAGGAAGAGCAGTTTATTGCTGGCCAAGCGCACGGCTGTTGCAGGAACGTCCTAATGATTCTTTGCTCTTCTAGGAGACAAACTCCTCCAGACTTCACAAAACTTCTGCATCAGCATTTCTTAATATCCTCTGTCAGAGGGACAAAAAGCCCTGCAATCATTTAGGGAGAAAAACCTTATCCCACTTCAGAGACAAGATAACTTTCGGGGGGACAGAGGTTAGATTGTCTTCCCAAATCGATACAGCATGGGGATAAGGAATAAGAAGGCCCAGCCCAAGAGCTATTTTCAAGGGCTTTTATTTATTCTTTTGAAGTGCGAGCCAAAGCCTGTTGCAGGCTCCTGTGGAAATGTTCACATTAACATCGGTATTTAATTTTTGTGGGTTTTGGATCTATTTGAAGGAGGACAGAGAATAATGTTAAAAGTGCTATAAACCATTAAAAAGTATTTCAGCCTGCTCTTGAATTTTTCAATTTTTTTTTTAATCTGTGTGGTTTTGACTATTGGTTTTATTGATGCCCATTGCTGCAAGTAGGCACGAGAGCCCGGGCAGTGTGTTTGCAGACTCCTGCAATGGCCCCGCTGACCTCACCTTCTTCTTTAGTGCAACTTTTCACCCTGTTTTCTGTAGTTTCTGATTTTTTTTATTTAATGATTCCCTCCCAGAGAAGACTTTTCTCTTGTCATTATTTCTGTCTCATTTATTTTCTGTTTTTCAGTACTCAACGAAGCAGAAGAACAATGTTAGTCTTTGGCCGGGGAAAATAACAGAAGTTCGCCAAGGTGGTCTCCAGATGATGCAGCCCCCACCGAAACAATCATGCCGGTCTGTGTTTTCCCCGACAAGGGAGAAAATCTTCGGCAGCAGCAGGGCTGGCAAGTGCAGGTAAGCCGCCTTCGCTGACCGTGCTAAAAAATCACCAGCACAACCACGTGCCAGCTTTGGCGGTATTCGAGTAATGGCTATTACTGCTCCAGGGAGGAAATAATTAAAGCCATTTCTTGACTCTGACAGTTTGATACTGGTGGTTTTCAAAAGCAAATTACCAACATCTGTACAGCGAAACTCAGCTACTGCAGCAATTATTCAGCAGGGCTAACCACAAGAGGTGCTAGGACTTTTCCATTTCCTAGATGTCCCCTAGTTAGATGTGACCTACAGTTGAGACCTAAACTACACGCGATGGCAAACTAGGTCTCCTGGATTACAAATGTAAATGAAACCATATGGAAAGCTTAATATTCTGTGAAAAACCCAGTGGCGAATGCATCAAAGACAGAAAATGAAAGACTGGAAAGACATCTGAATGGGTTTCTTAATTACGTAACAATTTCGAGTTTCCAGAGCAATTCAGAAGTAAAATTTATCTAATTCATTCAATTCCACAAGAGCGATGGCTTTTCCTCCCCACATACTGTTGTAACCATTTTGCATAGTAAACACAAGGAGAGCGTGACTGTACAAGCTGAAAATTCACATCTAGGGCCCACAGCATGCAACACAGCACTGCAAACTTTCATTGCCGGTGAAAGCAAAGGTAGCAAAAAAAGTTAAATAAGCTACGTATATCTCTAACTCAAATATTTCTTTTTAAACGCTAACTAGAAAAGCTAATGCAAATCGGAGCAGGAATGAGAGGCTGCGATATGAAATATATTTCTCAGAGAGAATTAATTTGGGATTGGTAATACAAACATTGCCTTATTATTCCACTGCTTATGTTGTAACTAAGTGTCTGTCAGGGTTTTCCGTTATAACCCGCTTTGGTCAAGGATTTACTGACATCTAAAACTTCAGTTTGTAAATTGGCAGTCTGTCTGCAGCTCCGTTTCACTGTTGTTTAAGTTTCAGAACCCGATCTAGGCGTAGTACAATTGCTGTAAAAATACGCAGTCGTTTTAAATTAGAGCTTCAAACTTCAGAAGTCTTTTGGGTGGCCGGGCTGGGAATAAAAATACCTTGTACACCCATTGTCTGATAACTGAGAGGCTTTAAAATATCACTGGAATCTCTGCTTACTTTGGCTGTATAGTGAAAGAATATGGAGATTTCTAAGATAATCAAGTAATGAACACCTCATTTGCAAATATTTGATCCGTGTTAGTGCAAAGATAGAAGGATAATCCATTGCGAAATTACCGGCCTGCCTGTTGAGAATTGCTCTACACGGCGGATGGTCCTGGGTCTGCAGCGGCGCCCAACCCGCACTAATCCTGCCTCCAGCTACTTCCCTGCCAAGGAAGGAGAAGGAAATGGTTGTCGTGCATCAACCTCTTCTTGCTATGTACTTACCAATGCGCTGGCACGTAAGGGCAGATCCCTGGCTTTAGGAGATTTGTGATAAAGATTTTATACCAACTGTGCGGTGTGGGATAACAGACAATTAGGAAGGAGGTGCTTTGCGTGACTGCGCAACCTGAACTGAGCCCAAAGATGCTACGTGACTGAATAGGCAATTTGTTTTCATGTCTTTATTTCCTCTTTTAACATTTCCACGCAAATACTATTTATAATAAGTAAAAAATTTGTGTTTCTGCTACAAAACATGCACACAGAGTTTGTTAAATTGTAGAAACATGTATGTTGTGAGCACAAAGTGTAGAGGGAGGGTGTATAAAAGACAATTTTCTTTAATTTCAGTTGTGTTAGAACCACAGGAAACCAAGCAGTAGTAAATTTCCAATGCTGCCAGTAGATTATCGTCTTTGTGGCACTCATCAACTAACAAAGCTGCGGCAGAAATCACCTATAGACACAATAGGACAAAACCACTCCCTTTAGAGAAGGGAGAAACGTGCTTGAACTCCTAGGAAATCTGAGCAAGTTACTCAGGGTTAGATCAATTTAATTTAGATATTGATATGCAAATGCCAGTCAACCTAATAATGCATTTAAGCGACTGTAGACAGTTATATTTTGAAAGTTAGAAGGAAGAGGGTGTCTCATTGTAAAGATGCATTCTTATAACTTTAATACAGCCATTTTCAGTCCTTGTTCCAAGCAGAGTATTGCGCGGGTTACGGTCAGACCTAACCATTATCCATCATGCAAGTCCTCCTTCCAAACCNTTTTTTTTTTTTTGCAGTAGTATAAAATTCAAGTGCTGCGAAGAGAAATGAAATGCAGACTAAGTAGACTGGGAAACATTTAGACAATGTTGAAAAGGAAGGGAAGCTGTTCAATACGCGGTCAGCTGTATGTTAAGTAGAAGAAAACAGCCAGGTGAGGGTTTCTTTATGTTCTTAATCTTCATTTGAATGTGAAGGTGGGCAGAGCAAGTCTAGATGGGCTACTCGCATCAGCAACGCCCTAAGACGCTGGGGTGACGTACTGCAGTGAGACCCACATGACTCGATATTGATTGGCCACTCACTTGAAGGCTACTTAATTAAGAGCAATGCGACGGCACAGCTTCCAGGCAAATCCACCGTGCCTTGACTCACGAGTGGGTTTGGGGGAAAGGGCTAAGGATAAGGTGTAACAGTTCTTCAGTTTGCAATTGAGATTTTTCTTGTGTAAGGTTAAATTAAGAGTTTAAAAAGAGGAACTTGAAGAGTGCAATAAATAAACTCAAAGGACTGTTTTGTCAGTATCTAGGCTGCCTGAGAGGACTTGCGGCTTCATATCGGGGTACCTAAATGTCTCGTTGCGTATCGGGGTCATCATGGAGCATCTAGCATGAAGCTGTCTAATATTAATGGTGAAAGAAACTGACTTCCCCGTAACTGGGGTTGGAGCGAGCGCAAGTCGCATCACCATTTTGTCATGTTGGTCTTTTTGTTTTGTATTTCTGCTGAACGTATTTAGTTCCACAAACAAATCGAATTGTGGCTATTTATTTACAATATCTCCATTTGGGGAAATCCACCAAGTTAATCTGAAGTGTATTTTTTTCCTAGGAATCTACATAATCGACTCCTTATTTTTACCTACCGCTTGATGCTTAGGGAGCAGACATTCCCTTTTTTTTTTTTTTTAACAGATTGGTTTAGGGCAACAAGTTGTACTCCATGTGACAGCCTTGTGTATCGTGTACGTTTGCTTGACCACAGCCACGTGCAAGTTGCAGAGCAGAGAATCCGACCCACTGTGTCACTAAGGAAACCCTGGGGCTTTGCACCTCCATATATTTCTGTTTCTCAACGCCCAGCGACGAGGAAAAGTAAGGGAAATCTCACAGAATGAATGCCTTCAGGAATTGTTTCTCATCTGCTCATATTTACACAAAAATAGAGAATTATGCCTTTAAAAGTTCAAGTCTTTGAACGCAGGTTTGTGCTTAGCAGGCATAAGTCAAGAAGTCACTTGCAACAGAACTGGCTTTGTTTTCTCTCGTCGCTTGCAATATCCTGAATCCCTGCTAGCTATTGCAAACAGTTTGGTGAGGAAGCAGATGAGATGTCGGAGGACAAAGTATCACTCTCTAAGGAGAAAGTCTTGGACATCGCTAAGATAAAGGCAAGACGTAGTACAGAGAAGTGTGATTTAGGCAGTGAGTTGATTTTTTTTTTTAAGTACCGTTTCTCCAAAAGCTAGAACAAACCTTAGAAAACATTATTTTACATCTGATGCTAGAAGAAACTAAGCTTTTTTTTTTTTCCATCTCTTCATTGTACTAAAAGATAGTTTGTGTTTTCTCAATGTTACGAATAGAGTCAGACAACTCATAGTTTCAGGAGAACTTTATTGATAATCTTTTAATTGAAGTCATGCTCTTGGCTGAAATTATCCACTCCCTTCTGGATTTTTATTTTTGTTCAGGTGTATTGATTTCTAAAGACTGGCAGGCATCGGTTGTCTGGATTCAAACTACTGAATTTTTCAATGTTTTGAAGCTTAAAAGCTGCAGAACTTGCTGCTTAAAGTATTTTGTCTTGGTGTTTTGTCAGGAGTCTGGAAAACTATGCCTTGTTTCTTGAGTCATCCGTGAGGGACATAAAGTTCTCCCAACAAACATGGTCTTAACAGTTCTTAAGAATGAAAAATATTTTACTGAATATAAAGAGTATTTGTCCCAAAACTCTTCGCATCACTTGCTTACTCTTTCTTGCCCTTTGCTCGTTTTCTTCACCGCATTTATGTCATCGGTGTTATGATTCTTTGAGGGACGCTGCCTCTGACTTTACGTTTCAGGGAAGACCACAGTACAGCTGAGCTTATCAGAAAATTGTTTGCGCCCTTGACGCGAAGCTGTATTGTGCTGCTTCTAGCAAGTGTCGGCATTGACTTGTCAAAGGCTTCTATTCTGTTTCTTGAAGTCTGCGCTGGGCTTTGTCCGGTCTGTCGCTCCACCAGCTGCAAAGCAGAGACAGGGAAGGGCACAGCTCCTTCCCATCTCTTTCTGGTCCTGGCCATGGTTAAATCACCGTGGTATTAATTCTTTTTCTGCCACTGTTTTAGTGACTACGACAATAGAAATTTGATGTTTACTCATACATATGAAGATAGAGGAAGAGCAATTGGGACGCAAACCTTCGAAGATGAGTCTATGTTAGTCTCTGCCGCTCTGTGTCAGTGCACGTTCATGCTCCAGCAAACATTTGCACGAAGATTTTAACTGGGCAGAAGCCCCCAGACTCTTGTGTGGGCCAAAACACGGCCTTGTGATCGAGTGTTAACACAGACAACACTAATAAACTGCAATACTTACTGGGATGTTTCCCTGTCCTGTTAAAAAAGAAAATTATATGAAGTAATATTTCTCTCCACTGCCATCTAGTGAAGTTATTACACTGCGTAAAGGCTTTGATACCTTCAGTTGAGCAGGGTCACAGCTAACTATAACTTAGCAGCACACGGGGCTTGGTGCAGAAAAGAGTTTCAGTGCAGAGTAGCTAATATTCATCCTTAGGGTAATAGCAAATAAGACAAAATAAATGAGGTATATTAAATTTTATCGCAGAATTCTAACAATGGTTGCAATGAGAGAGACACTCAAAAGGCGTTATGCATCTTATCAGAACAAGAGAAGTGACTGGGAGCACCTCCATTCAAAACACAAAGTTTTGAATAAAGCAAGGACCCAAATACGTGCTGGCTGGTGGCATGGTTTACATTCAGGCTTTTTCAGAAAGTACACAGGTTTCCTAGGGATGAAACCAACATAAGTTAAAAATGTAAGTCTTGTGGCAAATGTATGGTTTCTGTTTTGAGAACCACCCTAAAAGACTCTAAGCTTTGGATGAAGTTAGCTGTTTTTACTGAAGGCTCCCAGAACCTGACAGAAGTTTATTCTCACTTAGCACATCCCTTCACTAAGGTCTGAAAGGGACCTCAGAGGTCATTTGGGTGTTGCCCTGCCTCAAATCAAGTTCATAATCCATAAACTATTACTCCCATCTTCATTTTCACATACTTTTCAGAGTGTTGCCATGCAGCCCCTCAGTTTTCTCTAGCTTGAGCACCTATAGTTCACTTCATCCTTTCAAAAACATCTTTGATCACTCCCGATCCTCCTCTTTTCGTGTCTCATTTATCGTTCCGCAACTTCTACTTCAAGTCCGTATCACAGATCCACAGAGTGATGCTCACCGAAATCCTCACTGAAGTTCTTTGGCCTAGAAATTAAATGGTGCTTTTTAGAAACAAGCTTTTGAGATTTTTTTGACGATCCCCAGGTTGTGTTGGGCAAAACACACCACGGGTGTGCTCTGATGGTTTTACTGCTTCCATGGCCAGGATGGGCACCTAACCGGGTCATGCTGTGAGCACGTTACACCTCTCCATTTCTGTTCAGCTCGATGAGATTGATTTCTGTCTAAAGATCCTTGACTATTTTTGTAACATACAAGTAGGTCAGCCCATCTTTTCCTGATAGTGGAGAGCGCTAAAATAGGACATGCAGCTTTGAAATCATTACTCTCTTCATGTATCATTTAGTGAGCAAAATCTCTCTCTTAATACTTTTGTGGAAGGCGTCTTAGAAGCTGTTCCCAACGCAAGAGACTAAAATTAATTTAAGTTGAAAAAAGATATAATATTAACATGCTTTAGAAGAAGGGAAAATCAAGACAAGCGAAAAGCAGATCCCTTTGGTGGCTGAAATCTCTGTTTCCATTGCCACGGCTGAGCGGTATCTCTGCACTCCGATTCCTTTACCATATTTCCCTTTCAGTTTCACAGACACGATGGAAAAGCACTAATTGACGCAAGGTTAATTTCTACACTCCTCTGTGTAGCTTTAATAGCAGCGTGGTGGTTTGCTTATTTTTTAGTTTAGTTCTACCACCCTTATTTTCCACAAAATCTACTAGGCATCGCTTACTGGCAAACTTCGTGTGTATCCTTAAGCCCTGACTGATTAAATATTATTTTAAAATAGAAATGAAAGGTGAGTTTGTATTTTAACTTGAGGTTAACTGCTGAAGCCTGTGCTTCCAGGTGGGAACTGTAAATGTACGGACTTGCTGTATTTGCTAAAGTTGTGGAAAGGAAGTGAAGCAAACCGGTCCTCTGGAAAATAAAAGACAAGTGCAATGCGGAAGAAGTTTCTGGTTGTTATTTATTTTGGAGGAGACTGTTTTTTAAAGTCTTCCATTGAATGGTGTCATAAAATCTAAATTACAGAACAAAAGTTCTTAAATTTGTTTGCTGAAATGTTTGGGAAATTCAGGAGACTTTAGAAAAAATCTGACGCTTGTAGCTCTGAATGAGCTTGCTATGTTCAGTAATTGGAGCCATATTTAACGAAAAGCAAAATCCTTTCTTTTTGCTGCAGAAAGGCTAAATAGGATTGAGTTGTAACCACACACACACTCCCACCGAGCCAAGCTGAGTGACTCCGAGAGGAGTTGTTTTACCTGTCTCTTGAGACAATGAATAACTAAATAGTCTTCAATCCCACCGTCTGCCCAGGCATAGTTAGAGTTTGCCAGGGCAGGCAGACAATGACCGCGTCGCTAATCAGAAGTAAGCCTGTTGGCTCATTGGCAACTTCAGTACTGATCGTTTGCCGAATAACATTTATATTTCCAGCCAAACTGCATTCAGCTGCTTTGTTCAAGGAGTTTCCTTCCTGAGTTAGAAGCAATGACATTTGAACGCTGAATTGCATGTTGCCATAATACTTACACTTAATTTTGATTGGAAAAATACTGTTCTGAGTAGAAAACTTCCCCAGTGCATCATCTTTATTTACAGTTCCATCCAAAGCGTTGCAAGTGAAGGGCACAAAGCGAACCCACAATGTGGTTCCTAAGCAGCCGCAGTGAGTTGAAACAGCTGAGTTTGTTATGTACTTAAAGTTATGTACTTAAAGATAACAAGCGCATCAGGAGGAAGAAAGAAACTGAATTACTGTGGTCTGGCATGGTTCTCATTGTATCCTCAACCAGGATTTTAACTCCTTGTTTTGAAGTTGCTAAGTAAGGTTTTAGAATTAAAAAGTTCTCTTTTGTTCTTTCCATGATTGTTTATGTTGGACCTCACGTACTCCAAGTAACAAGGAAGAAAACTCCGCGAGTGCAAAGCCACTTGTTCTGTGCTGTTAGAGTACGCCGCTTGATGGACAGGTAGTTATAGAAGAAGGATGAATACAGCACGTTTTGTCAAGACACAGGAAAGTTCAAGATTGATTACTTACCCTAGTTTTGCATAGAGCTGCTTCTACACATGATATTAAATCCAGACTGGAGAACAAAGGTAAAATATTGTAGGATGGGCTGAATATGGCTTTGCACTGACTCTTAGGCTGTCGTCTTTTCATTGCCTTATTGTTTTTATTTCCATGTTGTAAAAACACTCTGTTGAAAAGATGGATCAAGCTGGTCAGGTATATGAATGTTCAGCTATGCGGAATTACTGTGGTTGGATTTTATAAAGCAATGCTAGAGTCGCTCATTCTGCCAGTAAGTTGCATACTGTTCTGTTTCCATGAGAAAAAAGTAATAAAAAATGGGACTTCAAGAATAATCTTTAAAGAGTTTCCCAGTGAAAAATACTATGGATTTTACTTCTAGTTTCCAGTACCGTACAGCATCTGCGGAAATGTCTTGGTTTCAGTCAACCTTTTCTAATTCTGTATCAAAACAGGGTTTTGTTGTTTTAATTTTTTTTTATTTCTTAGAAGTCATCCTGGTCGTTATACCCTCTCTTCCTGCTTCCTAGTCGAGCAGTAATTGTATTCCACCATGTGCATGGGGTCTCCAGTACATGTGAAAATGGATGCGTATTAAAAACCCATAGGGAGAAGAGAGAAAGATGTAAGCTACAAACTTTGAAGTTGATCCTGTCACATAAGAACAGTGTCAGACCCAAGATCCACCTCGCCCCAAACCCTGTACCGTAAAGCCACCAAGAGTTAGGAAGAGTGGAATTATACATAAGCATATAGTGATATTTCCCCCAAATTATTTTCTGGCATCTGTTGTTACGTGGCTTAGGGTCTTCCTGAGTCAGAGGTGGTGTAGGCTTGATCCAACTCATGGCAAATTTTTCTTCCAGAAATTTTCCCACTCCCTCTCTGGAGCCAAGGAAACTTTTGGTGTTCCGGTCCTGACTCTGCAACAACCTCTGTACCCCTGATTTCAGCCAGTTGCAATTCGGGGCAATTTTGGCTGTCCTGACCCTACTGAAGTTGACTGACTTCCCCTGGCCAAGGACTCCGTGCTTCCTTCCAGGTGCACAGACTGTAGCTGGCGTACAGGCTGTCGAGGACCCTGGTTCTTCTGAAGGACTGGCATAAAAGTGAAGACTTCTAGGGAAACTAATTTGCAGCCTACCACTCTTAGACTCTCTCGGTGGACTTAAAGGTAACATCATAACAGTCACTTCATATTTGTAGAGAAAACCAGAACTCATTGGCAGTATATTATTGTGCAAATTTATTTACAGTATGTATTTTCTTTCCGTTTACTGCAAGAGTAAGGTAACTCAGTAAAAACTTTTTAAAAAACAAATGAGGGTTTTGTTTGGGTTTTTTTTTCCCCTCAGGAAAAAGGCACAGAGATATTGCTAAGGGCAGATTCCTTTGATGTCAGGCCTCACGCTGCATAAACTTCTTGCACCCATCATTAGTTCTTGTCATATTTTAGGGTCTTTTGGCTTGGGGCCAAACAATTGATATAGTAGAGAGCTTCCAGCTAAAACAACAGCCTCTGCATCTTTATCTTCCCATCCATCCGATTGTTGGTGGAAGATAGGGCTAATTTGTCACTCTACCCACTTGGAAAAGTTTGATAAATGGCTTAATTAGACCTTTTTTTTAAAAAAAAAAACAAAAACAAAACCAAAACAGCCCTATTTCTTGAGATCTAGAGGTTGGGAAAACAATGGCTAAGCATTGAATTAGAAAAGGAAAATATTTTTTCTTTGGTAGAGATCAGAGGAAACATGACCGTTATGGAAGCACGAAGAGAAGTGGAAGGAGTACAGTTGGTTGGAAGGACTTTCAATGGAATAGAAGAACCCCATCCACGCTAACATACAAGTGTTCTGTGAGCCACCTGCAAACCTTATCTCTATAGAAACATCAACGTGCAGAGTGCCATTTTAAATATGCTGCCCCCCGAATTAGAGCGCACTTAAGCCTTTGTGTTTAGACCTCTAAAATAGATAACACAGCACCATTTTACCTACGAGAGCCTCTAAATATACAATTAACCACCTTTCCAACCTGTCATCTATACTTGAAAGGAACAGTGCTTTCCAGGTAGCTCCTGAGGTTTAGTGCCCGCACCTGTCAAAGCGAGGACTTCATATCTCATTCTTTAGTTTTGGGACAGAAGAGGGCTGGTCCAAGGCCACACACAATTCTTCTCTGGATGGGTCAAGGACTGAGCAAATCTGGATCACAGTTTTTGAATGTTCCTGCTCAGAACATGCTAAAGGTAAAAGGATACTTGCATTTTCTCCTTTTTGTGAGGTCATTTCACAGCTCATGAATCAGAACTCTGGGTAGATTATAAAATCTGTGGCTTTGATGGTTTTTGAACTTTCGGACAGAAAAAAGGGAGAGGGAAACCGAGTAGAGTTCTCTCACCTGTTGTTTCAACCACCAAGTTTGGATAGTTATCCCTCCACTTCGCATGCGCAATTATGACATGTATTCACACGTGTGGATGTGTCAGTGACAGCTGGCAAATCTTAGTGAGGTAGGTATGTCTGGACTTTGTATTTCTAATCATCTTTTTATGTAACTATTCCATTTGGGTCACTTAGGAAATAAATTTCTCCTTCCTCTGCTCTGACATAAATTAACAAGGCAACAGACAAACCGCATCCTCCTTTTTTTGACAAACTGTCCAGAAATTGGATGTAATTCAGAATTAATTTTAAAAGTGTTTAACCTTTAGGCAGAAACTTATTTTAGTAAGGAAAAGACAAATATTTTTCAATTAAAAAGATTTAGAATCCCTTTCTCTGTAGTACGCTAATCTGAAATGATGCTGAGGGGTAATAGGCCCGGTAATAGTGCTTCCCCAAGGAAATGTCTTATCTCTTGCACTGAATTAACAGCATCTTTCTCACACATCCTAAAGCTGTCAGTTTGGGCATTCTGTGTAGGGAAACTTCTTCTGATTTAAAGTTTTTTAGAAGAGAGGCAAAACAATTGTGTTTTAAACAATAATGACCTCTTACGCCCCAGTCTCCGCAACCCTTTCTGAAGTGGATAGCTATTAACATTAAATCATCAACACTCCTGGAAAGGTCATGCGGATGGGGTAGGGGTGTAGGCTCTGTGTGGGTCAAATCCTGGCGGTGTTACGTGCGTAAAGGCACGGTGGTAAATACCAGGATAAAGTGATGATGAATCAGGATAAGACAGAGGTCTGCGTAAGGGCACCGTTACAGAGAGTTTTGCTGGCCAGCCTCCAGGCAACCGGTACAGCTACAGCCAGAGATGATTGCAGGTTACTTATCTCTCCTGACTCCTTGGTGGCCTCTCTGAGACCCAGAAATTGCAATGCAAAGGCTACATTAGAAGCGTTCTCCATCTCTGCAAGCCCACGTCTCCAAAATGGGACCTTGGTGACCCAGTGACAACACGTGGTGGCCTGCTCCTGGTATGGCTTGTAAGGCGGGATGGTGCAACTCCACCGCTCGTTGCCATTTCAAGAGCAAGAGCTCCTTGCAAGCCACGTCAGGAGCATGAACTCCTGAAATACGGGTGCAGACA
Organism: Rynchops niger; assembly: GCA_013400035.1. NCBI lineage: Eukaryota > Metazoa > Chordata > Aves > Charadriiformes > Laridae > Rynchops > Rynchops niger. Next base: position 824,867 of record VXBH01005342.1, on the reverse strand, counting down.
CCTCACAACCACTTGATGTGGAGTTTGGTACCTCCCCTGAACCAGTTTGCAATCTGAGATGCGTCATAAGCCATCAGAAGCCTTGCCTGACTGCCTCGTGCTCACCTTTCATTGTTGCTTTCACCTGGACTGTGGCAGGAGGGCCACGCTGACCTCCAGCTCAGCAGACGTTGCTTGCAGAGCCAGTTCTGCAAAAAACGGCGTGTGCTACTCTGTGTCACCCTGCTGTTGACATCAGTTGCCCTGTATTGGTGTTTGTAGATAAGAGCTTTAAGTTGGGGCTTGTTGTTACATCCAAAATAGCATCTCGCGACCATTTGCTATTCCTGGCTATAGTTTACTTCTTTGTGTGGTTTTCTAAGTATCTTCTGTTAGAACATGAAGATCGGTACCCGGCAAACGTTTTCCGCCTCAGGGAGCGATCTGACACACCCCGACTCCCATGAACAGTGAAATCGTCATCACTGGACCGGCTGTTAGGGGTGAAGGCATTCATGCGCGGCTTTACAGGATCTGGTCCCAAGGTAGTAACTGCCCATATCAGGAGTGAACTGAAGATAAATTTGTGCTTGCACCTTTGGATCTTCACTAGGAAATCTGATTTATCTAATTGCAGAATCTAAAAGTTCAACACAGTGGCTACACATTGGGACATGAAAAGTGCATTTACAGGATTATTTCTGCATTGAAGGGAAAAGAAATCAAGCGTTTTCTGCTGTATAAAGAAATGGCTTAGACAAAAAGGAATACGTCCATCCCTGTGTTGTCGATTTGCTATTTTAAAGTTAGTGAATATATGCAATATGTTTTACTATATTTTAAAAATAAGAACTGTCAGAAATAAAACTCACTAAGTCCAGAGTAATTCTTTTTGATTTAGAGCCAGTTGTGGATGTTAGTATTTTAAATTAATTCAGTATGTTTTGAATTGCTCTGCCACTTAGTTTACTCGGAAACTAAAACCATTTGTAACAAAGCAGCTAGACTGGTTTTGAGTCAAACCAGTGTGTAAGAACATGTAAAACTAATGGTGCACTTCAGACCATTAAAAGAAGAAACTTCTGGACTATGTAAATGGCAATGATTTCAATGTACGTGCATTAGAAACCAAACCGAAAACTCTACAGGTACTTTGAAAATACTTCTCCACACTTTCACCCTAATATTTGTAATGAGAAAACGTAAAGGAAACTCGAGGGTCAGAGGATGAGATTCCTACAGATACTGCGCATCCAGGAGAACTGGCGCGGGTGGACTGGAACTAACTGTGGAAGTTTTGCAGCCAGGTCTTTTGTAAATCCAGGCATATGTGCAGTTTTTAGCCTGCCTAAATTCCTTATTATATGGCACAGAAACAAGCATATTCCGTATTAGTCAGTGGTAAGCCATGCAGGGTAGAGCTAATGGACACCGGGATCAAGTGGATACGTAGACCAGTAGAAAGCTTCGAGCATTTCCAGTATCACAGCTTTGCTGCGTTGTAGGACTAGAAATGATCGGGAGCTGGAAGTAGTCGTTGATGTCTCATATGAACATGCAGTAGTCGGTCTAATATGACCGTGGCACCTAACCTTCGTGTGGTCAGTGATCTCGCAAGGAGTTGGTTCACTGAATGGTTAGATGGTTCTCCAGCACATGGGGAGATGAACTTGGTTTCTTCAAGTTGTCAGGTGTCCTCTCTTTTTTTTTCAGTTTACCACACATAGAATAGGCTCAGATGTTTTTATTTTTGCAGGTACTTTTAATACTATTTGCAAAATGACTGTAAATCTGCCATCAATTTGCTTCTTTATACCTATGTTCCTGTAACTTTAGAAGAACCTGTTACGTGTGAGTAGAGATGAATACCTCATAACCTGTTAAAATTACTGTACAGAAATCACATCTAGCAGTCTGTCCTACGAGGTGAAATGAAGCACGCTTTTCTTATTTCACCTTACAGTAAAGATATAGTTAGTTTTATTCAAACCAAATTCTTAATTGTTTTATTTAGAGCCAGAGCCGAAATATGTACTCTTAAGCTTTTCATAAAATGCTTGGAAAATAGACTTTTCAGTAAGGGTTTTCCAAATGATGCCCTCATTTTTATCCAGTTGAAAAGTTTAGACTGAACAGAGGACAAACAGAAGCAAGGGGCCAGATCTATTGAAGCATAAAAACCTGCACAAATGGATCCCAGGTGGAGTTCAGTCAGGAGTAAGGACTTCAGGATTTGGTGTAGTGATGACCTGCAGATTGCTTAGCTATGGACCACGTTCACTTCTGGCAAGAGTAGGTGGAATCTGTCACAGTAGTGACCCTTTTGCCTGAAATGAAGAAAATTGCCAACCTCCCACATTCTCATGGCACAATAATCTTTGAATAGCAGTTTTAGTTATGGGGAGGTCTTGGGTTGGGATTTGTCAGATAAACAGGAATTTTGTTTAAGTAAACGTGTATGAACGGTTTGATCGTTTGGGTGACAGCTATTTTCCGAGGGGAGAAAAATAACGCAATTAGGGAAGTGCTTCATTGTCTCTCTAATGAGTTTAATAGTACCAGATCTTCTAGTTCCTCTGGTCTAGTATACTGACTGAGATAATCTCTGCCTGACGTTTTTAGTCCATTAGACATTACGATGAATTAAATTAACTACATTTTCTTTTCAACACAGATTCCGGTTGGTCCTGGACTCACTAAGAAGGTAAGAGAGAAACACAGTGATGACTGGATACAAAACCAAGAGCAAGGACGTAAAGCAGAGGATATATATGTACTCAAAATAGTCTATATATGTTTGCTTTGATCTTTCAATGTAAACTTGCTTATTGCAAGTTAATAATGGCTTACCAGAACCAGATTTGCTTTTCGCTGTAGCATCAAACTTGATGTAATGATAGCAGCATGCAAAATAGCTTCTGAGTTGTTAATGCTTTGGACTCTTTTGCCTCTTCTTTGCCTGTAGAACCAGAAATGAATGTATTATCCTTTCAAATTACTTTGATAAATCTTCTTCCCTTTAGGATTAAACATTCCCAAACATTTTTATGCCTCACTGAGCTCTTTCAAACAAGCATAAATTAATTCTTTAGCTCCAAATTTATACTCATAAGACCTAATTCCCTTTGCCTCTAGCATTACTCTAGTCATGTTCATTTGTGCAAAGTGCCCATAATGTTACTCTTCTGATGCCTTACGTACCCGCTTCATGCACTTAAAGAGGTACAGGGATCACGTGTGGCACTGAGCAGTGGGAAACGAGACTCAGGGTTTGGTTCTGCAGTGTCCTGCGGGGGCAAGTTGGGTGGTTAGATGTCGAACATCAATTTTAGATGCAAACCCAGGACACTCTTGTGCTTTCTGTGAGTCCAAATGCAGGCTTAACCACTAGGTACTAGATACTCTTTGATCTAGCGTGTTTCCGCTGAATTCAGGCTAAGCTGAACACACACACAGACAAGAGTTTGCGCTTCATAAATACCCATACACAAATATTTGCAAAATCGTTACTGGCATAATATGACTCAGCTCCCTCGAAATAACCGAGCCACCTAATTTATCCCACTAATTTTAGTTCACTGTGCTGTAAACACCTGGAAGCTGACTCTGTTCACAAGAATGTCATATAGAACACAGAATTTTTTTTTTTTTTCCCTGCAGGAAAGGTACCACACTGAAAATAGTACTGACTTTACTGGTGTGCGTTTCCATTTCTATTCCTGTGGACAGTGCTGATCTGGTTAGACAATGCGAGTGGCCACTACCACCCCAGCATGCGGTGGGAATCCTTTGGTCTGACCTGGTTTGCTCGTTTGCGACCTCCATGTCTTCAGAGGTGGAGAAGCCTAGGGTGCGGAGCCAAGGGGGATGATGTCTGCTGCCCAGCCTGGCATTGCTCTGTGGGGCAGCTTCTGGCCAAGGCGCTTGTGGGGAGCTGGGTTGTCCAGGCTGCCTCGGGAGGGGACCCAAAAAAGTCGAGCATCTCTTCATTGCACACTAACTAGGTCTCCTATGAGCTGGTCTGAGCAGACCGCGGGCAGCCGGTCAATTTGGCGTGGGAGAAGGCAGTTGTACAGGGTAACATGGACACAGCTGATCAGGTTTTGAGCGGCTACCCAGCGGTCACCCCCATTTCTAGCTCCTTGTAAGGATATCTTAACCAGCCACAATGCTTTTGGCTGTCTGGCCCTCGGTCTTGGCAAAACAATTTTCTAAGGTGGCTGAGGTCAAAAAGTAAGAATTTTGTGTGAACAGCTCAGTTTTATATTTTGAGAGTTTGCTGTGAGATAGCTTATCTGAAGCCATTCTCCATTTTTGCTGTTTGCTTTCCTAACAGCCTACTATATCTGTACTGTATATTCACCCAAGGAACATCCCAATAAACAGTTCATGTACAGTATTCAATATTTGTATAGTAGCTTAGAGGAGGTAAGTAGCTGACAAAGAGCATGAAGGTGATATAGACTTGACAGAAGGTGAATTCCTGTCCCAACAAATCTTTGTAAAGAAATCAGTGCTCAGGAAGAAGGAAGGAGTGATCCATCCCAGCTTAGACAGAGCCTGAAGTACTTATATATTAGTTCAATAATTCATCTTTTCATGTTTCATCCAAGGGCTAAAGCACCTCTCCTATGAACACAGGCTGAGAGGGTTGGGGCTGTTCAGCCTGGAGAAGGCTCCGTCGAGACCTTCTAGTGGTCTTGCAGTCCCTGAAGGGGGCCTACAGGAAAGCTGGGGAGGGGCTGTTGGCAAGGGCATGTAGCGCTAGGACGAGGGGCGATGGTTTCAAACTGGAGCAGGGCAGGGTTAGATTAGACATTAGGAAGAAGTTCTTTATACTGAGCGTGGTGAGGCACTGGCCCAGGTTGCCCAGAGAGGGGGTGGAGGCCCCATCCCTGGAGACATCTAAGGCCAGGCTGGATGAGGCTCTGAGCAACCTGATCTAGTTGCAGATGTCCCTGCTGACTGCAGGGGGGATGACCTTTTTAAAGGCCCTGCCAACCCAACACATTCTGTGATTCTGTGTTTAATCTTAAGTTGTATGTCCTAGTGATGTAGTGGGACTTGAAGGAGTGAGACGGCACACCGCGTAATATGAAAAAAAAAAATATCAAGTGAACATGAAGAAAAACACAATTTGTGCTTTGAGTTATGACTATTTTATAATTAATGGGACTGTAAAAAGGGCTATCTGCTTTTTCCTTCCTGGGTGTGGTATGTTGTATAAACTGAGTATGAATTCTCTCATTCAGAAACAAGGCTTTATATGTAATATAGTACAGTTCTGAAATACTGAGGTGTGCAAAACCAATCTGCAGTGAGATACATCTCATTTGTCTTTTACTTTGCATTTGACCTGATGTTTGGCTGCTAAACAGTCATCCTGTAATTGGACTTATAAAATTACACCCTCATTTCCTTTCGTGACAGGGAAACTGCTGTAGGAAGTCTCTGCCACACTCAGTTTAATTTAGATGATGATCCAAACGCACAGATGTTTACTCCAATCTCCTCCAGAAGAGGAAGTGGGACTCTTCCAATCACACTCTTGTGACGTTTCCAGTCCTCTGGACAGGGCAGGATCCGTGCAAAAATGCTCTGCCTTGCACTGAAATATTGCTACACTCTTGGTATTAACTTGGCTCCAGTGAGGAGTGAGAAAATGGGGAAAAAAAATGTTTTAAAGTAGCCTGCAAAATGTATTTTTGTTGAAGTGCCGTGATTTTGCGATTCAAGTGTGAAGTTTACATTATCTGCTATTCTATTCAAGTTGGGGTATGTATTTCCAACTCGGGTGTTGTGGGTTTGCATGTTATAGATCTAGTTACATCTGGAAGCAGATGAATATAAATCCAGGTGGGATTGAGGTGACCTATAATATATTAAACTTCACTGCTTTTGTATACTGGCTTCCTATTAGATTTCACATTGTAAGTTTAGAATTTGTCAGTGCCAGTGGCATTGTGTTTATACTTAAGAGTTATTCCCTGCCATTGGTGCATTTTTACTAGTTATAAATTCAATCATATTCCTATTACATTTGTTATCAGCTGAATGCATTATGTATTAAAAATAGGCCTCCTAAACCTTTCCAGTTAAAAACCAAATAAATAAACAAATAGCAAGTAAATGTAATTTTAATAGCAGTGGGTTTATGGCAATTCTTTCTTTTGATTTCACTATATACCTTTGGTATCACTGACCTTGTAAAAAAAAAAAAAAAAAAAAAGAAAAAAAAAAGGGCTCGCCAGAAACTGNNNNTGTCAGGAACTGTTACCATTGCTAGGAAGAAATATTCCACTGCTAGAATAACTCTCTCTCTCGCTAACCAACCCAGGCATCTCTAAAACACTAAGAACCGAAGAAAATGGCCATTTGTAGGAACACAGAGGTACCCCAGAACTTTGGAAAATGATGGGCCACTGTTAGTACTCCGGGAGTTTCTGTACATAGGCAAAGGATTTCTGCTGTTTTTACAAAATATTAATACTTATTTTCAGTGTGTATGTTATCCTTCATTTTCTTTCAAGATTTGCACAACCCTCTCGAATTTTTTTACAGGATTATAAAACAATTAACGTTCAAAGTTCATTTTTTACATTGTGCATATAAACTGACTGCAGAGAAGGCACTGTGGTCATAAATTAAAGAGAGACATTTAATCTAATATCTAATCTAATATTTAATCTTAGAGGAGAGATTAATTTAAATAAAACACTAACCAAGCTTGAAAAGTTCAGCAAAAGCAAAACAGTTAAGGACAAGCAAGCTGTGAAAGCTCCGTATCTAAAATGGGTTTAAGTGGCCTTTAAAAAACTTTGGCCCAGTGCCAACATACATCCACCCCCATATTAGAACTGTATTTTGGAAAAAAAAAAAAATCACCATTTGGGAGCCATATTTCCTCAGGTAACATTGGTAAAGCACATAAAATTCCTCCTGTTTAAGCCAATGTAAGCTTATAGAATCTGTACACTTCTGTGAAGCCTTTATAAAAACGTGATGGTGTTGGCCTCTGCCTGCAAAGGCCTTCTATGGCAAATGCCAGAAGAGGTACCACGTACAGGACATATTTTTAATCTTGACGAAAGTGGAAAAAACAAGCTCAGCCAAATTTGTGCTCCGGGCTTGGACTGTGAACGCTGACAAACTCCCTCAGCTACGTCCCACTGCGGAGGACGGGCAGTTCGAGAAGCGCACAGTCTGTCAGTGGCTCCTACGTGCCTCTTACTGCCCTCATGCCTGAATGTCCCTGAACGTCCCACCGTCATCTCCCAAACTCTTCTGTGTGGTAAGGAGTGATAAAATTTCAGTTTAACAAAGAAAACTGAGTTTCAAATATACCAGCGCTTTCCTCCCCGGTGGTGGAGGCAGCACCACTAAGGAGCAAGTCATTCCACCCACAGCCCAGATTTCCCCTCCTTTTCCTCTCTCTCCCCACCGAAAGCAGAGGGAGATGGGGATGGTGGGTTAAACCAGGTGCCTCTTTTATATGGGCAAAGACACATAATGGTTAGCGGGGGCAGTGACTAACTAATCCATTTGCTGGTATCCTAATTACAGATATCGTAACGGTGGGGTTTGTCTTGGTGTACGAGTATGGAAGAAAAAGCCAAAGAAAATTAAGTTCAGTTGACAAGAAGGTTTTTTGTGTGTGTTTGGGGTTTTTTTACCAGTTAAAAAAAATCAATATGTTCTGATTGTCCTGGAATATTACTCTCAACCGAAGTCTACCCTTTTGAAAATTAGAAGTTGTTTAGCTCTTTCTATCTTCTAGTTGTTTCATTTAATTCAATTCCAGCTTGCAAATAATTTCCTCTCTAGAGCTGTTTCCTTTATGAATTACATAAGGAAAAAGAAACCCTTCAGCCCTGAATTTAAACACCCTCTCAGTTTTGCTTCTCTTCCGGGCAGTGGCACCATTCGTGCGAGAGAAGCAATGAACACTTATATGATCTTGACTCTAGAACTAGCAGTATCTCACACTGATAAAGTGCCTTGAGAAAACAATAGGGTAGGCTGGCACACGTGCAATAACATATTAAATTAATATAGCAAGGATAAATACCTAAAAATGCCATTATGTGTGTTAAATAAATGTATCAGCAGTGAATGACTGCAATTCCCACCTCCTTGAATTTCAGGAAAGAACTTCCCTTTTCCTGAAGGGCGTCTCTTTTAATACGCAGGGGCAACTGAGATTGATAAATAAGCAAGCAAAACCACAAGTCCAATGGTGCCAGGCTTCAGTCTGAATCTACTCTATGTGATCCCGACAGCCTCAAACAGCCAGCGGTCAATTTACGCTCGTAACAGCAAGGCACCTCCAGGGTGCTCGGTCTGCTGCGATCATTCATCAGCTCTGCGTTGAAAAATTCCTCACTCTAACTGAAACTCACAGTTCATTCTGCTTCCCTGAAACGCAGGCTCAGCCCTTAAGGTGGGGATAGCGGCACCCCTCCCCACCAAAACTCCCCACCAAATCTCGCTGAAATCTTTCCCTGCTGTTTTGTCTTAATAACAACATGTGCTGAGCACACAATACAAGGAAGGTTTCTGCTGTCTTACAACAAAGTTAATAAAAAACCTTGTACAAAATTCATGTAATAAGTTTCCGTTCATATAAATAGGTATGTATTTGTTGTTCTTTACAAATGCTGAAACACGTAGCATGGTAACACGCAGTGACTACTTACATACCTGTACAGCAGACCTCCACAGGGATTTTCCTGATTATTCCCGACGGGGTGGACAGGGGGGAGTGGGAAGCTGAGCACGAAAAGGGCTGTGCTGGAGAAAGAAATGAAGTCTGTTAGGAGGAAATGGACGTTTTCACTAACATACAACTGAATCCTTTTACCCTGGATTGTCTTGGTGATGCACCTCCCGTTCCTCTTTTGTATAACCTTGTGCTCTAAACGCCACATTGTATGTTACGTGCGTGCATACGTATAGAACCGCTGCAAGGTTTTATGTTGAGTTTCCAAGTTTAACAGGACAAAAGCCTAGTCTGCATGTTGCAAACTCTGCATGGAGTTTGGTTGAGGATGCTGCGATTCATACAAAACGGAGAGGTTTTGTAGTTAAGACAAAATTAAATCTGAACTGTCTTTTTCACCGAATGAACTTCCCTCTTACTGCTGAAATTACGAGCCTGGCCCCCGGGCACACCACCACTGAGGAAAAGAAATTCCTTAGCTCTCGGCTGCTGCTTCGTTTATATCTGGCCTAACAGCGAGAATGGAGTCTGGCCTGCAAAGTTACCGTTATAACGTCAATATAAATATAATTACGCTTTCTTTAGCAGTGGAATTAGTGCCACTAGGAAACAAAATCATTTTAGGTTTCTCCTGCTGCGTTCGTGTGAGCTTGGGGTCAAACTGGCAACCAGGGAGATTTGGCCTTTGTGCTCAAATAATGTAATGCTGTGCTTTCCATTTCAAGATGAAATTACTACTAGCGGGACTTATGCCATAGGAAAAGAATTTTTGGTGCTAAATCTTTTGGTTGTTCAGGCTGCTTTTTCTCGCCACATAAAGGTAGTTATTTATGTGACTTTGCAAACATAGATATACAGCTTGGGGGTGGTGGGGGTGTTGGTTTGGGCTGTCTTTTTAAGGAAGTTAATGTGAGAGAAGTTATGGTAACGTGCATCATTATGATGAGTGCAATTTTTACAGGAAAGATGATGAGCCTCCTTGTACGTATTCCCTGCATCCCCGAGCACGCTTGTTTCCTAAGACTCTGGAGGTGGACAAGGAATCTCAGCTGACAGCTCACCAACTTTCCCCTGCTCGGACGTAACATTTTAGACCGCTCTGAATACAAACTGTTCCGTCTCTGCTGGGAGCACTTGGTAGTAAGCCCTGGGATGCTGCTCCCTCCGTCTCCTTATGGGGGACCCAGATAGGGTGTGCTAGAGATTTCCCGGCAGGTCGTGTGCCCACGTCTTTCCTGGTGAAAGTAAGGACTGAGGAGAAGGAAGGGGAAGGGCTTGGTTAACCATAGACTCGCATGCTCTGTTTCAGTGTACAAGTCAATTAGGAAATAAATGAATCGCTGCAGATTCCTGGAGCGTTTGTTGTGCATCAGGAGATTCGCTTTTCCCTTAGTATCACAGAAAATACGGTCTCAGCTTAGAGCGATGGTGAAGAGAGAATCCTCGCTATTTAAAATTGTACCTCTTACGCCAATATTATGATAAACTGTTATCAAGAATGTTCTCAAATGAGATAAAATCAACAAACTGAAGCTAATTTCCCTTATATGCAGCCATCAGCCTCTTTCAAAAGAGTCTGAAATTATAGCACACGATACGTATTTCAGCTGCTGCTTTGGCGTTGCCCAACTGCAGTGATTTAGAGCAAAGCTTTGCCTGTATTTTGACAAAAGCAAGGGAACACGTGTGCTCGGTCTTGCCTGGCCAGCCGGATTCTGAGTGCAAGTGGTACCCATGTACTGCCCCTATTCAGTGATAAGGGTACAAATAGTGTGAGGGTAAGTTGGCATTTCAATTCAGAGGAGAAGTCCACTTCTGAAGTGACTATCCTGATTTCTCCCACTGACTATGCTTTTTCTTGCACTGCAGGTCAGAGCATATGAACTGGACTTTTGGCTGAAACCAACACTGGAAACATGCTCCAGGAGGGCGATTCCTGTGCTCCAGCCAGCCAGCATATGGGACCAGACTGAAAAACCCAACCATGCGTACACTATGGATGTGGGGTCCTCGTTACCACCTGTAGATCTGCTCCCATTTGGCTCCTTAGCTTTCTAATGTAGATGCAACTATCTGACACCCATCAGCAGGTAAAAAAATTATTATTGCATTACAGGCTGTTGGTTTTACTACTAAAGTTGTTTCAAATTAGCACTGGAAACCCTAAAATAGCGTAATGCTCATCCTAAATGAATTATTCTCATGATTTAAACTCAAGGCTTTCAAATCCCTAGCACAGGTTTTTTTTTTTCCTCTTCAGCCAAAGAAGGAACTCTGCTTTTCAGACATTCTGATAGCGTATGCATGCGAGGAAAAAAAAATAATAAAAAAAAAAATCTCTTTTCCACTATGACTTACATGCCAGATGTGCTTATTTACTCCTAGGTAGAATGAATCTTGGCTTTAATTGCTTTAATAGTAATTACACACTTTTAATCTATGGTTCAGTGATTTATTAGTTACAGCTGCAGTGGGCATAATACACATAGGCTAGGGGAAACCCATCCCTTTGTAGACGGCCGCTGTAGGTCCTTTTTAAATCTTACCAAACCTTATGATTTAAGGCCTAAGTAGTTTATAGGCTTTGAACAAATGAGCACGTTTCAGTTTTTAAGGACATGACTGCCATCTCCCTGTTAGGTAGATAGCACTCCCATTGTTGCTCTAACTACTTCAGATGTTAATAACAAAAAAAAAAAAAAAAAAAAGCCTGAGTGTACAGCCCAAAAAACTTGTCAAAGAATGCTCAAGATCACATACTTTCAGACAGGATTTTGTTCGAACATTCTGTATTGTTTTTAATTTTCCTCTTGTTTTTCTGTCATTGCTATGAAATTGCAAGTGGGTCAGGTTCCTAAAATCAGGACAGGATAAATTAAATCACAAACTTTCTAGGTATCTGCATTGAAAGTTCGTAGTTGAAACGATTTCTAGTATGTAAAAATGGTACGCTTGTATGGCTCTTCCCTTCTGAACATCTGAAAATGACAGCATTAAAGAATTAGACCCCAGAGCATTATTAGCCACTTCCAACCGATGGGGTACAAAGAGGCTTGCTGACTTCTTCCATACACTGTGGTAAAGCTGGGAAAGGAACCCAGATGTCCTGGTTCCTCATCCTGTCCCTGAACCACAAACCACACGTCCTTGCCTTATTAGCGACAATCACAGCACATGAAAACAGACTATTTATATCTAAATATTTCATCTGTTCTCACTCATTATTCCCTAACTCACCAATGTAATTACGTTGGCAAGGCGACAATATCTTTTTCCCAGTAAGCGCAAACAGATTGTTAGGTTTGCTGCTGTGATACAAGCTGCAGAAGAAGAGCTCCCAAATAACTAAGATCCGAAGGACTGGTTTTTCATTGAAACACCCTTAGTAATGAATGCAGCAATGGGAGAGACGATTTCTTAACATCTTCCTCGGTTGACTCTTACAGCTGTCTTAAAAGCACTGATCAAAAAAGGCCAACGTTGTCAAGAATATCGACCCAGAATGAGTTAAGCTAAAGAGAAGGAAAAAAAAGGGGGCTTTGGAAAGTTCTGTTTTTTCAACCTGTCCAATTCCTGCCCAGTATTCCCCAAGACAGTGCAGGGGATGAGCCTACCCCTTCTGCAAGGGAGGCCCCCGTCCTGGAGCAAGTTCCCGGCTGGGAACTTTCAGGGCCAGGCAAGGGTGAAAAACCCAGGAGAGGTGGCTATGGGCCGGGCTGCTGGAGGTTTTGGCCGGGTGTCACAGCTCAATTCCCATCGCTCCCGCAGCACTGGGAACACTATGCTGGCACATCTGGAGACCACCTGCAGCAGGAAAGGCTCATAAGCCTGCAAACGAGAGACGGGATCTCTGCAAAGTGCAGGACTCGTCATAACGGACTTGAGCAGGGTTAAAAAAAGGCTGGTGGTTTTAGATGAGTTTATACTTGTTAAAGCAAACAGAGCCTTGCTAGCCTTTGGATACCTGATAATCTGAATCCTTCTTTTATACAAACAAGGGAGAAAATGGAGGAGGCTATACGAACAAAAACTTCCCGTGGTTGAAGGTGTTCAACTGGATTCATAATGAGAAGAACAAATTGATCGAGGTAAGGTAACAGACATAAAGAAATGTAACTTTTCCTCATCAATACAAGCCTAGTAAATTGTGTTAGTTGGGGAGGCTTGCTGTAAGGTTGTAGCCAGATGTATTTCTAAGTCCTTTCCAAACACACTATTCGTAACACTGCGTAAAAGTTAGTCAAGCAATATTTAACAGTCCTGAGAGTTTGTGTGACAAGCAACTTTGGATGGAAAATTGAGAAGATTTGTGCAAAATACATCTGAGAGGCGCATTTCATAAATATCTTTACTAATTGACTAAGTGGTTACGTATTGTCCGATTAGTAAAAACTCATGCTTCTTCTGGTAAAAGACTTGCTACCATATACGGGGAATAACGATGCATCCTGGGCAAAACACAAAAGTCGCTGGGAATTTTGCTACAGAAGTCAGTGACCCCAGATTTCACTCTATATAAGTCAAGGACCTCTCGGCTCTTGACACTGCTTGGGCTTGCCTCATCCTGGGCCTGAAGTGGAAGCTCCAATCTGTCTCCCAGATGCAGACCATCTTAACATTCTATTATATATATGCCACATGTGCAATCCTTTTTATTTTTCGGTGATATGCAGAACAACAGTTGCATTTGTTGGTGTGTAGACAACACATACACTAGTTCTTCTCAACAGGATACTGGAGTTTTATCACCATAAAACTTCAGGTTAGTAATTCCAAGCAGACTCAGAGCAAAGGCTGAGAATACAAGGTCAATTCACAACGTTCGGGTTTCAAAAGTGATCACCAATTAACCGGACCGTTTTGGCTGCAATTTTTAGTCTGCTGACCACGCACTCTCAATTGTAACCCTAAAAAATCTCCCCAGTAGTGGAACACAGCCAGTTGTATTTGAGAACACCGGAGGGAGAAGGTGGCTAAAGAGCACTGTATTTTCATCTCTTACCACTCAGAAACGCTCCACTGTGCATCTGCTCTGGTGCTTTTTCTTGTCCAGTGTTAGGCGACTCGGTAGAGCCCCAGTAACAACCCTGAAGCCCTCCCTTGTTTAACACCGCACAGGAAACGGGCACCATAACCTCTGCGTGGCCCTGGAGCTGCATAGGAATTATTTCCTGCTCTCTGCAAAGGAAGATGCCTTCAGATTTTGTTAAATGATAACAAATAAGGAAAAGGAGGCCTCCCCTAGTTTTAGCAATCCTATCCCTCCCACTGGGCTTTCCTAGAGGTGGCAGAGTTGAAACTCCCAGGTTTTATTTTCAGAACATGGTCGTTTCTCATTTTGGTATTTTAAAGTAAACAATTCTTGGTTCCCATGTATTATTCAAGTAGAGAGAAGTGGGTATCCAGTGCATACATAATCAAACATCCAGCCTGCACCAGGCAACCTTCTCAAATCACTTGAGAAATTTCCCTGTTGCTATTGTTATCATTCCCTATTCACTCCCTCCAATTATTTAACACTTCAAACATGTTTACCCCGCAGCTGTGGGGTGAGTCGAGCAAGAGCTGTGCTCCTGCAAGCTCCCTTGGACGGTGCTCGCCCACGGGAGAGGAGAGGTAGCTGCGCAGATGTTGCTGGTATCACATTAATACACAATAACCTGTTGAAAGCAGATTTGTTTTCAAACCTTTCAGTGAGAAAATACCAGTTTCAGAGAGAGGAATTAATGATTTTTAACCTGCCTGTCATGCTCTTTCATTGCCAGCATGTAAAATCATTATTGGTGTTTCAAAGCTGTAAGTAGTAATGTTGAGGATATTTTTGTTACTGCCAAAACATTTACATGAAACTGCTATTCAGATCAAATTATCTCGAAACTGCAAAGTGTGCGTGGATTCCAAATTATTCAACTTGGAGAGATTGCTGCATATTGAAATTACACAGTAGAAACCAGCAAAACACCACCATTGCTTCAGATTCCTACGAATGGCAAAAAATAGCTCTTAAAAGAATTCTTCCCCTTAAATGCACTACTGTAACAGACGTAGGATATCACTATATTTAAACCAGTACTTCGCTGCTGAAAAAACAGCTTTTCACTCTTTTAGGCAGACCGGTTGGTTCTGGCTATTGTTTCCACAACACTTAAAACGTGACCAGCACTGAACTGCTCTATTTTATTTCTTTATATCTTACGTTTAGCTTTTGGGAACGCACCAGTTATGGAAAAGACTCAAAAAAATCACCAAAACGAGGACTGGGCAATACTGTGAATGTCAAGTCTTTGATGAACCATCATTCAAGGTATTTCAATGCGTTTTGCGTCGCATAATATTCTAAATAGCAATTTTATTTAGAATTGTTGAAATTGCTGCTTTTCAATAAGGATTCTGTGTTGCAATGAAAGAATATGGCCACATTAGACGTCCCTAAGGGACGCGGGGCTCCATAAAAGAACCATAAAGGTAATTTTCCACGAATCACAGGAAAGGCTGTCTAATATGGCAACAGAGGTCAGGGGTCATGTCTCTCCGGCAGAGAGGGGATGGACAGATGAAAACACTCTATGCAGACAAAACCTAGAGTGATAAACCAGAAACTTCTAACTCTGGTGTCAGAAAAGACTTGAAAAAGCCGAGTGAGGGCTGTAGAAAGAGCTTACCAGTGAGGAATATTGAGTGTGGCACTGGAGTGGGGTCCTTTGCCCTTTCGATCACTGATAATTGGAGACTGACATCTAAAATCTGTGTGCTTTTTCCATGCAAGTTTGTAGTTGATTTGTTCTTGTTCCTTCAGTGAGACATCCTGAAAAGCAACGAGAAAGCAAGAGGATAAGACAGTTTCCCCAGATGTCGTGAGGTGTTTGCCTGTAACAGGAAATAATGTGCTTTTTCAATACAGTATGTTTTATCGTGGCATAACATCAGAGTGATTTCAGAATCAACTTGATAAAAGAATATTCCGCGCTGGTGACCGTCCTGTGTATAAGAGTCGTAGATAAGGCATCCTGTCTAGAACAATCTGATACGCTTCTCTGGGAAAGGGAAAGGAATTAAAGAAACAACCGTATTGGGAGGGATGAAATACTAATGATCTCTTCAGAGGCTTTGCTTTTTCCGCTTTTTAATACGCCTGCAATAGCAGCTATGTAAGTAGAATATGAAGAAGACCGTCCATGAGCGTACACAATGAACACGTTTCAAAGCAATCTATAATACCTACTCTCTGTCACATTCAGATGAAGTGTTTTTTCCTTAAAAGAACTAAGGACTAAGGTTTGCATGGCTTGGAGGAGAAAAAAAACCCACTTCCCCTTCAATTTCACAAGATCAGACCAATGATTATATTATTAGTGATTAAATTCTTTCTCTGGACTTTGCAAACAGAAACAATGAGTGATGCCTCAAAACACAGGACAGCACGGCACGGTCAGTTTAAAATTAATACAAGTTTCTTCTAATAAAATTCTTCTGTCACACAAGTTGGACATAAATTCTTGCAAAGCCATGATTTTGATGAGAAACGGGCTAAAGCTGAAATAGCCTTTTAAAAACAGAGACTGTCTTGTAACCTGGGATTTCCTTCATAACTTTGTAATTCAATTCTTTGTGAACCGGCCTGTCTTCTCTAATGCCAAACACTTTTGGAAGAGTTCATAGTCACCTTCTATGTTTTCCGTGGTATTTTCATTAACTGAAGAGATATTCATCTCCTCAAACACAGGTACAAATTACGTGCAAAGGCAATGATCTGAGAACGGTGATGAAGGAGCTGACTGCCACGTCACACCTCACTCTCCGTAGTACTTCTGACACGGTAGGTTTAGCAACGCTCTTGATGTAACCCAGCAGAAGAGGGGCACAAGGCTTCCCAAATTATCTCCTTTCTTGTGGCTTCCTGGGGCAAGAGTTAGCTCCTCCTCCCCCACCTGAAAGAAAAAGAAATCTAAATCATTGGCTCCTATTCAGTAGGGCATTTCAACACCTAGTTTAAAGCGTCAGATGAGCTCCAGTGAGTACAGAAAGTGTGTGGGCAGTCTGAATGACACAGGCACATATGTAAACGTTCTGCTGAATGAGGCTTCAAGTTGCATTTGGGAAAACGTGCAGTTAGATAAAAAGGAACACAGTAATTCCTTTTATTCCCTCTTTTTTCAAGAGTATTTAACTACGTTTTTCTTTAGGTACGGGTGCGTGAAAAGCTGCACTATTGTAGATAAAAATATATAAACTGCAGTAGATTAAAGATTTGGAAATTAACTTCTCAGGGGACCTTTTCCAGTCTAGACTCTATTGACATATCCTGCCAATTTGTTTGTCTGGTCTCCCCATGAACATAGCATTTGATACTGTAGGCAACGTAAAGATCTTTGATAAGCTTGCTACTTCCTGCAGCACTCTGTTCGCAATGAACTTTTAAAATACAATCTACAGCTTTCAGCTTTCCATTTACCAAGAATGGAGATTATCCAGTGAATTATCCAGCTTTCAGAGAAGCACGTTCCTTGCGCTTGCTGCAGCATCGGGTTGGAGCATCAGCTAATGAAAAGCTCTGTAGAAATAAGGTGTTTAAATCCAGAGCAGACAGGCAGGGTTTCCAAAGTCACAGGATGGACCCAACAACCCATGGCCCTGGCTACTGAAGGGTGCTACAGAAAAAAAAGGAAAAAACGCCCTAGTATATTTGGAGATCGCCTAAATGCACTGATGCAGGAGCTCATCTTGAATCTGTGTTGATGGATGTATCCGTGGTACATGGCATTATCGGAGAGGTCTTCGGCACCTTCCAGGTGGAAGCATGGAGAGAGGCTGTGCCTTCCCTGTGTGTTCAGTAGCTGTTCCAAGACAGGCTTTTTCCCTGTGGGTTTTTTTTATCCTGCAAAAAAATGAAATTCTTTAAAACCTGTTATCTTTGTCAAACTGTGCCATTTTCAAGAAGAGTATTCTACCCTTTCCATACATAAAACTTTCCTTCAATCTTGCTCAACCATTTTTCGATACAGACATTGGTAAAAATGTGATTTTTAAATGTTGTGGGATGCAAAACTGGTGCGCTAGAAGGTGCAGAGCAATCCTGCAGCAATTCTAACGAGTTACCATGCCTTGCTTTAACTTCCAAAAGTTAACACTGGCCAAGTCCTAAGTCCCTGAAGAGACAGTAGAGGTATAAATATCTCGAGAATGTTTAATATCCTGAAATCCCTCAAGTTCCAGGGCATGCACATAATTCAGTGCCGTCTTCTCTGCATCATCCCCGTTCTGCATGTTTTCACCATGTGCCTTCATCCCATGGTAGATTATTCTCAACTGTAAAATTTCCTGTTAAGACAAAGCATCTTTAAGTCGTTACTTCTGTGCTAAGATCCTCTCATCGAGGTTACCCTCTACATGGTGGATACATACTGCTGAACTGGTAGGATTCGACTGGATCCTGCTCAGTCATAGAATCATAGAATCTTCATGGTTGGAAAGGACCTTTGAGATCATCGAGTCCAACCGAACAACCTACAGTCTCTGCCACTAGAGCATGCAACGTTTGAAAAAGTCTTCACCCTTTGGTAGGTATTTACACCAGTGCCAGCAAACTGGAGATTTCTGGATACGGACCGCTGGAGGCAAAGCTGAACATAAGAAATAAAAGGCATTTCCATCAGAAAGATTCGAGAAACTAAGTTGATCTTCAGGGGGTGATGCTGACTCATTAATGGTACTTCTTGCAGTGCCTTTATTGCTTTTTAGTTAAGCACACAATGCATCTGTAAAATTTAGCCACAGGCATAATATGGGACAAAAGGCACATGTGGCTTTTTCGCTGTTTTTAATTTTCTTCCTTCTGGTTATTACTGGGCCCACTCTAGTGGCAACAACTAGACATGAAGAAGAGTTGTACTCCAATTTTGCCATTTTAGATTAATTTGTAAAACCCATACTGTTTTCTGAAAATACTAATTTTTACTACAAGTTAGATAAACCACATTTTTTTCTAAATGCCTCATTAGTCCAGATATTTTGGTTTGAAAAAGAAAGGCAAGAATATTTGGAATTCAAATGAAAAAATGACCTGGGAATAGGAGAAATCTAGGAAAAAGGACTCCTGTTCTCCCCATCAGATAAATCAAACATTGTTCTAAAAAGTTATTGAAACCAGCTGTAGGAATAATCCGATCATAATTTACACAGGGAAGCACAGCTAGCTAATTATTTAAGATCTTCCGAAGAGCTGCCACATGGGGCAAACGTGCTCAAGAGACCTGATTTTGAAGAAAACTTACTGAAAGCTGAGGACCAAACTGACCCTTGGGCAGGAAGACAGGGAATTATGGCACAGGTCCTCTTGGCTAAGCAAGGAACTTCTTAGGGGTCTGAAATGGAAATGACACCACCATACAAGAAGCAGAAACAAGGACAAGCAAGCCAGGAGGCGGATATCAAATAACTGCTTGGTTACTTACTGGTGAAAAGGGGACGGCCGAAGCCAAGTTGGAGATAAAAATAAGGGATATAAAAAAAAGTAACGAGGGGTTTCTACAAGCTAAATTAGGTGCACCTGAGCTGAAGATAATGAGAGCCATTTAGCCTAGTGCTTGCCGCAAGACAAGCAGCTGATTTTTGAACTTAGTTCTATGCAGTTCGCCATAATGCCCACATTGCGAGGATGCTGTGACAGCCAACATAGCTCACTTGAAACTAACCTTGTGAAGTTTCTGTGAGCTGCTACTTCAAGGCTACAGGCCTTGAAGTTTATGGAGACCAGGCCAGTCATCCACAAGGCAAGCCATCTCTAGTTGGAAAAGCATCTTTACGCGATCTCTCAGCGATAGGTACTGAATGAAGTTGAATTCAAAGCCATCGTGCAGCTGTAACCCAATGACAGCAACCATTCTTCAGATTAAATATCCAGACCTAATGAGGTTGACTTTCTGTGAAGAACCCAGTACAGTGTGCAGTGATTAATGTGGCACTTGCTAAGCAATACCATTTCTGCTTTGAAACTATTCTGCACCAGTGGAAAAAAAAAAATCTTTCTTTTCCAGTATGTCCCTAAATATTGCACTAATTTTGTCAACATGGTCTGTAAATGGGCAATACTTCCAATTCTGCTGTGGGGTAAAAGGGGTAGTGTGAAATAGTTTTCATGAAAAATCTGTTATTTAGACTACCTGTAGTCTCATTAACCATAATTACTTTGGACTAGATGAGTAATGTTTCCGTCTACATGCTGGGAAACAAATGACTGTTGTCTATTCAAAGTCCATTAAGAAGTTCTGTTTTGCCTCAGTCTCCGACTCTTCCAAATGGAAAGTGAGATGTGGCGATCTGTGGATTTTGTGGCATTCTTTTTAGGATGTTTTTCATACTCCTAACATGGTGTAGTAACACAAAAAGCCTGCAGGCTTGTAACGGCATTTTGTCTTTTTATATCAAGAGTTACAGAAATACCAGAGCGGTAGCTAGCGGTCCAGCCATGTACACAAAGGCTGGCCTCCCCATGCCCTGTAGAAATCTTCACCCGCAGGTCTAAGTTCCTTCCTTTAAGCCCTGTTAAGTTTGGTTCATCTCTCCTTCCTGATGTATCTCTGTCTGCAGAACTTCTGAGGCCAGAGAGGACCCTGCAACATCTTGCCGTGGGGGGCTGGCAAGCTTCATCGTTTCTCAGTGGTATTATTGTGTGGGGTTGGGGTTGGAGGAAAGAGGCTCCTTCTAGGCTGCTGCTGGCTTAATTTCATAGAGTGATTCCTGGCTGGTGCTCTCTGCTGCTCACCTACCAGTTTTCTCTGAGGCTTACGGCTGAGGCTTTTCCTAGTGCTTCCTAGTGCTACTTTTGGCTTTTTGTGAAGATACGTCCTTGCAGTCCTCTCCTATTGCCCTTTCACTCAGCTCCCAAGACTGCAGCTCCCTTGCATTGCCTGGATCATCCCACTGCTGGGATGGCTGCCTCCCATCTTCTCTCAGGTGGCTTATTATGTCGCTGAACCCAAGTCTATCAGCATAAATCCAAAGACTGTCATTTTCTGTTTTGTGGGGTTTTTTGGTTTTTTTTTTTTGTTTTGTTTTGTTTTTTTTAAGTATATATGCCCTGGGAATCTCTGAAACAGCCTCAGCACTGTACTAATTACTTTAGGCATGCCCTTCTCCAAAGGCAGAGGTATGGTTAGCCTTGAGCTGGCACACACCGATTCAAAACCAGACCTCAGTTCAATCTGCTTTTCATGAGTTTTAAATCCAGATTTACTTATTTTCCTGCTATCTGACTTTTTTAAGCCTTTGTAGAAGAGAATTAAGACTGGAGGAAGACAGAGATCTTGGAGGAGACAATGCCTTTTGAACAGTATGCCTGCTCTTTTACAACTAGTTTTAGTGTAAAATCAAACAGAATTATCTGCCTCCTCCTTGTCCTATGGTGTTAGCAGATCTTTCTGCCGTGTCCCCAGTGTACTTTCTTAACACCTACTTTATGCTTCCTAAGCTTTTCTTAATGCATCCAGTTCATTCCCCGGTTCTCTGTGAAGGAAGATACTCAGCCACTCCGCTGCAGGCTGTGTGGACGTGCAGCTTTCAGCGGACTTGGTGCGTAGTCACCAGCCATCCTCTCCTCCCTGTCAAAAATGGAGGTGGGGAGACAAGTTAAACTTACAGTGAACCTGCAAAAATACATGCTTGTGCTCATATGCCAGCTTGCGAAGAGATGGGTCCCCATTTCGCAGAAAGTAATGGTGTTTCACATTGTACTGGGGTTTCTGAACAGTTGCTATGCAGTTTTTCTCCAAACAGCTACTCATCAACAATAGCAAAATGAAACCATATGATATAGTTATTATTTCCAATGTCAACTTCTAGTGACCAAAAAACCCACCTTCCCAGGACAGTTGGGTTTTTTTGGTTTGTTGTTTTTTTTTTTGTTTTTTTTTTTTTTTTTTAAATTAGACTAGGAAGTACTTTGCTGAGGAATATTTTTTTTTTCTTCCTTTAATTTATGTTTGTTTGAGACCCAGTACAATAGAAGTTTCATTTTGGTGGGAGGCCGCCTGGCACTAATGCAATGCAAGCAATAAGCAGTAATAAAAACGCTTTTTTGTTTGCAAGTCACAGTAATATCTAACAAACTTTTTGCCTCTTTAACAGAGCTGATTAAGTGATTCACTTCATGAACGGTCACTGCATCCAGGTGTAATTCCGGTTTTCAGTAGACAGTTGTTTTTCAACAAACCTTTGGCAGCCTGTTTTGTAAGTGGGTTTTGGTAGGCAGTTTTCACCATAGGGGCTTTGTGTGATTTGTTTCATTGACACAGTGTATTACAGCTACAGTCAGAAAAAGGTCTGTGTGTCCTCTTTGGCCACATGAAGAATACGAGGTCCCAACACCAGGAAACCATATAAATGTACTAACAGTATACAATACAAAGGTGGTACTGGGGAAGATATTTCAGGTAGAGATAGGAAAAGTGTTATCACCATTGTATAAAGCCCTGAGAAGGGCGCTCAGCGCAAGGAAGGCTGTGTAAAATTCTGACTGCCCATGGTTTAAAAAGATGAGCTGAAACTCATGCTGGAAAAGGTGATAGGATGATGGGAGGAATGGGAAATCTATCACAGAAGAGAAGAGTGGAGGTCACGGCTTCCACAGCCTGGCAAAATTAAGAGGGGATACAGTCATTGTTACTGAATATGGTTTGGAGATGAGTATCAAGGGCAAAAAGCTACCTAAGCAATCTAAGAACAACCTTAATATTAGTAACAAGCAGGGATAAATTTGCTGTAAGTACATTTAAGATGGAAATCACGATGGCTATAGGCGATGAGATCCTGGAACTGCCACAGAGTAACAAGAGTTGAGCATTAACTTTTTTTAAGACTGAGCTCACTAAATTTTAAAAAAAGGGTTAAGTGAGACTGTGCTTGTTACAGTCCCTCACGCACCCTCCTACTGCACATGACAAAAAACTGTCTCTAACCCACTCGGTCACTTGGATTCGAGGCTGGTATAATCAGAGCTCCGTGGTTTTAAGTTCTTTGCCGTAACCAGGATTGCTAGCATTTGCAGAGCAACAGTACAAGCTAATGGAAACAGCAACTAATGTTTTCAATAAATATCAATGCTTCAAATTTGTTACAGTTTTTGAATTAACCAAAAACCTGGCAGTACCCTGAATGCTGGTGAACATTACGATAGAAGAAATTGAAAAAAAAAAAAAACAACAAACCCACAAACAGCAAACCCGACAGCATAAACCCTGTAGTTTTGTCACTGGATATATAGACATTTTTAAGGTGTGTTTCATTTCCCCATGGGTTGCCTACAGTTGCGAGCTAAAGAGGGGAAGCCAGGTGATCAGGTTTGTGACTTTTATCCTGACATTTCTGGTGAATAAATGAGCAGGTCTGCATATGGCAGAGAAGGAAAAAACCAAGCAATATCGTGGAAACACTGTATTTACCTTGCAGAACGAGCCACATTGCAATGAATTCCTTCCTGTAAAGCGGCATCTATGAAATGCACTAAATAAAATAATCCTCGGACCCCTTCCTTTCTTTTCTATCTCCTTATATGCTTTTTAAACTGTGCTCTTGCAAAACTAAAAAAGTCCTTTATTCTTCCAGTGACCTAAATTTGCAGAAAGACAAATGCATTGCCTTCAAACAGCATGTGAACACACACCTTTGTAAATTGTGGATCTCCTCCCTCCCAAGCCAAAGGAAATTTCTGTTGACCATTATCATGACTGTCTTACGGCAGCATACTGGGAAAATACCTTCTCTTTTTGCTGTCCTGAATATCTGTTTTCTTCCTTGCTGGACTTTATCCTGATGTTTAATCCCCTGAATCGTCAACCTCAGAGGTGGCCCGAGCCATCTCCCTGCTTCCCCTGTTGCTGTGGATAGCATTACTCTGAATAAGGGTCTTGTACGGACTAGAACATCCACGGGGCTACTTTAACCTTCATTGTTAAAATAGCAAGGTCAGGATTAAGAAATCGGCTGCACATGCTATTTCACCTCTGTCCCTCAGCATCCCCAAAATGCTGCCTATGGTGTTCAGCCATCTGAGTCTCCCAGAAAGAAAGAGGAGCTGGAATAAACCCCATACCCTCAAGCTACAAATCAAGTGGCTGTTTAAAATTTATGTAGGATTCGTATTTTTTGTATTGACGCAGATGTAATAATGCACTATTCCAGCAGGCTCAGAGACCTGTGCCTTAGAGAACCTGGCACATGACCACTGGTCTCAAAACAAAACTCCGGAACACCGAAGAAACCCATTCTTTTGGAACTATGTGTTTCTGTACCTGAACACCGTGATCTCACACAGTGGTAGAGATTTTAAATCTTCTTTAGCAAGAACGTAACGTGGCTTGTTAGGAACGACTTTTGTGTATCCTTGTGTGTATCTAGCATTAACAGATTCAGATAACAGATTCAAATACTTCACACCGTAAAAAGTTTCTCTGGAAAGCTTGCTTCCTCTGGCTGATAGCGAGTTTCCAGTAAAATCGGTTCATAGTCTGAGAGCAGAGGAGTTTTTGTCAAAGAGAAATTCCTCCCAAACCATGGATAATCATTATCCCCTCTGAATTACCTAATCTTTGGGGTTCTTTTTATTGTGTGGAAAAACGAAACAAGGAGTTTTCTTGCCAAATCCCTCAGAAGTGGCCTAAATGCTCATTGTCTAACGGAGATCACAGATTCAGACTGCTGTCCCATTGTCCAGCATCGGTGCATGCAATAGCCTGGCCCCATAAAACAGACATTTAACTGAACAGAACCAATTAGCCCTCCATCGTGGCCCCTGGTCACAATAGAAAAAACAGCTGATGTTCCCTTAACTTGAAACAATGGGAGGATATGCATGGGCTGTGTAACTCTTACAAGCGGAGTAACTCTTTCCAGAGTGGGACCGTGAGAAAATAAAGCCCGTAAACGGCCTTTCAGTGGATGAACTCCTGAACAGTCTTTTATAATGGGAACTCATCAGTCAGCTGTCTGTGGATGCAGTTTTCTTTAGAAAATCTCAGTTCAACTGCAACATGCCAGTTTTTAGCGATAAACCAGTCCGCTGAATGATATTCTGTCTCAGCACTGTATTCACCCCAGTATGGATTTATTCAGCAGCATCTTTTCCCTCCAACCCTCTTTTACATTTCTTACCATGCTTGTACCTCTTCCTAATGATCTCGGAATAGTAATGTGAGCGTGGCAAGAACTTGAATGTTCCTCCTAACAATGGCAGTGAGGCTTCTTTTAAGATTTGGATGCTGAGAAAATTCAAGCAAAGAAGCTGATGAGCTCAGAAATTCATCCCTTCCATATGAATCTGGTAATTTACTTTCTTTTGACTACTTTCTCTTCCACCTAGTTGGGAACTTGCCACCACGTCTAATCACTGGATACCCAGAACCCAGCTAGCACTCCTCTAGCAACAAGACCGTGTTCAAAAAAACGACCCCTCTTCAAAGTCAATGTACAGCATTGTGTCCCTTCCCACCCAGAACGTTTTCGAAGCGCGTTCAGGTAATAGTTCATCATTTCCAAGTATGAAACTCTTTGAAACAAAGAGGCCTTTGCTAACAGCAAGGCAAAGATACCGTTAACTTTGGGAAAACGATGCACAGTAAATAAAACCATCTACTTTGTTCAGTACCTTTGGCAATGGTCTTGGTCACCAGCTGATGCTGTGGATTTCCCATAGGCGTACATTCCTTCTGAGCATGGTTTCTCCTTCCATAGCTGCTACATTTCGCTACAGTAGAGCACTGTTTGGATGCTGTAACTTCAGAAGTCTGACTCCTGCCTGGGCAGGCCTCTTTCTAGCTCCCTGCAAATTGGTATTCTGTCGATTTTGGAACCTCCGTCCTAAAAAACGATCTGAAGGTTTCATTTTATTTCATGATTTAGTAAAAGTTTTCAGGGGAGATCATGGAATGGTTTGCGTTGGAAGGGGTCTTTAAAGATCATCTAGCCCAACCCCCAAGATGTCTCACTTCTGCTGCTGTTACCATGGTTTGCATGAAAAAAACTTTCCTTTGTTCAGCTCCATCGTGTATCTGTCTTTCCCTCGTGTCTACTCATTAAGTCCTTTGCTAGAGCTCTTACACTGAAGTTGTCCAAGTACAGGATGCTGAAAAGACTTTGTGGTCATTGAAATGTAACTATGATGTCTCCCCGAAGTGCCACGGGAGGAATGAGGAATGAAAAATGAAGAAAGGCCATATTTTTTATAAAAGAACAGATGGTATCAGAGAGCCCTACCTCTCTGGATTATCTGTCTATCCAGGGACCCGGGTAAAACAGCTACGCAGATTAACTAGTTTTATGGGCATTCTTCTCTTGCTCACCAATAGATGGGAGCAGAGATTTCGCTACTTGTGAAATTTTCGGGCTACAGCGCTTGCAATTTTTTGAAGACTACAAGGGGAAAAAAATAAAACCAAACAATGACAGTATAACTCATTCATGTGTCCACAGGGAGAGAAGTATATTGTTTCATTTAGTGGCATAGAAATGAGGTTTGTAATGGGAGTCAAATGGAAACCAGGAGTTCAGCACTCTTGAATTCTTTAACCTTGGAAATCTCTGTTTTGGTATCTAGCACTGGTCAAAGGTATTTAATGCGTTTACAACCTCTCATTGTTATTTCCCAGATATAAGTGTGTTTTGCTTGGATCCAAGCCTTTACAAAAGCAAATAAACACGTCCTAAACTTCCATTCATTTTTCTTACGAGATCAAAGAGGAAAAGCTGTCCAGATGCAAATTGCTAAGCCTCTAATGAGATGATCAGTGAATTGTTTCTCTCTTGTATTATAAGCATTTAAATTAAAATATTGCATTTAGGGCACTCTGCACTTCTAACTTGTATAGCAGGATCCAAGTATCTAACACAAGCCAGGCAAATAACTTCAGCAATCAGCTTTCGACATAGGTCTCTAGCCTCTGACCTTTCTTGTTCATCAGAGGCAAGCCAAGTGCTTTGTTAAACAATATTAATCGTGCCTGGCACTTCTCTAGGGCCAGAGGCGTCACAAATAGTTTCCTACTAGGAAAAAGCTGTTTGAAAGAAGAAAATCTCATGCATATTTTCTGTTCAACAGGAGGCTGACTCAGCCGTACTGGAGGTGAAGAGAAGTCTGACCTGCTTCTCTCTGTGCAAAACTTGAAATGGCAGTGGAGCGCCTACAGAGGTACCACCTGCATGACACTGTGCTCCTTGCTCTTCACCATCTCGGGCTTAGCAGCTCCACTAGCTCAGGAGTGAATCCGCTGCACTCCACTCCGCACTTCCCAGTCCCTGCAAGCATCCCATCTAACGTCACACGTTTAACCCAAGTGACCAGGTTAGGACTATAAGAAGGCCAACAGCATTCTGGCTTGTATCAGGAATAGCGTGGCCAGCAGGAGCAGGGAAGCAATGGTGCCTCTGTACTCGGCCCTCATGAGGCCTCACCTCGAGTGTTGTGTTCAGTTCTGGACCCCTCTGTACAAGAGGGACATTGAGGTGCTGGAGCGTGTCCAGAGGAGAGCTACCAGGCTGGTGAGGGGTCTGGAGACCAAGTCGTATGAGGAGAAGGCCGAGGGAGCTGGGCGTGTTTAGCTTGGAGAAGAGGAGGCTGAGGGGAGACCTCATTGCTCTCTACAACTACCTGAAAGGAGGTTGGAGAGAGGTGGGTGTTGGCCTCTTCGCCCAAGTGAATAATGACAGGACCAGAGGAGATGGTCTGAAGTTGCAGCAGGGGAGGTTTAGGTTAGATCTTAGGAGGAATGACGTTAGTGAAAGAGTGGTCAGGCACTGGAACAGCCTGCCCAGGGAGGGGGTTGAGTCACCATCCCTAGAGGTGTTTAAGAAACATCTAGACATGGCACTTCAGGGCATGCTCTAGTGGCAGAGATTGTAGGTTGTTGGGTTTTTTTGTTTGTTTGGGGTTTTTTATGTGTGTATGGTTGGGCTCGATGATCTCAAAGGTCCTTTCCAACCATGAAGATTCTATGATTCTATGACTCCTTTTAACTGTCGGTGAGAGACCCAGCTTAACTGCGCTGAGCTGCCTCCTGGCACTGCCTTGTTGCACTGGGTGCGGGTGGGGTCTGGGTAGTAGGTGCTTACCCTGGGAAGCACAGCCCAGTGACGCAGGATGAACTTGGGACAAAAGGCTTGACTTCTGTATGTATCTGAAGATAGAAAGTTGCAGCTGCACCTGGAAGGTTTTTTTAAAATCCCTCACTATTGACTAGATTGACAGAGGTCCTGAGTCACCAACTCAGGGAGCTGCCAAACATTTTTATGATCCTGTGCCATTTACCTAGAAAATACCTTTTTTAAACATATTGAGGGCAATCGATTTGAATAGCTTTGGGTTTGTTTGTTAAGGGTATTTTTGGTTAATTCTCTTCATTCATACCTAAATATTTTGTGCAAGCATAGGGGGAATATAAGTTAAGTGCCCCTAGGGCTGCCTGTAAAGACAAGGGTTGATGGGACTGACAATAAAGTTATCCCATCGTTTTCCTTAGTGCCGTAGCTCATTTTTCAGTCTCTAAAAGGGCTATAAGCAAAGCAAACGTTCTGCTGGCGAGAAGAAATGACAACGGTATCTGGTCTCATGTTAAATGGAGTCCTGAAGTTACTGTCTAATTTCAAGGGTTTAAACATGATGCATCACGTTTTGTTTGCATGTAAACTGCTGCCAAGTCACTGTACCTCCAGTGACCTCCACGGACTTTCTCCTGTTCTCCAACACGGTGAGGTTACAGTTCTTCAGCCCATCTTAAAAACTCTTTTTTTTCATGAATTTCTGTGCCCTCTCCTTAGATACAAGATGCCAAAAAGACTTAAGTAATCATAGCCCATAGTACAACCTACCCATAGTGGATTGACACTTGCCAACTGACTAGTCCCGGCGTCCTCAAATCTGCAAAAATAACTGAATTCAGAATACGAAGAAAAACCTGCTCTCATTTACAACAAAGGTATTATTATATTTACAACAATGGTATTATAATTTGTGCTGATGCAAGCTGACATGGATTTCACATTCTTTCTAGCTCTGCATTTAAAAGAATAACAGCAGCTCAACTCCATTTCACAGTTAAACACTAAATATGGGCTTAGGAAAACTTTGGGCTGAGATACATGCTAGTCAAAATTGTAGTCTGAGCTGTTTGTTTCAGCTTGGCTGACAACAAATGTGTTGGAAATTCCGCAAGGGAAAGAAAACCTCCCAGCTGCTAGCTGGTGAGTAGGTGCTTCGGGACATGGACTGATGTTTTCAGTACGTCAGTACAAATTTGAGGTCTGCTCAATATGAGGACTACCAGCAACACCTGCAGAGGTAAAACACGGTGCTGAGGCACAATGAAAGGCAGTGACAAAGAGGTTGAACTAAAGGTGAACAGTTTTACTGTACTATACATCTTCTCTCCCCATTATAGGAGACCTACCACATTCGCAATTTAGCACTGAAACTTTCAGAGCAAAGCAGGAGATAGGAGCATCTGTCAGTTTTAATGAGAGGGGCATCCAAGCTCCAGAAGAGAGTCTAAAGAAATTTCAGCCCACAACTCATAACTAAAACAAAGGAATAATTTTCGTAGATTTGTCAAACTATGGATCACAAAATGGGGAAAAAACCTGCAAATGTCATGCTTCTCTTTAAAATTTATTTGTCTGTAGGTAATAAAGGGCTCTGAGGAGGATGCAAACAATCCCAGCTGTGTGCACTGACCGTGTTATTAGGGCAGTTAAAGTCAGGCACGTTCACTAACTGACTCTGCCTTATCTTTATTTTTAAAAATAAAAGTCTGGTTGATATTGGCCAGGAACGCAGATGACTGTGATCTCCATGTCTTGCAGAGCTTAGGGAAAGATGACAGTGTTTTATAGGATCACCCATTTTATAAGAATCTGGGCATGAAAAGCAACCATGCGCTCACAAAAAGGGCTGCCCACCTTCATCTCTCCAATTTTTTACAGCTCTAGGAATCAAGAAGCTGAGACCGTAAATCTGCTGCTGCTTTTTCTGAGAAGCTGCCAACCAGAATGACTGTCAGGAGTGATGGAAAAACAGGTACTTCTAGGCCTGCAGTGAGCATTTTCTGACATTGCGCTTGGCAGCGTTTTCACAATACGCTTGCGTGAATAGTCTAAAACCTGGCTGGATGGCAGCTCTTTCACCTAGTTCAGCATGCTGTTTACTCACCATAGCACATCTGCTTGTGGGTACCTCATACTTTTCATTTTCTTCTCCACCTTAAACCTCTGTGCCATATTTCCTCCTGGCCCTAGTGAGTCAAAAGGTGCCAGACTGTAATTCAGTTTGTTTTTTCTAGCAGATCGTGTAGTACTCTTCTTTCACTAAGAGGCAACAAAAGAGCATAAACCTCAATCTAACGTGGTATTTGCTAGGGAAAGCGGTTTGTTCTTTACATAATTATAAAGAAGTGGTGCTCTTTGAAGACGTCTCTGTTTCAGAAAAGGTTTTGAGATACTGATGTTTTTCATTCCACTTTAAAATAACCCATTTTGTTCAGTTTACAATTATGATACATAAATCTTACCTTAATAGCTTAACTGCAGAAAATACAGGTTTAAGTTTATGGCTGCATCGTTCAGATCAATTTGCAAGTAAGGTCAAGTGGTCCAGACAGAACCACAGCGGGGGCTCTCTATCCTCCCATATCTGTTTCCTAGATATTTACTGATGAAGAGGTGCTGATGAGAGCGTCCAGCCACGTGAGCACCAAAAGGCACCCAGGACTGAAACCACCAGTGAACACGGGTATCACGAGCCTGCGTGGCTGCCCTGGCTGGCTGGAAGCTGTCGTACAGCCAGGCATCACCCGCCAGCTGGAAACAGCCGACTGACGGCTGAAGAGTCAGGAGAAGCTTTTTGCATGGCCCCTCTGCAAAACCCAGTGTTACTCAGCAGAATTTTCCATGAGGCATTTCTAATATTTATTCTGTACTTACCTAAACTCACTCGCTCTCCATTTTTAAGAGATTTCTTCTTTATATTAAAAGTGGGTTTACCACCTTTCCTACGAACCCAGCTTTATGAACCCATAAACCTTCCAGAGTCCTGAACTTGTCCCAGGGTATGATCCTGGCTTTGAACTGCATTTCTCAGCTTTCTTCATGTCATTTGCTTTACTCCAAGGGAAAGATCTCTCCAGTTCTCTTTCATGACAGGGCTTCTGTGAAGCAAGGGTCTAAGCATTTTTCTTTTTTTTTTTTCTTCCCCTTCTGGCAGTAATCCTACAGATACCATTGGTCTTAACTAGCACAGCTAGTGGAGGAGTTGCCAAGGGTTCTGCAAAAAAATACAGAAAAATGGAGTCAGATGACTGTGTGCCAAGGAGGAGGTTTTTTGGAAGTTAACAAAAACTCTGATTTGTAGTTTGTGTGCATTCCGAATTTACCAAAGCCACGTCTTCATTCTAGTAATAAACTCTACTAAAAACCAGTCTTCTACCCAAAACTAATTTTGACTTTCTAATGTAACAATAATAGCAGCCTTTCTGAAATTATAGTTTGCGTTACCGATGAGTTGAAAATTAAAATCAAAACCTTATCCTGCCACAGGGAGAAGTTTTACACATTTTTATACCATTTTATAATAAGATGGGGTGAGGATTTTCACAAAATTACCCAGAGAAGCATCAGATTAAGATGCTGTTGTGATTTAATATTTAAAGACATAATGAAGGGGAATGCATCTTACCCAGCTTCAGCTGATTAGGAGACAAAGAGTAGCTGTTTGCCCTACACTGTCAGAGGCAGAAAAACAACTTTGGAGACTTCTTCATGGGACAGCCATGCTATGGAGGGAACTTTTGCCCTATGGAGAAATACCTGTTTTTCTTTTCACTATAGAGAAAGCCAGACAAGCCCAGCTTTTAGATGCCTAAACTTAGGTGAGTTGAGTCCTGCCCCTGGTTATGCGGTACCAATTTTTTTTGAGTAATAGTTTCTGTGGAAATTATCAGTGGAAGTATTGGTCCTAAACTGGAATATAAGGTGAAGGAGTGAAGACAGCTCCTTGTGACGTGGTGTAAAATGAAACTTGTGGATATCGGCAGCGTGCCTGCATTCATGTAAAGAAAAAGAATCCATTTAATCATATGTTCTTTTTTTTCTTCATGATCTATGAGACAGAGCTAGTGTATAAAATTCAAACCCTTAGCAAAAGTCTTTGGTTTTTCCTGGGCTACAATTTATTCAGCGCTGCAGAGGAGTATGGCTTCTATTACACATCAAAAGTCTTTTGCAGGGAAATACTTGGCTCCAGCTTGTTCTTATTAAAGCCACACATATTCTGCCAGCACTCCCTATCTTCTGTGCTCCTTCTGATCTAGAAGCAGGCCATGCACAAAAGCAATCGCGGAACTTGTGTGAAGAGGGCGACCCGTTCCCCGAATAAGGACCTGAAGCGGACACACCGGCTGGGCTGCCCCGCTCAGCAGCACGCGTTTCCACTCCACTTCCACAAAGGCATTCCTCTTGCGCCGCAATCCAGCTGCCGGCTCAAGGCCCCGGCTGGGATCTGTGGTGAGGATATTTTGCTTTGACAGCCCAATGTCACTTTGTTTTTACAGCATCAGCCCTTTTTGTTATAAGCCGCGGGCTTCAGATAACAGCAGTGAAAAACAATTTCAAGTAGAAGCGGCACCCTGGGTACAGACTGAGACAGAAAACGTTCAGAAAAACTAAATATTTCTTATTTCTCGTAATCACCTGCTTTACAGCAATCAAATGTTGACAAGTGTTGCTGATAACTTGCTTTGCAGGGAAGATGAAGTGAAGGAGGACAGGAAGAGAGGTTCTTTTGCATTTCTAATAAACGTCCCGTTATGCTCTTCAAGAACAGATTTGCCAACAGTAAAAAAATAAGACAAGTATCTGCAAACTGAAGTGCCTGGAAGCGAACTCAGACATGCCTTACTGTACTAGGCTTTTGTTTGGAGAACCTTTCCATCTGGATGAATAGCAGGAACAGGAAAACGTTTGAAGCTGGGAAAAATACCATGCTGCCATCTATAAACCACTGATATGATTTTTATGTGGAGCCCTAAAGAGAATGACATGCAGTGCTTTTTTTTTTTGCCAAATCCAAGAGCTCAGATGTTTGCAAGCAAAACTAAACACACTCAGGCATTGAGACTCATTCCTGAAATCTGTCCGGTGGCTGATCCCGTGGCACGTACCCCAAACACAGGCATTGTACGAGCTTTGTCTCCTGTATACCCCTGGACTGTCACGGGTACAGCAGCGCTACTGCTATGATACTGCTAATGGCACCCACTCCACAAAAGGGAAGGTAATTAGCAGAGAAATGGCTATTGGTGCAGCTAGAAAGTAGACAAGTAATCTTTTGGATTTCAGTTCATTGCATCGTTGTTTTCAAACCAGTGCCTAATCTTCCCAGACCCCACTCCGTGGCTGTTCCTTTCTTTCTTTCTTTCTTTTCTTCTTTCCCCGTTTTGCAGGGACTATGGCTTATTCTGATTCACGCCATTTCTTTTTTTCTTAAATGGCCACAGGGCAGCCTTGCTGTTGCCAAGGATATAGTAAATGCATGTGACATCATGCCACTGAAAACAATCGAGCGAGTCACATTCATTCCTGGTGTAATGGTGCTGAAATCAGGAAAGCTAGACTGGGAGCAGGAGGTCTAAGCTAGCAAATGATAAAAAGAATTTTCTTTAAAGGAAGTATTCTTAAAAATAGCTTTCAGGGAGAAATGTGCAGGTTTTGCTCATAAAATGGTTGTTGGCAAAGGTTTTATTGCCAAACTCAAGTCAGAGCATCGATGAGAGGTGGTAAACACACGCCATTTTGACAAGAAATGAGTAGGCAACATAGCACTGGAAAATATTAGACTTTTTTTTTTTCCCCTAACCACAAAGAGTCTGTTAGGAGATTAAGAATCTCCAGCTCTCAACGGTACAGCTGTTTTACCGAAATTTAATTAATGAAGAATATTTTGCGAACAAGAGAAAACACCTCTGTAGGACGTGGAGGAATAGACGGAAAGTTGCCTGTATAAACAGTGCTGCAACTCTGGGATAAATTATAGGAGCATTTGTATGCATGATTGCCCATCTGTGTAAAACAAGATGTGCAGCCACACAGAGGAACGATGTGCAAGTCAGACATGAGGGGCTGATATTAAGTTGATCCAGAGCAACAGAATATCTGTCCCATCACATCCAAGTTTGACCCAAGGAAGTTTAAATGACTCTAAATGAGTAAATAAATAGAGGAGGAGGTCTCCCTGAGGGCACTAAAAGGAACCCAAGGTATGCTATCTACGTATCTGTTTCTGGGTTGGGGGTTTATTTAGACTCAGCTCAGGTTTTGGATTTTTATTTCTCCATTTGAAGTTTTTTTGGCAGTTTCGGGAAGGCTGAAGGCTCAGATCCAGCGTGTTCCAGCTGCGCAGCCCAGTGTAGTCCACGGGCACCGGCAGGGGCATGGGGAGCTGGAGGACTTCAAACCAGGGACGCTGTCAAGAACTTTGCCTTCCGCAGCTCCCCTCTCAAGTACCAGCTGCAAAATATCAACACCACCTTCCTCAGAGAACACAATTAATTAAATGAGGCTTAATTAATCAGTGTCGATAAAGCAGATGTAGCAATTACGGTGGAAGTAAATATATGTACATATTGTAAATTATAATCTTCTCTGCAAAGGATTTGTTCTGAAATCCCTGTGGCCATTTCACTCCCCCCCACAATGCTATTGGGAACAGCACTGGGGTCCACTGGGGAACATAAACTGCAAATTGATGAGGAACTAATGTACTTTTATAAACTTCTATCACAGAAAAACAAACAACAAGCAGACTCCCCTATTAACTCTTTGTCAACTTGATGGTGAAATACAACCCTAATACTTAATTTCCATATCATGCCACATCCCATGCCACAAATAAGTCACCTGTTTAAATTTTTGTGGGGTTATTTGAAATGTTTTAGACCTGACAACCCCACTGAGGCTTTTGTATCATCTACTGTTCTTTGATAGTACAGGAGGAGAAAATAAGGAGGCTATGGCAATCTAACCTGTTTCATATGCAGATAATAATCAGCTGTGTATCTTATCCTGAGTGTGTACTCACCGGAGCAGGTTTTGATTTCATTTGCTGTGCTGAGAACCAGGAATAAGGATGCTAAACTTGGGTTAGTTACACTGGAGGTAGTCAGATGCCAGAAAAGGAGAGCATCAGAAGCCTACCAACCAAATATACCTTCCCTCAGGCAAACGGGGCACTTTTTATAATGTTAGCGGGTATCCATGCAAAGTAATCATTCATCCCTGGGTCAGGGGTTGGCGTCAAGGGAAAGAAAAGGGGGAAAAAACTGGTGGGGGATGAAATATCAAAACCTAGTAATTGTGAAATTATTTATTGTACGTGTGTGTGCAGTTGATATTCTGCAAAGCCTGAATGTGAGTCTGAAAAAGCAAATTTGGCGTCACACTGGACTGGTATTTGTGCGAAGCCTTTGGCAGCTTTGAAATGCAGGCTTATTAGTAACAAAATGTATTGCCAATCCATTCAAGAAGATTGACTGTTGTAAAGGATTTGCAATGAATGAAATCCCTCATACCTTCTAGATATGAGGGCGATGCAAAGTCAATATAATGGACACTTTAAGTGTCCATTAGCTTGGAAAAAAGCAGATAGAGAAGTTTCCGAGTTGCCTTTCAAAATTTCTTCAAAATGATAAAGAGGACAAATTAAGTTGGTTAGAGACCCTAGCTATAAAAGCAGATGAGGCTAATGTACTGGAAGAAGTAGTCAATATATTAAGAAACTAGGAGCACCAGCTGTGAAATCTAATGTATTGCACAGTAAGTACCACATTGAAGGGAATAGCTTGGCTGACATAACCCACAGAGGCAGCCAGACAGAATCACTTTCTGGTTATCAACAGCTCACATGTGAGATTTTTATCTTTCACTCTACACTCTTTTTGCTCTGCAGATAATGGTAGTTTTGGTGGAGAGAGGATGGGAGCTGGGATGTATTTTACTAGAGTATAGCCATCTCAATAATTCATGCTGTACAGAAGCCATGAAGGGGAAAATTACACTCTTGTCTTCCTGATGAAGTAAATGGATTAAGGCAGGCAGCAGCATACAGCCGGGGTGCTCTGAGAGATAAGCTGCAATCAGAGGTCACTGCTCTTCCTGCCTCTGAGCCTGTGTGTTTTTCCCCCCCCCCAAGATGATACTTATATCAGTTAGCCTTTGTGGAAAGGAACGTTTCCATGGCCTATGCCAAGATATCTCCTTTATTTCTTCAGGTGACAGCATTTCCTCTGCAAAGGACTGCCAAAAGTAACGAGCTGTTTACGAATCTGTGTTTAGGGCCACAGGCTGTTCCCCACCAGGGACAGCCCCGTGAGTGTATCACCCTACTAGGATGAGATATTTGTGGATTTTTCAGTTTTACGTTACACGCTTTGTGCTTAAGTGTTTCTCTCCTTGCTTTCCAAAAAGCCAAGATTTAAGGGTAAATATATCTCTGTTTTATGATGGTGCCATAAATTGCTAACCTCATGATGTGAATGAGCTTGGTTTCCATTCACAGAGGTACAATTCTTTACTGCCTGGCTCAACTTAATCAATTTTTGTCCCAGTGAGTAAACGAGCGCTGAAACAAGTAATGAGGTGAGTGAAGGTACAAACATAGCTAGTAGCAAGTTTAAAAATAAATTCTAAAAAAACTACCCACAGAGTAAGATGTGCGAGAAGAGCGAAGGCAGCCTTTTCATATGCCCAGCCATACGATGGAGAATCTGTTCAGGCATCTGATGAGGCAGATGGATAATTAGTGCCACGGGTTAGGACCTGGGCAGGCACTGCTGGTGACCTGGCAGCTGCCTTTTCGCACTTAACTTCATTTGGAAATCTCTTCCTCCTGCTTTAAAGAGGTATGGGCAGAGTCGCACAGGTGAGCTGTACACAGGACCATCTTGAATCAGAGGCTAGGGCGGCAAGAAGTGTGCTTGATTTTTTTGGATCTGAAAAGGAAAACCTTTAAAAGAATGTTTCAAATTAGTTCTCTCAAAGTCTGAATTCTCCTCTTTTAAATGGGACACGGCGCTTTCCCCCCCGCTCTTTTCTCTCGTTTAAAAAATTTGTGCACATTGTAATGCATTTTAAAGAGTTTTTATAAGGCAGCTTTGCTAGCTGTCAGCTTCCAACTACATTAAGCTTTCTGTGATTTGAGCACCTATTCAGGCAATGTTAACTTTACATTTAATAGTCGATGACAGGTTTTACATAAACACAAAATATAATTTTCAGAGACTTAATGCACCAAAAGCTAACCAGCTTTCCATAACATCATGGCCTTTTTTCATAACCTTGCTTTATATTTTGCATAACACTTATAGGAGCGGGAAGGGGGGAAGCCCTGTAATTAAGGCAGTTGAATGAAATGCTCCAATAACAAAAAAACTGAACATTTTCTTGTTTGCAAAAAGTGACGCTCAGGTTAGATGACCTCTACTTAGGTAGGAATTTATGAGAGTGAGTATAGCAGCACCATTATTGCCTTGCAGTGTCGAAGTACATTTGTAGGCTCTCTACTAGTGGAAGATGTAGACAGGCATCACCTTTCCTGCCTCTTCCCATTCACTCATCCTTATGCCACACCCACCTCAATGCTTGTAATGTCTTTCTATTTTCGTTGCACATTTTTCTTGTTGCCTTTGTCTCTGCCTTCCACGTGCTGTGTGGTCATCTCCCTACCTTCCACGTACTGCGTGATCATCAACATCAGTTTGGGTTCATAAAGTTTACAACTTTAACCCCAGTCCAGCCAACCCACAAACATTTCAATAGACGTGACTACTCACAGACTTAAATTTCAGCAAGTGACTCCAGGAAAAAGCTGCAGTGTTTGGAGCCGGGCCTGTATTTGAACAACAAAAAAAACTTCACAAACATTCACACAGTGAAACAATAAATTATCACCCTCCTTGAATCCTTTCTTTGACTCCCGCCATTTTTTTCAGATGATTTAAAAAAAAATCCTCCGTTCTCTTCCAGTAGTCAACACATGACAAGCTGAAAGCAAGTGGTCTAAAATTTGGCCAGAGTGGGGAATGTCAAAATGCGGCTCAGCAGGGTGGTATGGTTGCAGCCTTTGCTACTGGTCCCATAATAAGCTGAACAGGTTCCATCATCATGTCCTGTACATTCGGCTTAATTGGCCCGGTCTCTTCAAGGAAAGGCAGCGGTATTGATTTACTGCGCTGTATAAATGTGTTTATAGCTTGGCACTAGCACACTTATGCTCACTTTTTTCCAATGTGGATTTCAAATAAGCCCTTTGCTCAAATGAGTCTATTAACTTTAAAGTGCCTAAAGCTAAAACTGCATTATGAAAGGAAAGCTTTGGGGGCTGCAGCCCAGAACAGCTGGGAAAGGCTCCTGGAGTCTTCCCTTAGTACCTGTTGTGATTGATATTTAAGCATCACTGGTGGAAAAATAATTAAATAAGTAAAAGCAAACCTGGTGGCACGCATCGCCTGAGCCTGAGCTGCCTTTTACTTCAGCTGGCACTCGGACCCATCTAATTCCACGGGATTATTAGAGCAGCTTCTGGTTTACACCAATGTGAAATCAGAATATAACCCATTCCTTCCTCTTGTTATGAATTTAATTTTGAATAGTCACATTTCCCTGTTTCTGTACTGGGGTACAATAGACTGGGGAGAAGATCATCTAACCATGGTTCCTCCAGCAGCTCATTTTTTGGGTCTCTTTTGGTCTGGGATGTGGTTCCCTCTTCTCCCACAGCCTGGGGGACTGCACAGAGCTGTTCTCAGAGCCCATCAGTGCCGTCCTGTACACTGCTGGAGGGGCCGTGCCTCTGCTCTGCGCTTGATACTTTCATGTGTAACAGCAATTATCATCCTGGCAGGGACAGTTAATCAAGTAGCAAGTTTTAGCGGACCCCTACGTACAATCCATAATTACCTATACCTGCTCAAGATTAGGTCTCTCCAACTAAGAAATAATACAGACTTCTAGTTGCTAATAGTTTAACTTTATCTGTAATAAAAACGGAATAGCTTGATACCCACAGAGGAAAAAAAAAAAAAAGATTTGTAGAGAACAGAATTAAGGAAAGTAAAATCTAGGATGAACATCAGGGGTAAAACAAGCCATAGTAATACCTACTAAACTGTGGAACGATCTCGCAAGGAAAGTGATGGCATCCTACAGTGTGAAGAATTAAAACAGCATCAGGCAAAGCCTCAGGAAGAAATGCCTGAGGATGCAGCGTGGACTGACTGTACAGAGAGTTGTGCCACCAGCTTCTGCTCAGACATTTGCAATGTACGTGAACACTGAACATATACTTGTGCAGTATCTACCCGTATTTCTCAGGTAGGTATGATCTGCATAGCTTGAAATCTTGTCTCTATTTAAATTAATGGGAATTTTACAGGCTAATTGAACAGCAAGCCATCAGAGGACACCAGTGACTCTGGCTGATACTTTTCTGTCCCATCCTCAACGCATAATCCCTTAAAAATTCTTCAGGCTTACAAACAGATGATTTTCCAGAACGTTGCTATGACTTAGAACACGGTTATTACTAGATATTTCTGCTTTAAAAAAACAGAAGTCTCCTTTTGTTTTTACAATTATCTCTAGTATTCAGCTGTAATATGTACAGGTAGGAAATGAGATGCAAAAGAAAAGCCTTTCTCTTACTTGCTGGAGGAAGAGAAAAATACAACTGGACTTGTTACAGAATAAGAACTAGATGCATTTCTTTGTTATGCTTTATTTTGCTTTTCCCCCAGGGAGTTTGTCCATAAATCTCCTGATCTGTAGCTATCTGTGGAATCCCTTTTCTAAAGGAATTTTTGAGCACAATGCTATCACAAGTTATAGGCTGATCTGAGGAAGCATGCCCGCTCTGTCATTTGGGAACTGCTCCCTTTCCAGTCTGCCATCCATTACAAAATGATGCCTGACCATTACTTTTCATGCCAGTGAAATGTTTACGTGATGACTGAAAAACAACCCCCGCGTACCAAGGTCAGGATGTGATGTCCCACTCTTCATGGAGACTAGCTCACGTTGCCTTGTTTCTGGATGACAGCCACGTGAAAGAACTGCAAACACTACGAAGGGATACAATTTCTAATTAAAAATTATAATGTGCTGGCATCACATTATAATACAAATTGAACTTGCAAAGTTTTGCAGAGTGCCCAAATTTAGGAACCAGTAGTTTTGTTGCAGTATTTCTTGGACCAGCTATGATTAGTAAATACTGGACTGCATAGACGGTCATTCAGATTAAAGGCATTGAGATCAGATGAGGGAAAATTCACTGAACCTGCTTGATACAACACTCAGACGCCCCACTCCATCTACAGAGAGATTTTATCATCCAAAACAAAGGCGCAGAGATCTACTAGTCATGACCCGTTTAGCTATTCTCTGGAGATTTTTGTATCTGCATAAAAGAAGAAACAAGAAGTGGAAAGCTGAGAGTGAGGAAATAGTCCAAACAGCCTAGAGATGGAGCAAGTGTGGGAAGCTGGAGGGGAGAGGGCTGGTGGGCTGAGTCCTGGCTGAACCTGACCCGGAGCTCTGCAAACGAAACCATCTTCCTCGGCTGGACTCCTCCTGGGCCTGGGGAACAGGACCTTGGTAGGTAAGCAGGATTGCTTTAAAGATACACAGTGACAATACCAATTTTCCTTTGTAAGGCAGAATACATGGAGCCCCTGGATTTTGCCCAGCCACTTAGCCCAAGGCACTTGCAATTGCCTGTCTCTTGCTCCCTGGCACCAGCCATGAGGCAGTGCTGATGGACTCTTTTCAAAGTCCTGCCGTTTGGGTTTGTTCAGGAAAAAAAAGTGCCTACTGCCACTCACTAGATATGTTGGAGGGCTCAAAAAGCAGACATGGAAAAAGCAATGGCCACAGCTACTGCCCTGGCTCTTCTGTAGGGGTTGGCTTTTCCGTTCAGTCAGGTGAGACTACTGCCACTTCACAGGGCACTTCCTCTACCAGAATGAGACTGGTGCCATTTATATTTGTCTTCTGTATTTCTATTTCTATTTGTTATTTTTATATTTTGGAAAGCATATCCTCTATCTATATTTGTTTTTACTTGACGGCCCCACTTGCATGGTAACTCTCTTCCAATACTTCCTGTCTTGATTCAGAGTGGGTGTTGGATTAGGCAGCAGCTGGGGGGCTCAAGATGTCACTAGAGCTCTGCAGCTGGCTGGGTGACCCAAGGGAGGTTCCTCTCTCAGCCGCACATTTTATAGTTGTAGAGATAATAATAGAGATTGGCACTCGTATTTAAAAGGGCTAAGGACCCTTAGCTGGAAGGTGGCCCTGCTTTCTGCAGTGCATCTGCATCCCCTTCCTCTGGTGTATCCATTACCTTAATATTAAAGGGTTTCCATTGCAAAGAAGTGGGGTTTCATTTCAGTTTTAAGATCAGAATGCTATTTTTTTCAGGTTATCACAAAAACAATCAGTTACATATGTTATCTCTTGCTCCAAAGGAACAAATGTTGTCTGCTGCATTTCACACACTATTAACTAAAAAGTGTAGGCAGACTTCGGAGATACAGAAGCCACCTGTAATCAACAGAAAAATCTGTCCTGCTGAGCCGAATTGCCTCAGCAGAATACAAATGCCAAAATGCTGTGACCTTTGTGAAGCTGGGGCCTGCGGGTAGCAGCCAGT
Source organism: Rynchops niger (assembly GCA_013400035.1). NCBI lineage: Eukaryota > Metazoa > Chordata > Aves > Charadriiformes > Laridae > Rynchops > Rynchops niger. Next base: position 783,435 of record VXBH01005342.1, on the reverse strand, counting down.
ACTTCTTTGTGGGAAATCGAGGCAACGCTTCAGCAAAGCAGGGGCTCAAATCACAGCATCTCCCCGCTATGCGCAGGTTCACCAGAGATGTCTGAGCCGGCCCAAATGTGCATCATCAGCCTGGGACATGATGAATAGTTGTGATGGAAGCTCAATCCTTCATTTGCTGCCTAATGTATTTTCTGCCTTTTCTTTGGGTTTGTTTTCCTCTCTTTTCTTCCTTCGCAATTGTCAAGGAAGCATCTGTGAGTTTTATTAAACAAATGTTACACATTAAAAGCCCATTGCTGCCTGCCAGAAAGGAAAATGGCATCTTATTTGAAAACAATATGTAATTGTTATTGCTGTCTTGTTGCAAGTTATGCCCTTGAAAAATGATAGGGACTTATTTAGTAGCAACTGATGCTGAGGAAAGGCATTATAACGAAAGCAGAAAATTAACTGTTGCGTTATCTTTGGAAAGGAAATATTCCTCTAATTGCTAAAGCAGGAAGGAGGGTCTAACAAGCTTTCCTTTAACCAGACTTCCAACTTAAAAGCCACATAGAAAAAAAGCCACATAGAAAAAAGCCACCTTACATATCCATACAAAATTTGTCTTCTGAAGTATTTATTCATTCTTCTCACATATTTTTTTCAGATTACTGATTTGGAAAGTGCAAACTTGGTATTCTCTATTTGACTTCAGGAAATATCAGAATATGCTTTAACGTAAAGGAAAAGGTTTTGACTGATTTTAAAAAGGTAAATACAGGCAGAATCCTGTTGAGTCGTATCATCTTGCCAGTCCTACGCAAGGAGCAGGGACTGGTGATGCTGGATGGTTTTTCCCAGAGCGGGGTGCTGGATGTGAGCTGCGTCTAACAGCCCCGTGGGGTAGTCCGGGTAATGATTGAACTGCAAATCAGCACCGTGCTGCTTACCGAGATTTCAACGTTAAATGATCTGGCCAAGACAAGTTTCAAGAGTCTGGAAGCCAAGTTCCTAGGATCTCACTGGCAAGAAAAGAGGCTAATACATCCATCATTTATAAAAGGTGGCTGTGAAGAATTTGTCCCTGCCCTCCCACTGGTGAGGAATTTCCATATACACTGTATAGCAGTTGATGTCGTTCTACCACATAAGACTGTAACTGAAACTAGCGGCGGAGCTCGTCTTTATTAAGACTGATCTACCATTTATAGAATATAAATGCGACTGAGTGTAATGGCTTAAATCCCTGACAGCCTCAGGTTTGCCAACAGTGGATTTCCATGTGTTTTCAGACGGGAATTGGGAACACTGACTGTGTTTAACATGCTGCAGACAGTGCCTCAAGATGTCCTGTGCACACATGTGCAGAGGAGCGATGGTTGGGAAAAAACCCCTTCATTTTCCACCTTCCTCAAGACACTGGTGCAAGAGGAATTCTGCCTGTTGTACTTGGGGTGTCAAGCACTTTGCGGAGGTCCCATAAAGGCACCTCATCACCTTTGCCATAACACCTCATAGCCCCTTGTTAGCTCTTCTCTTTTTATGGTCCTGGAGGTAAAAGGGTTCATCTCATTGAAATATCCCTGAGGCTACTAGCGAGAAACTATTGAACTGCAGAAGAAAACCTTGAATACAAAACCAGATGCATACCTTCACCTTGGGGATAAATGTGTTATGATGCAGGACGAAACTCTGCTCCAGCTCTATTGAACAGCAACGCAAAGCAGTCCCAGCGCAGTCGGAAGGTTTCTGAATTGACGCCAGGCTGAAGGAGAGCAGCATTTGTCCTAGGGTTATCATCTGGCACCTCACAATCACATTTTCACTTAGTCCATGTGGATGGGGACTTGTTGACAATTCCCTGGATTTCAACTTGGAAGGAAGAGTTTCATGTTTGACCTTGTATCTCCAACGCCATGTGTCTGCCTGCCTCACCCACACACTTTATATCGATCCTGTCCCCTTTCATTTAAGTTACGTGATCTAAGCTAGAGTAGCAATGCCTGCTCTTTTTTCTGCTTGCTTTTTGACTTAGAACATTATCAACCAGTCCCTGGTTCTAGTTTTTGCATTAACTTCACTGCTTTCATAAAACTGCCTCGACAAATTTGGATGAGCGATAAGGGGTGAACTTCCTCTCACCCTCAGCTGCTCTGATCTGAATTTTTAAAATCCCTTTGGCAGAAAGGGCAGAAACTATTATTGACAATTTTCAAACAGTTCAAAGATTTTTCAAACGTAAATACTCAGAAAGCCAGGGTTTTACCTGAACCCAATCCAAATGCTCTGAAAACTTCTGAAGGCCTCACAAGTACCTTTCCTATCTTCACCAGGAGGAGGGGACAACCCCTGGCAGTGGCAATAGCATTGCTCACAAGAAGATAATGTGTGCTTTCTCCAGCCACTGGTAGAAGACATCCCAGAGCTAAATATGTTGATATCAATTTAGTATCTAAAGTACCTACTCATAGTGACAGAGGCCACACATGGGTAGTGTGTGGTACCCAGCTGAAGCAGTGAGTGTCCCTCAATGTCTTGTTCACAAAACTTTCATGTTCTAATACGACATTAAAAAAACGATCATCTCTAATGTGTCCTCAAAGTCACAGGAGGATTAAAAGTGAGACAAAGACATTACCAAGAAATCAGCTGGGTACCAAGGTCCCCTGGAAGGCATTAGGAGTGACAGACACTCGAGTCTAAAGTCCGATAGCTGAGAAAGGCAACATATAGATGAGAATGAAGAGCTACCTTGACAAGAAGCAACCTAGCAAGTTCTGACTCTGCTGGGATTGTTGAGGGTTTTGGTTTTTTCCATCACATTTCAGACACCACCCAAAAAACCCCCCAAAAACCAACAAAAAAGCCAAGTTATTTCAATGTAGGCATGTTAAATAACTGGCATCTTTCCTGAAATCTTGTAGAACGAATTGCAGCTCTACACAATTAAGTTAGCTGGGTTATAGTATCCTGCAAAATTAGACATCTCTAATGGGAATGTTGACAAGCCCTTCACTGTAGCAACACAGTGGTGCCCACTCAGAGAACGGAGCAAAGCTCCTGGGAAATAGTTAAAGAACATTATGGTCAGCTTGTGATGCGAATATGAATTTTTCAGGTCATGCAGAAATAAACTGGAAACCCATGGAACATCAGCAAAACAGACTAAAGTAACGAGACTGACTGATGTTTGTCCAAAGGGGCCTGCAAGAAAAAGAAAAGGCTGGGAGGAGAGAGGACAGTAAGGTTTCTGAGTAGCTGTGGTCCAGAAAAATACCTCCCTCCTCTCTTTCTAATTTTTTTAGTTTTGTAGTCTGATGATGGAGACAAAATTAACCCGCCTTTTCCTTAATCCTAAATCTGGAAAAATGACATGAATTATGACTTCAGATTCACATTTTACTAATTCAGAATCTTGTTAAGAGTACAGCATTTGTATAGTCAAATGTATTATTTTCACTGTGGGTATACTCTGTGTCAAGCCAAGCTTTTCTTATGTTACCTTTTAATGGTGCTACACATAGTGGAGTCTGTTCATTACATAGACCATTTCCAATTCCAATTACTGTGAATTAAATTCAAGCCATTTCAGTGAAATCAGTAGAGACCACCTAGATTTAAACAGATCCATGCTACACAAGAATTCACCTTTATACTGTAATCTAGCTCCTCAAGTTCACTAATGACTGAATGACATTTAGAAAAGCATTCCTCCAGCTAAGCATACTAATTCCCAAATGAAATACATCCTGGTTTCTGCTGACATGATGAAATAATGATGGTCAGCGATAATACTGAATAACTACATCCAAGACTTAACACTCACGTATACCTTTTATACTTAGCTAGCTCAGTACTTAACAGCCCTTCTTCAACTGTGTTGCTTTTTGCTTCCACAAGCAAACTCAGTGCAAAAATATTGAGGGAAAGCAAATATTTTAAAATCAATTTATTAATTGTTGCTATCTATCTAACAAAGCAATCTTTTGGTTATTTTGTCAACATGGTAAATTTAGGAGGTAGCTGGCCTTCAAGAAGACATTCTGGGTAAAAAGCCAGCCAGACTCAAAATCAAGACTTGAAAAATTAAGACATAAGCTACAGGGAGGAGTCAAGTCGTAAAGTCTCTCTTTTCTCTCCCTTACCAGTCTTCCTCATACAGCCATAATTCACTGCAAGAGTGTTTTGAACGGTTCCCCAACTGCAAGCCTTTGGACAGACTTGAATGGGTGAAGGAAATGTATTTTAACAATAAGCCCATACAGGGTGGTCTCCTATTCAATGCTGCAAGCCTGAAAAATTAAAAGATGTGAGGTAGATATAGCCACCAGGCGTGAAGAAGACACAGTCAGGATAAAAATCACTTTTACCGCTTTTGGTATATGCTGATGCTTAAAACTGTATTGTTTAATGACACGGTATATTTTCTAACGTACCCTAGAGTCCCTAATTAGTGCTTAAGCCACTTGAAGGGATTTTTAAATAATTTCTGCAGCTAAAGAAGGGAATCCCATATTCCCAGTGTTGGCAGCATGAGCGTTCTTGCAGTTGCTTCTGGTTTGAGTTGCCTGATGCAATGAGTTTCCTATTTCATGTGCCAGAAAATCATGTGCTAAAGGTGTAACCCAGCAATGAATCAATAAATAGCTGTTCCTCTTAAGATCAGCTCATTAAGAAGCAGACCTCTGAATGGAATAAGGTTCCTGGGGAGTCTGTGGCACCAGACGTGCCAGAGAGAGAGGCACGAAACCTTGTTATATGCCATGACCAAGCAAAAGGAATTTTTACCTAGGCAAGATTCCTGGTTAATATTCTGCTCTTGTGCTTCGCTTATTGAAGCCCCAGCGTGCTTTTGTTTATGATCTGGTTCTTGTTCAGCACATTTACATGCAACCAACTGTTCAAGTGGCTCAGGCACCTCTGGTACAAAACGGAGCTGAGCTGAAATGCTGAGGGTTGGAGCTTTGTTTGCAACGTGGAGAAAACCCAAACAAAAATATCAGAACTAATGGTTGGGGTTCTTTTGCTTTGACATAATCCCTTATGCAATAGAATAGTGTTGGATGGGTATGTTACAGCTGCTTAAAAGACTCCAAGATTATTTAGGTTTTACTTAACCTTTTTTACTGTTAATTAAGTTTGTTAGGTAGAGGTAGCTGACTGACACAGCATTTGTTTAACTTAGCAATATTCACAGCTTAATTAAATACTTCAAGTGCCAATCTCCAATTGCAATACAAGAAGACCACAGAAAAATTAATTAAACCTAACTCCCTTAGCCAATTTCTTGGACAAGAAGAGCAGGCTCTGTTGAGACATATGGCAAGCAATGTTTCCTGCAACGCAGCAAACTAAAACACAGCACTACTACCATGCGTTAAGAGACACTGTCCTTTTGCACGATATATTTCAAAAGACCCCCCCTCCACAAGCAGCAGGTACGCAACTTGAACAGCCGCACCCAGGTTTTAACACATAATGCAACTACAACGAACTGAAAGGAAAGGGAGAAAGGCAGGAAAGGGGGGGGAAATACCACGAATTAAAACCGCAACTTCCCAAATGATTTTTTTTTTTATTTGCTAACTTCTACGTTGGAAATTTGTGAAACATGGCAAATAAGGAAGTAATTGAGAATGGCTGCTGCACTCAGATGTGTCTCTGCCAACACAGGCTAAGTAGAAATAGGTGTCAGAATTAAGTTCGGTTGAATTAAGCACCTATTCTAGCTGGAGGGAGCAATGAAGCCATAGATTTAGTTGCTGTAAATCTGTCAAGGTTTGGGCTTTCTTCTTATTTCATAGCTCCATTACCTAGTCATCCTGTTGTGATATATACATACTGTATGCAAAAATCTATGTAGTATTTTTGTGTCCAGCACAAAAAAAAAATCTATAGAAGCCACTATATATTGCTATTTGGTGTTCTTAGCAGACATTATCCCAAACGTGAAAGAACAGACTATAACTTCAAATAACAATAGTTTTATCTTGACCAAATTCTCAGCTACAGTTATGTTATTTATGACAATCCTGGCTTCACACAAGCAGGGTGAAGGAGGTGTGCAGGGGAATCCGCTGGAGACAGAATGGCAGCGCAATGGTACAGTCATCTATTTGTTCATATTTTGCTATTGCATATTTGAAAAGGTCAGACCCAAATAAAACTGCCAAGATACGATATTCCTCTGAGAGGAAGAGCATGGTTTATGTGTCTCAGCTTTGCCAAAAAACTATGGAAACCAATGCTTCATTTTGTGAATAAAGATGTAGGCACAAATACCGCCTCAAGCAGGGTGAAGACCACCCTTGGGCAGAAGTGTTTAGGAGCTGCGGTGGTGAAAGGTTGGGGGGGTGCTTTGTTTTGCAGAACATTTGGGTGTGTATAACAGGCCTGTCTAAACAGAATTGGTGTGTCTGATGGCTGATCCAATATTCCAAGGAGGTCCTCTATTCAGAACTTGTTTTCCTTCCACACTTACCCTACTTTGTGTATTGTGCTAGATTATACTGGTTTCATAAGTGGCAGTCACAGTTACTGTCCATCTGGATATGTTTTGAGGCTTTATAAAGTTTTAACAACTGTGAAGGGGGGAAAATACTGAAGTATGCAGCCAGTCTGAAGTGGTTATCTCGAGATTTAACCTACTGTCGCCAGGAACGCACAAAGCACGCCTCACAGTCCATGTAAAACTTATTCAGATCTGTAGCCTTAATAAGCATTCTCTTAGGAGATAAGAGATTATCTCTTTGTATCTGTAACCTCTTAAGGAATGAAAATAGTTACAATTATAATATCAAAATCATACTGACACACCTCTAGACATTCAATCTCGATTCAGGGCATGTATAACTGAATCAGATACTTGGTTAACTCTCACGCTTGTCCTATTGCTTGCTTTTTAATAAGGAGATTTTGTGCTTTTCAATATCCTTTAATCAGATTTTGGTTTGCTATAATTTATTCTCATGGTGTTCATTATGGAATGCCGATCAGTTCTTAAAATACATGTACATGCTTGTCACGTTTTTTCACGTTTAAGAAGTCCTCTTTTCTATTTTGGATTTTTCAGTGCTTAATAACTCTTTTTTATTAAAAACGCATTAACAGCAATATACAGGATAAACTTAAAATTCATATACGTTTCATGAAAAAGAACAGTTGTTACCAACGAAATAAATGTGCTATACATGATCAGACAAGCCATACCAATAAATATTTGGAAAAAATTAAGACAGCTTGAACAGATGCCTATTACTGGTATTTGTAATTCCACATGTCCCGAATTCCACATCACAATTCCTGGTATTTTCAGCAAATGCAGCTTTCAGTTTTCAGATTTTGAGGAGTAAGATCACAAGTTCCACAGCATTAAATTCCCCAGTAGATTCACTAGCACATTACAGTAAGTGGAAAGAAAAATAGATAGTGCTCATTTTTTGCAAAAACTGTGTGCACAGAGAAACATTTTGGTCAGCCCGCACACTACATTACTAACCCACAGATCTAGATACAGCAGATTTTTCCTTTGGGAAAAGAAAAAAATGTTATCCCAGACTAACTTACTCTGTCAATCTTTAACTCCTACCTCTGTGATGATAGATTATCTGTTTTCAAACGTCTGGCTAGGCAAGAGCACAGTTCTGCAAATAAACTACTCAGAGGCACACCCTGAATCTGTGGAGTGGACCCTTTTGAAGTCAGCAAGGTTTAGAAGGGTCATCTGAAAGTTTAAAAGTAGGTGGTACTTGTGTCAAGTTCAAAGGGACACATCAGGGCTTTGGGACCACAACTACTGCCTTCACGTCATCGGATAATACACAGCTTAACTGTTTTCCTCTAGAGAGCTTGGGTTGCTTGCATACCGCCCAGAAATAAGCAGTGTTGTATTTTATACCCAACCATGTCTGGCTTTATGTCAAGACAGGTCATCACATGTGAGCGCAGAAAAGCAGAGGACACTCGCCACCACTTTTTGTTCACCCCAGACCCTGGAGCTGCTGCAGGCGCTGGCACAACTCAGGGTCCTGCTAGAGGTCGGCACAGCCTGGGGGCAGCTGGAGCTCCTGCCACCGCTGATGGTGGGCGACTGCAGCCCACAACTCCCTGTATCTAACTGCGAACCCGTTGCATTTGGGATGATACAAATGAATGGTGTACAAGTGTACAGCCACCAGTGCCAGGTCTGTGCTATGCTGAGGTTCGCCAGTGTGAGAGGAGATTTATTGGTACAGCGTGTCCAGCTGGATCTCGAAGCTGGATCTGTCATGCCTTTCTGCTCAGCGAGCGGTACAAAAGGACGTGGCACATGCCAAGTCCTGGTCCCCAGCGTGCCAGTGCACTGCCCCTTTACTCCAGCCTTCAGTCAGCTCCAAATCATGCTGTCGCCCAGGTTTGCTCTCAGTTGGGCTTTTTTTGCTCCTGATGTATTGATGAATACATCGCAGAAGAGAAGCCAAATTACACAAAACTGTCTTGTTCTGATATATTGGGCAGTTAGCTACCATCAGCCCCCAGAGCAAAATAATACCTGAGCTGAGAACAGTGTCAGGCCTCATCGAGCAGCTGAAACTATGCCTGCAATTGCAAGATTTAAGTCTCTCTTCATATACAACTTTTTGGTACTTTGTCCCTTGCCCATCACATATAGGCGGATAAATTTTTTTTCTTTGCCATTTGTAAAGAGAGGATTAAACCTTGTTGGGCTGGAGAAAACCTCTCCTGCTGGGGGAGGGGGGGAAAAAAAGTTACTGCAAGACTATCATAAGGCAGAGATGCTGTTAGAACAGTGAAGAATTTTCCTGTAGTTTCTTAGTACTCATCTGCAATAAATTTTTATGAGGGTTTGGAGGGAATAGAGGCCTAGGCTAACCAGCAGGTTCAGTGGTTTGGAAAGCTGCGCAGCATAGTTACTGGCAAATCTTTGTTTTATCCATTCTGACAGGTTCTGCCGTATTATACAGGTATTTATTTTTCTAATGCAATATTATAAATCACTGTCAGGTCATGAGCATTCCCACAGTCTTCCGAAGTATTTTTGTGTCTGCCAAAGGTTCCCGCCGGACCTATAGGCCTATAGGATGCTATATAAGCTCCTTTAATGGAGCATGTAGTGCTGAACTGTGCTCTGCTGCAACACTCCCGCTCAGAGGAAGAGGTGTAAGGAACGAGGAGGTCCCAAGAGTTATGGCTTAAGGATACCATGAGACTTGTATTAAAGACCACCTCTAGTAGTAATATGTCTTAAACCATCATAGCAACATAAACCAGTATTTTATTTAAACAAAAGCTTTATCCTTTCACTGTTCACTGAGAAAGGCTCATCAATTGATTTGATTAATAAGATGGTAAGTCATCCTGTTATTGTACTGCACACGCTGTACTGTCTTCAACCTAAATTTTTCGTATCTATTTACAAATTAGAAGCCAAGATCTCACTCTAAGCAAGGCCTATGGGTTCCATTTTATTTATAGGAGAGCCATGATTAAGGTTATTTGCCTCAGGCCAAATTTAAAATTCTATATGAGGATCCCAGGGTAAAGTAAGACACCATCAGGAGGCTCAAATCTATGCCAGCCTCCAGAGGACCATCCTCCAGCTGAGAACAGCAGGAGTGCAACGTGTACTGGCCACATGTCCTCCTCTGCCTTGTTGTTCAGCCCAAAGCAAGTCACCTTGCTCTTCCTTTGGGTGAGCGAATGTTTCCCAGCTTCTCATCCTAAACTGTGGTGGAGCACTTTCAAGAAATGTTGGAAAATGAAACTGAATTAATTTCACTCAATGTTTTGAGAGACTCTTACTTTAGGAGTTGAAATTATTGACTCTACCAGCTAATAACATAATGAAAGCCCCGATAACAAGAAATGGTGTCTCGGATGCCGGGGTTACCAGCATCATACGGCATTGCTTATGCTGTACCACAGCGATGCCACAATGCTCTCGTGCTGCCCTGCTTTGCTAAAGATTAGGAGATCAAAGCTCCATCCATGCTAAATGACTTGAAGTAAAACAGGCCCTTTATTTTCAGACCATCTCAAGGGCTTTTGAAAGTGGGAGGAAACAAAATGACAGTTAATGGATCTAGGAGGGCTTGACCTAAGGATAAGGTTAAGTGGTGTAATAATCTCCATACTGAACGCGGTGCTGTATGGCAGCTTCCCTAATGTGCTTGGTCACAAGGTGAACCACTCGGAGCAAACCTCACAGACATTCTGCCCGTGCCACACAGAGCAAAGCTTAGGGTTCTGTTAAACACGGGAACCCTCCCCTAAAATACTTTCCTTTTTATTCATTAAAGGCTACTTTCCTCCACGTTACACTCACTGATAAAATTCCCATATTTCTCATTCACTTCTGTGCACTGACCTTTCTTTAGTGTTCTGATATTTGCCTCCAAACCCAAAATCATCACATTTTCTAAATCTAAAACGTTTCTTAGTTAGATTATAGGCTTTCTTCTTTGAGAAACAAAAAAGTTAATGCCTGAGTTCCCTTTGTTTGGCTTTGTTGTTAGGGAAGGGAATGGTCTGGCTGAAGAATTGTTTCTTTTCAGAGAGTGTGGGCATATCAGTCAGATATTATTTATTCTGCTTTGAAAGAAAGATAAAACTTGCTAATGAATTGCAGAGTTTCTCTAGGCAATGGCCTCTTTATGCTTGTTGTTCAGACCGGCATAGGCAATATAATTTCCAAAGCTCATTAATGGAAAATGTTTTAATGCCCTTCTCTCAGAGACATTACACATATCTTCCCACTGCAGGAAAAAATAGCTGAGCTAAATCTGGAATTTCTCTGAAATAAGAAAGAGACTCTCAGCTAAGAGAAGAATCCACAAGGATTTATCCCCTGATGGCTTGGGAATGATTTGTTTCCAACATATCCTAACTCAACCCAGCCATACTCATGGTAGAACACTGGGCTGGAGAAGCTCTTTACCTTGCAAGAACAACACCAACTTACTGACATACAATGGTTTTTCAATACATAGAGAAGCAATAGTCATCTCATTAAAAAAAAGAAAAAAAAAACAACAAACACTGAACAGAGGTAGGAAAGCGTATTGTGATGAAATCAAAAAGTGAAGGCAACGCTACTCATGCCTCATGCTCAGCTCTTCACTAAGAAAGATGACAGATTTAGTGTTGTCAGTTCAGGATGATGTATGAAGTAATAGGCGTAACAGATAGCTACATTGAAATACTATATGCTATCTGAATATGCTACCTGAAATTTCAAAAGATCAGGATATGGAACTGATAACAGGATCAGTCAAAAGAAACACTGGGGTAGGACACCATCATTTGGTACGTAGACAAGGAAAGACTTTCATCTGAGCTAAGAAAAGCAGATGGAACTTGAATAGTAGGCTACACTGCCAAGTAGATGGCCAAGAAAAATGGAAAGAAACTGAAAAACAAAAAAGGATAAAAATAAACCTTCTAAGAAAGTGACTGATCTCCTAGACAGGATGAAAAGGCTACTAAGAAATGGTTTTGGAAATAGTGACAGCCGCAAGCAAAAAGTCCACTGTATTCATAACAAAGGAACGCAAATTTTCTGCTCTGACTTGTCCATGAGCTGAACAAGTAAGAAGGGAAATACAATCAGAAGTTTGACAGAGACTTACAAAATAACTCCCCCTTTTATATTTAAGTGCTCATATGAATGAAGGAAAGGAAGGGGGCGGGGATTCAGAAGTGGATACAAGTTGTTTATTAAAGATAGTGTGGTTTTGTTTTGTTTGCATTCAGAAAAGACATCTGGATAACCTGTCACCTCAGTCAATTGTTGCAGAAAACTTATTCTTCTTCCCTAAAGAAGTCACGTGCGATTGATCTCTGAGGCAACTGCTGAGTTACAATCCCACAAGTAACACGAGATTTCTGTCTCTTAATGTTCTCCAGCAAGCTTAGCCTTTTCATTTAATTTAGACTGTAGCTGTCAAGGCTCATGCTTTCAGCGCTGGAAATTCCTTGTGTGGCCCATTGAGTTGGTCAAAGGAATCACTGTATAAATACGCTTAAAGAATTTTGTGTCAAGGGATCTCCTCTTCTATTTAAGCCTCAGAAGGTGAATGTATCTTCAGTTTGGTTGATTTCCCTGAACTGAGGAGGAACGCAATAGTGCAGAGAACTCACGCTCATCCCAAGCCACCAGATAGTTAATAATTGAGGTGCTAACACGTGATCATCATTAGGCTTTCAGGCTGACACAGCAGCCTGGGAGGAGAAAAAGAGATTTTGTGTCCTTGATGTCTCTATTTTATAGTACCATAAGACCTAGGAGGAGTTCATCACTCTGAACCCCTTCTCATTGTTCCTTCCCGTAAGCGCACTTTCTGTCCAATACCTGAGTAACCTTAACTCTGCCCTTCTTAGAAGAGCAGTTACAAAACCCACTGATTTTATCCCACCTTGTGTATCAAATAGAAAATTGCAATATCCTTTTTTGTTTAAATAATTTTGAACATTTTGCCGTTTATATAAGCACGTAAACCTACTAAATTAAAGATGTATAGAGAAGAAACACTTTTTAGAAAATCACAAAGCAAAAAACATAATAAAAGGAAGCATGAATCTGATTTAAAAACCAAAGGTGCTGAAAATATAACAAACGGGATTAATCTAATATTACATCTAAGCACCTTGATTTTAAGTTCTAAAGCCTTATATATCCCTAGCAGGAAAAAAAAAGAAAAGGTAAGGGGGAGAAATAAATTCAGAGTCTTAATAGAACAATAAGAATTGTAGCAGAAGCATAACGAAACATTAGAAATGATTTATGGTGTAATGGATCACTCTATAGATCTTTACAGAAAGAAAATATCCAAATTACCTCAGCTTTAATAATCATATTCTTAGTGACTACAGATGAGGAACTTTGCAATGCCAAGAGTAGTATCTGAAATCTGATCTGATCATAATTTTCCTTTGTTTGAGGAGATCCCCATGCAATGAAAACGTACAGCATCATGCCAAAACTGAAAGAAACAGCGGAAAGGACTCAGAGGTAACGACCACTGGCAAAGTATAAAAAAAAGATGAAGAATTAATTACATTAAGAAATCCCAAGGAACACGGTTTAGATTAAAGACATTCTTTTTAACCAGTCGGCTGGAACGTTGATGTAGCACTGCTCATACAAATGTTTGGAAAGTATTTCACAAACTCTAATTTTGGAGAGTGCTTCTAAAGGCTGTTGCTCTTCCACCGCTCTGTGCCATCTCCAATTTATCTTAAGTATAAAATAGAAAAAATAATATAAACTAGAGCTTCTAGTTAAATAGGAGGAGTCTTTTTAAAGAAACACAATGAAACTAAGATATTATGGTCCACATCCTGTAGATCCAGAATCTTTAGTAGGTTGGCAGGTCCCCTTTTACCTATAAGCAATAAAAATGAAGTAAAAGCCAATCTGTCAAAGCTCAGCAGGTTTAATTCAGTCCCTTGGCTCATACTGGCTGCATGTGCACACTGCACAGAGCAGTAAATTGTTATACTGAAATCTTGGGAGTTTGGACCTGCTTGTGTGGTTTATCTTTAACAATCTGGTTCTATATTACTCTCTGGCTAGTCATTTTTAGCAGGACTCTGCAGACGGTAACAGCACTTTCTTACCTTGGTGCCTCACCCCACCTCCATTGGCAGTTTTGGGTATCGTCAGAGCTGCACTCTATTCACTAAACATCAAGCACACAGATTACTTAAGTAAGATTTCAAGTAAAGGAATGAGACAGAATGTCAGACATATGTTTCTGAAAATGGTGGCCTACCTTCCTTGTGAGTTTACGACAATCGTAAGCCGCTTTAAGACATTTCAAATCAGCATGTGCCAAGGCAAAATTGAAAGTTCAGTTATAAGGCAGAATAGGTTTATTTCTGCTCTGTGCCTTGTTCCAGCAAGTACCACAGCAACCATTTCCAAACACGTTCTGTTCTCAAAGCAGGAAATATTAGGAGGAAGAGGACTGTGATCTTGACCTCTCCACAATGTATTAATTCAACACTGCACAAGTCAGAGGAAACGTCTGTGTCCTTGGAGTAGACCCATTCTGCCAGTAATTCTTTATACGTAAGTGACTTAAAGTGACAGGGGAGGAAAAAATGTCTTGCGGTGTTAACATTTGGGCACTTGTACAGCAGAGATGAGAAGGGGCTCAGAGCTTCAGAAACTAAGTTCTGCTGTCCTGATCTGGCTCAGCTTGGGATGGAGCTGGAGGACCATCCCTGGAGCCTCTGCCAGTGACAGCAGGTACACAAAGAGGAGGCGGTAGGGAGTGGGCAGCAGCACAAAGCAATGCGGAGTCAGAAGCGGAGGAAGAAGATGGATAAGGAGGCGGGTGGAGGAGGGGAGGTATGAAGGGGAGAGAGAGGGTTTTGCCAACAAGTTTTGGTATAAAAACACTGGGAATCTTGGAGGCTGTGTTTTGGCGAGATTCTGGGCCAATGGTCTAGGGTCCTGTTAATTAATTTTGCAACTTCTTGCTAAAATTCTGTCTTTCTATTGAAGAAGAGTTTTGAGCACTCTTCACGTTGAAGGGTGAGAGCCTCCTCTTCTCTCAAACAGAAATAAACCTTGCTTGCTGGTGCCAGTTCAGCTTTGAAAAAGTGATGAGCCAGCTCTGCTTATGTTCTCTATGCTACATTTTCCCGCAGTGAAGAGAGTCCACTCTCCCACTTATGGCCCTTTTCAAATGATTTCTCTTCCTTTTTTCTCTGCCTTCAAGGTATCAGGCCAGACCCAGGGCCAGGTTCTGCGAGAAGAAATGCTTAATGTTGCTTTTCCCCTGCTTTTCTGACTTTATGCATTTTTGTGTATTTTTTCTGATCATCGCTCTCTGCCATCGTCTGGAAAAGGTGTTGCCTAATGCCAATACCCCAGTGAGACAGCTTCTGCTTTACTATCCACATTTCATTGTCACAAGTGCAAGATGGGATGAGGGATGACTCTTGTGTTAATGAAAGAGGGCAAAGTTTCCATTGACTTCACCGGGGTCAAAACTTCACCCTCGGGGACCTATTGGTAGAAATGGGAGGGAATTTCCATTTTCACAGAGAATTTGCAACCCCTTAATTGTGTTGAAAACCTCAAATATTTTCTTCACAGGGCAAAGTTCGTATCTTATTTCAGATGAATGTAGTGGCTGAGCGTCATCTGCTGCTGGAAAACCTTTAGAAGTGACTTAAAACTAAAACAGGCATAAAAGAGAAGCAGGGTGGGAAAGGGTTGTTTGCTATTAAACACCAACACAAACCAAGCTGGGTTCTTTGTCTCTGCCCTTCCCCCATTTTGTTCACACAGTCTTCTTCGCCCTTTGGACAGCCTTTGAATGCTAATTTTTCTGATCACTTGGAGAATGAAAACCACTGTAGAAATCAACTGAAATATTATTTTAAACCTTGTTTAATGAGCCTGGATCCACACCTATGAATAAACTCCTAATTCTCCCTTCTTAAATTCCAAGAATGATAGTTCCCACACCCTATACAACCTGACACATTCAAATTCAAAGCAAATATTTTAAACCATTTTCAAAAAGGGTTGTATGAATACAAACTGGCAGGTGGGTTTTATGAAGAAATGGGTTTAAATAAAAGTCTAATTGTCCTCTTTTCGCAGTTGTTTAGGATTTCTCTTCACATAGCAGCAGATGATACGGATGCTCAGCAAAACGACACTGTAATGATAAAGCTCAGATCGGCTTTATTCTTTGTTATACTCTCTACCGCTTTCTGAACTTTAAGGCATTCGGTTATTCTGTCTGTCTGTCTCAGGGTTAAAATCTGCATGCACGTAACCCTCAGTTAGCACTAATAACAACGTGAAAACCTTCACACATCAAAGATGTGACTACGTGCTTTTGTCTACCCTAATGATTTGAGAGAAAAATCTTGATAAATCAACACGGTTTGTGGGGTTTTTCTTTCCTTTTCCTCTTTCTTAAGTTTTGTTGCCTTGATTAGATAAAAAATAATAGGGGGCTGTCAATCTGGTTTCTTTTCAGGTCTTCTCTGTCTCTTTCTAAATTAGTTACAGCCAGCTTTTTGTAGCTTTATAACCAGCCTGACCTAATTTAATTACCATGACTTGTGTGGCTTAAAGATAAATAGTTTTATTCAGTCTGCCTACTTTTGTATAAGTTTTCCCTTTCACACAACTCTCTATATTTTGGCATTCGGAGTTCTTGTCCTCTGTTCTTCGGTAGGTTAACACAAGGTTAGTTTTATGGCATTGTCCATACTTTCACAAAAAGGCCTTTGATGCAGTTCTGCTTAGTCCCTACTTGGCTATATCTGTTTGTGTGCTGGGAGTCTGCGGGCCTTTGTGGGACACAAGCGAACATTAGCTGGCTCTTGGAAGCGTGGGATGGAAAATACATACTCATCCCCATTGTGAGGCAGAAATCCTTAAAGCATCAAAGCTTGCTTCTATACTGGCTACCGTCTAAGGTTTTCTTCGTATTTGAGGAACATACTTCAGAAATCAAAGCTTGAGACAGTGCAGAGACGGAAGGACTGGAAGAGCTAGGGAGGTGCGGATGGACTGGTTACCACTCTGTTCTTGAAAAAACACTTGACAAGAAGTACAGATCTCCTGCTCACCACAGGTTATATTTTTGTTCATTCCTGGGCAAAGAGAAGTAAAGCTTCCAGGATTACGATCAGGCCCTCATCTGTAATAATGAGCTTAATAAAAAAATAAATTCAAAAACCCTCAAAACACTAGTTCTGCATGTAGGGTTTTTTGTTCAAAGGATCCTCTGAAATTATATGATAGGGTGGGATATGTGTTGTACTCCAGAACAAGAAATAAACTTCAAAAATCAGAGCTGTGCTCTTAATAGACATGACCTCCCCGTAGGTGCCTGCATTGGAAAGCCATCTGCCAGAATGGCACTTGCACAAAACATCTGACAGCAAGTGCATTTAAATACATAAATAAATAAATATTTAAAAAAATAAAAACCTGTACGGTGTTGAGCTATCTAGAAATGCATGAAAAATGCTGCCATTCAGAAAAACGACTCTGGCAAAAGGAAGGTAAAGAAATGCATTTAAGTAGCATTTCACTTTTCAATCAATTCAAGTCATTTGTATAAATCCATAAAAAGATGTTTTGTTCTGCAGAGAAATCAAAAGGCACATCATTAAACCAGGTTCCCGAGGAACTATGTAAACATACCTGAAAATAAACACAGCCAGTCTTTGTGCACATGCCAGAAACTAACATGCTGTAGATATAAAGTAGAAACAGTATTTCCATGTGTTAACACCTACAGCAAGAGAAGAGTCCACTGACACTTCCATGCTTGGAAAATGGAGCGATGACTCATTTCTTTTCAGTCATCATTAACTAGAAAACCCTACGGAAGAAATGAAGGAGTAAACAAAGGACGATGCGCTTGATTTCTGTTTATACCCAAGAGTGCAGGGATGGATTTTTCATCAACATCCACTAGCGCCTTGCCTCAGCTCCTCTTAAAGCCCAGGACTGGCTTCAAACAGCAAAGGGTTTGATTATTAGTCACTTCTAAAAAAGCTCACTGAATACCTCACCTTTATCTAGGTCTTCCTTTCACAAACAGTACCAAATTAATTAAAAAGCAGGCGCCTCTGATAATGCAGTGCTCCCTCCACTCAGAAAAGAAGCTGCTATGACTCTGGAAAGAGACTGGCCGAGGTCAGTGGGGCAAACCCCTACTGTTGTTTGTCTTGGGTTAAAAAAAAAAAAAAAAAAAGAACAGAAGACCTGCTGAGAAGATAAGGTTTTAAAGGCTCCTCAGATAGATGCAGACACATGGGAAACTTTATGGCACACTATTAATCTTTCTTAGAAAGATGAAGTGTTGATGCGACCTTGATGAAATGTGAAGCTGCCATTTGGAGGGGGGAAAAGAAGAGACTAGAGTGCTTCAAATACAGCATTTTCATCACCAAAGTACACCTATCATACCAAGACTCTCTTTTCACCAAGAGAAAAATGCTGACTTTGATTTCTAATGTATGATGTTACTCGCTTGAATTAAGCTATCTGCAGTTGCCCACTCCTACCTCCTCTCCTAAGAGATTTATCAGAGTGGGTCTCTCTTTACAAGCTTGGAAATCATGTTTCTTGGCCTTCTGCTGAGCTAGCACAAGTGTTGCTGGTAACAGGTCAGCTGTAGCCAGAATTTTGTGTCTTCTCTATCATGGCAGATAAATACAAATAAGTATGTCCACATTCATGTCTAGACAGTGGTGAAGAAGATGTCTATTAATTGCGTCACCTTCCCAGGCACTTGTTTCCCTCTTAAATCATGGCCCAAACAAGAAACTCCACTTCATGGACTCCTTCTACTGGCTCAAAATTGCTGCAGCCACGCAATACAACTCACCAATCTGGTAGAGACTCACTTCACAGACTCAGCTTTTTTGATGTGTCTGCATGCTTTTAAAGAATATCTAAAAGCACAAAGATGGCATAACAACTGAACTAATTACGCTGGTTCACTCAACCAAAATGCAACCATATTCCTGTGCCTGATCCAGATCACATTTGCATCACTATGTGCATCAGCAAAGACTTCGTACTCACAACTAGGGAATCACAGCCTGAAACCGCACAACGTAAGAAGTGATTTACTTCCTTCATCTTCGTAGGGCAAAGTCACTTGATGTATCTCTGGCCTATAGGCCTGTGGAATTTATTGGCACTTAGTCGGAATCTGATTAATAATGATCATATGCTCTAAATACTAAAAATAAAATATGAAAAACCCCCTAACTTCTCTACAGATTACGTTAAACTATGACATAAACGGATATAAGATCTCCAGTAACGTAACTCTGTGGTATGAAAATGCCTTCAAGCTGTCCAAGGGTACAAATGCTTTACACAGATATGTCCCCTGTACACATATCCGTGAAGTTCATTCCAAGAACACCGACAGGTCCTTCTACTACCCTGCTGGACTTCAAAATACAGAAAGCAAGCAACCAGCTTATACAACTGCAAAATCCTACTCAAAAGAATGGATTGTGATGTTGCTTCCTCGCTGTCAAAAGGGAGAAAGATTTACCAGGAAAACAGGAGTGATAATAAATATTAAAAACAACCGATTAAGTTTCTGTTACATTCCTGTAATCCCTGCATTTTTTTTATAATGTCATATATAACATTCAGATGGATATTAGTATCATTGTACAATGACTATCTCCATAGAAATATATAATGTTTTGCCTATGAACACTAAATATATTTTGCAGCAGTTTAAAAATCATTCTGTTGAGCCTTACTGCAGTTTTTAATACAAATGTAGATACATAATTTAGAAGTCTCATTTCATGTTTTATGTTGATACTGCGAGAAGAGCCTCCAGACCCTTTTTAAAAAGGCATCAACTTGGGTTTAAAAAGAGTATATCTGAGGTCATTAGCAAAGGAAATTGCGACCATTAATTCTGACCTACCACAGGTTTTAAAAGAAAGAACAAACCGTGGAACTTAAAAGAAAACCCAACAAATGTGTTTTATGAATCCATGTGCAATATTTTGGTTACAATGAAATAAAATGCTGATATGTGCCAGACACCCTGAAGTTGCTCTCCTGTGACTAATTCTTCTGAGTTAGTTTTTAAATTAATCTCCCAGTGCTCGGCCGCTTCCCACCCTTGTTATTAAACTAAAAAAAGCAGTTTATACCAACGACGCTATAAGGAAAGAAGTAAAATAAAAACTCTTCCAAGCGTTTGATTCGCCCTGTTGGACAGCTTTACCTAAAATCACATTAATTATTAAATAGAATTCCATACATAAAATTTTATTTCAACGTATAAAATGTTTTGTTTCCAAATGTGAACCCTTGTTTGGGCATTGTTGGTCCATGTATCTGAAGGCAGTATTCCTAAACAACTTACATGAAACTAATCTGAATATTTGCAAAGTTCCCAGGAAGCTCATTTGCTTCAGAACTGAAGATCACAACATTTCTGTAGATGCAAAAAAAAAAAAAAACCAACCAACCAAACAAAAAACCACCCAACCAAACCCTTCATATGAACTTTTCAAGAAATATTGCAATCCTCAGCAAAATCACGATCAATGCATTTTGATAAAAAGTGTTCAAAACATCAGGGCCTGAAGCCATCTTTCTCATATAAACTGGTTCACCTGCAAAGGAGGAATTCAGAGAAACCTGGTCTGAGACATCCGAGTGGTCCAGCCAGGCCTTCCCACTGTCCTTTTTTATATTTAATCATCTTTATTTGGAACTTTTCTTTGACTGAACTGGTGTATGATTTCAGAATGACAACTCATGAATACAAACAGAACAGAATTAACAGTTGAAGCAGCTGCTATCCGCGCCCTACCTCCTTCCTGTGTGCCACTGCTATGGGGAAGGAAAAGGTGAGCCAGAAGGGGCAGGTAAGCAGTTCCTGAATGGCTCAAGCTCAGTTTACCATGGTAACGTACATCTACAGTTCTGCCAAAAAAAAAAAATTAACGCTCTGTATGGTAAAGAAGGCAGTGGATAAGAAGAGCAGAAGCAGGTACACGGAAAATGGGATAGGAAAGATGTGTGGGACACAGAAATCTGTGCTGAAGGATTAGCACGAGAGTAACTGGCCTCCTCGAGAGGTTCTTCTGACAAAGGCAAGGCATTCTTGGCTACCATGACTGATCACTTCCACTCTTCTTTCTAGGAAGGTGTAAATCATCTGCCTTTATTTGTCTGTAGTATTTAGATTTTAAATGTTTCATAAAAGGCTACCTCTTCCAGTCTGAGTCCTTGATCTCATTTTGTCTTTGTTATATTCTGGACAAAAATTATGTCAGAATGAGATATTGCATGAGAAAAAAAAGTATAGATGAATTTACTCATCTGTATGTGGATCAAACACTGACTGCGTTTGGCAGAAGCACACATCTGATCATTCAAGAAAATAAAGGGCAGAATATGGATAGATTCCACTGCTCTGATCAGGCACAGAAACCAGCTGATACTTTGAGGTTCTGAGGTTAAAACATGTGGCTCTTCTAAAGAGCAGACTGCAACCTTGAGGGGTTTGGTTTGTTTTGTTTTTCAACTGAAATCTGACAAGCATTACATGTGAACATTTGGAAGTCATATTGTTCATTATGCATTACATATAATTGCTTTAACTTTTATAGTATGCAGTCATTAAACTGACTTTCAAAATAATAGAGCGCTTAACAAGACCCTTACCGATATGTGAGCCAATAAAGATGAATGAGCATGGTGTCTAACTTCACAAACGCTGTTTACTTTATGAAGATGCATACATCCCCTATTTAAATCAGTGGTGATGCTTGCAAATGGAAGGGGTGTACAGGAAGCAGACCATATTGTGATCTATGAAGAGATATACACATGTAAGTATAAATTATTTCTGGCACAGTTTTACTCAAGATTCTCTGAACAGCAGGGAGAGATCTGATATGTGAAACAGTAGGCCCCAGCCAATTAGTCTGTGACAGATAAGAACCCTTCCTTAATTTGTGCCGTTGGGTTTATATGTGGTTTGTTCCTTCAGTGATTTCATGTTCCCCCTGACTTCACTAAAATCCAATTTTTATCAGCTGGGATATTGGCATTCTTTCCAGGTGCAGCGAAGAAATATCCCATTTGGAAAGAATGAAGTATGATATGTGGGCCTTGCTTCTGTCTTATGGAAAGGAATGCTTTTGTAGTTCTACTCCTCAAAAAATCTGTGAACAAGGAAACAAACTAATTTATTATACACACCAGTGTACCCTTTCAAAGCACCACAGGGGGACTCAACCAAGTAACATCCATTAATATCTGTAACAGCAGCAAGACTCAAGTATGCTGCTTTGGAAATTTGCCTTGCCAGAGTTGTGCAGAAAAGGTTCCTTTAAAAATAGCCAAGAAAAGTTTAGAAAATCTCCTACACCATTAATATCTTGCACTGCTTTTGATGTCTGTGCATTACTACATTCTCAAAGTTAAGAAAAGTGAAGTTTTTCAAAGACAGTGTTCCCAAAGTACATAAAGACCTGTGGGGTATGTTAGATTGTTGAGACGGCAAATTCACTCCATACATTACAGGTCATGCTCCAGAGGAGGAACTTCTAAAAATTTACACTAGTACTTGCATTACTCCACCACGTCAGCAAAAGCAGCAACTCACACTTTCCTCAGTAAGAATTTAAAGGCATAAATCCAAATTTTCATTTACACCCATAGAAAAAGTAAAAAAGATTCCCATGTTTCTTTCCTTTGGATCTTGTGGCTGCGTACAGAAAGAACTAGGAAGGCTTTACCTTACATTATGGGAGTGGAAGAAGAAGGAACAAAGAAAGAGGGAGCAACACTGCACATCTTCCAAGAGCTGAAGAGGAGGGATGCCACTCAGGAGTAGCTGGGAGTGAAGGGCAGCGGTTTTTCCCTGGGACAAGAGCTCTGAGGGACTGCTCTTAGGTTCCACTGTTCCGCCAGTTTGGGAAAGACACTAGACCTTGCCATCCTCGGAGATTCAGTGATGGGAGAGCAGGTGGCTGTCGAGCATTAGTGGTCATGGGTGAATTCTGAGCTCTGGAATGCCTGATAGTTGTACGTGGTTCTGAAAAGTCTCTGACCAAGAAAACCAACTCATTTATTAGACAGGCAGGAATGTAGCGTGATGAGCTCAGCGGCTGGGGAAAAGGCCGTTCTCGTTTAGCAGCCGTTACTGACCAAGGGTTTGGCTTCCGTAGCCAGCAGGACTCCCCGTTACTTCTAACCTCAGATCTGCTACTGAGGTATACAGTTTCTAATACTTAAAGTAGAATCATAGACTAATTTAAGTTGGAATGAACCTCTGGATGTCATCTCGTTCAAACCCATGCATGGTGAACTTCAAAGTTAGATCAGGTTGGTCAGAGACCGTCCTGACGAGTTTTGAGGATCTCTATGGACAGGAGTTGCATGGCTCCTCTGGGCAACCCTTCCTGTCCTGATCCACCCTCACCATGAGCATCCAAGAAGTACGGATGATCTAGAAGACCTTATCTCTTACAGAACGAGGACACTGCTGAGCAGATGGGCCAGGTCCTGAACCAGCTCGTTCCATGGTACTGGCAGTATTTCAGAAAAGGGGACAGCTCTGAGGAATTGGATGCCATCTCTGTCCATTTATTTTCATCAGTGGGGACTGAGACAGGAAGATTCCGAATCATGCAGAACTGTGAGGACTCCACAGTCCCATTTTACGTGCTCTTGTGGGCGTACAAGAAGTACTCCCACAGTGATATGTCATATCACTACACCCAAGCAACCTCCCCAGGTATGTTGGCGGAGAAGACCGTCCCTTCTCCTCCCCTCCTCTACTTGGTTTCCACACAAAGCAATCCCTGTGTGTCGGGTGGCTGGAGGACAGTCCTCTGGGTGCTATAGAGATTGCTGGCTCCACAGATGGAAGCAGCCTGAGTGACCTGGTATAGAAAATACTAGACCAAATGTTCTAGGAAGCAAGAACTGCTTTCTCATATACTTCAATCGTAAATCATAGAATCATTTAGGTTGGAAAAGACCCTTGGGATCATCGAGTCCAACCATCAACTTCACTCTACAAAGTTCTCCCTTCCACCATATCCCTTAACACCACATCTAAACAAGCCTTAAACACATTCAGGGAAGGTGACTCCACCACCTCCCTGGGCAGCCTATTTCTGTGAAGAATTTTTTCCTAATGTCCAGCCTAAACCTATCCTGCTGCAGCTTGAACCCATTCCCTCTTGTTCTATCGCTGTGAGAAGAGACCAGCACCAACCTCTCTACAATGTCCTTTCAAGTAGTTCTAGAGAGTGATGAGGTCTCCCCTCAGCCTCCTCTTCCCCAAACTAAACAGTCCCAGCTCTTTCAATTGCTCCTCATGAGATTTATTCTCCAGGCCCTTCACCAGCTTCATTGCGCTCCTCTNTAGAGCCTCCCTATCCTCATGTAGATCAACACTCCCGCTTAGCTTTGTGTCATCTGCAAACTTGCTGATGATACACTCTATGTCCTTATCAAGGTCATCAATAAAGATGTTAAACAGAAATGGTCCCAACACTGATCCCTGAGGGACATGACTTGTGACCAGCCGCCAGCTGGATTTAACTCCACTGACCACCACTCTTTGGGACCGCCCATCCAGGCAGTGCTTGATCCACCAGACCACATGCTCATCCAGGCTGTGAGCCGCCAGTTTATCCATCAGAATTCTATGGGGGACAGCATCAAATGCTTTTCGAAAGTCTAGGTAGATAATGTCCACAGCCTTTCCCTCGTACAATAATCGGGTCATCTTTTAATTAAAAAATTAAAAGCCCTTGTGCCAAAAAAAAAAAAAAGAAAAAAAGAAAAAAAAGATTTACAGTTCTTTTTGGTACAATAGAGAAAGAATTCTTTTGGAGACCTTACAGGAGGGATTTTTTTCTTTCTCTTGTTGTTGTTAACTTGATTTATTTGCATGAATCCTTAGAAGTCCCAGTCAAACTTCACACAAAAATTATTATTTCCAACAAAGAGGTTCATGGTCCTAGATAGAAAACAAGTTAAACTCAGATTCAAATTTCTCCTTTACTTCTGTGACCTGGGGCAACTACTGCTGCCTTTATAAATATGCGTACTTCTCCTGTCCCTGGTGATTGTTATTAATACAGTTTAGGGAAAGTGGTGATAAAGATCAGTCCCCTACCCAGAAAAGAAACATTAACTGCTTCTTTCATGTCTTCCATAGAGAGTGAGCAGCTACAGTTTCAAATGATCCCCAGATGTTTACTACTTCTTGTGCTCAAAAGCAGTTTAGGTTTTCTCCAGAGCAGCTGTGCCACGTTGGGTATTTCTGGTTATCCTGCAGACTTCAACCTTTTGTCCTCTGAAGAAAATGTAAAGGTCAAACAGAAAGCCTGTGTGGTGTAGAAGTCCCCAGTGAAAAATAAACCCAAGGATGGTCTCTTACCGTTGGCGAATTGAAGCTATGCCTCCGCATGCTAAACATTCAAGGAATTCCTACAGAGATGGGTATGTGAACATTACAGGCTTTTCATTTAATTACAGAAAGGTTTAATGATTCCAGTAAAAGAATAATCGCTGAGGTCTCTCACAAAACCCATGCTATTTTTCTGGATCTTTACAGCAGTGTTTTCCTATTTCTTTATTGTTACTCAGAGCTCAGACTTCTCCTCCTTAAGTCCTCCTGTCTGGAGTCCTTTCTTCATGTGGTCACAAATTTCTGCCAGTTTGGCCATTACTGGGATCCTTGCTCACTGTGTGTGTCAGCACAATTCCCTGCAATCGGGCCCGCTTTCTCTTTTTCAGATGAAATATCTGGGAAGAGGGTGAGAGGGCTGACTATAGCTGCATACCAGAGGCAGAAAGGCATTTTCTTAAGTGTGGGAATCAATCACAGTATTTGCCTAACCTCACGCGTGGGAATCCTGATGTCAGACAACACCAATTAGCCACTGGTAACAGCTGAGGAGTTAACTCAAACTTTAGTGGACATTTTCACAGCTTATAGCCAGCTTACAGAATCTCCGGTTATGCAGCTACAACAATGACATGGATGGAAGTATAAAGAGATTAGTACTGTTCAAATAGATTTCAGGGCCAGCGCGGCATAATGTGGATTTGGAATCTACATTTGGAATCAGGTGGTACCTGTTATATATCCGGAATCAGGGACACCTGTTCTTTTATTCTTGGTCTGGCCTCTGAACACAGTGTGCTCTGATTAAGTTCACTCTCTTCTGTGTCTCTGAGCTAAGTGAAGATTCAGGAAACTGGACCAAATCAAACATCCTAATTATCTTTAAAAAAAAGGGGGGGGGGGAGGGGAGGGAGGGGAGAAGGTATCCAAGGAAATTATGGTACAGACAACCTAATTTGACTATCCGGGAAAACATCTGGAAAAATTATTATAATCAATTTACAGACACCTACAGTACTGTAAGCTGAAAAGCAAAGATTTATCAGAACTAAATGCTTACCAACTTACTTTCCTTCATTTACAACTGGCGTGGTGAAGAGTGGGAGGATTACAATGTATATTTGTGTGGCATCACAAAAGTGTTTGACACAGTCCAACATACCAGTCCCAAAGGCAAACTGGGAGAGATGGCCAAGATGAAACAACAGATGCACAGCTGTTCAAGGAAAGAAATAGTCAGGAATTTGTAATCAGTAGTTCACTTGCATGCAAAAAGATACTGAACAGGAGAGTCTACCTTGTGTACACGGTGTACATATGATAGTGTAATATTTTACAATAGTAGCAAACAGTAATTACAATATTAGTATTAATAAACAAGGTCAAAAAAATGCCTTCCAAAGCACATCATTTTCTGGAAACATTTAATGTGACGGAATGGATTCTTTTCTTGAATTTAAAATATATTCTTTGTTGCCTTTTTTTTATCAGATTGTTTTTTCTTAGAATAAACATGGAAAAGCATAAACTCTTTTAAAAATGAAAAACTTCCACGTTTTATAGTTTACCATGTCAGCTGGTCCTGTCGTCAGTGAAACTTAACTCCACTAAGGAAAATCCTGTGAGTGATTGGCGAGTGACTGGTAATCAGGAACCACAATAAGGATGAGTGATCACAACATTCTACTTTTTACATACAGGTTACTCTCTCATGTCCTAGAGAGTGCACCTCCAGGTGCTTCAGCACAAATCTATGGGGCGGGATGGGATCCACCCAAGGGTACTGAAGGAGCTGGCGGAAGTGCTCACTGGGCCACTTTGCATCATTTGTGAGCAGTCCTGGACAACCAGGGAGGTCCCAGCTGACTGGAGGTTGGCAAATGTGACACCCATCCACAAGAAGGGCCGGAAGGAGGATCCGGGGAACTACAGGCCAGTCAGTCTGACCTCGGTGCCTGGGAAGGTCATGGAACAGATCATCCTCAGTGCCATTACACGGCACTTGCAGGAGAACAGGGTGATCAGGTCCAGTCAGCATGGGTTTGTGAAGGGCAGGTCATGCCTGTCAAACCTGATCTGCTTTTACGATAAGGTGACCTGCTTAGTGGATGAGGGAAAAGCTGTGGATGTTACCTACCTGGATTTTTGCAAGGCTTTTGACACCGTTTCCCACAGCATTCTCCTGGAGAAACTGGCTGCTCATGGCCTGGACAGGTGTACTCTTCGCTGGGTAAAAAACTGGCTGGATGGCCGTGCCCAGAGAGTGGTGGTAA
>VXBH01005342.1:643138-755782 GCA_013400035.1 Rynchops niger | reverse complement strand
GTTTAAAAAAAGGGTAGACGGGGTACTTAGGGGCACGGTTTAGAAGTGGCTTTTGTCAGGGTAGGTTAATGGTTGGACTTGATGATCTTAAAGGTCCTTTCCAACCTCAGCAATTCTATGATTCTATGATTCTATTCTATGATTCCATGATTCTACTCTACTCTTACACCATTGAAAAATGCATCGTTTTAGAGATTAAATAGGGCTTATATTAGAAAGCTATATATTACACCAAGAGAAAATAAGTTGGCTACTAAACATAACCCTCATGAGCCCTTAAGAACTTTAATATCCAGAAGCAACAACAAGAAATTCACCTTTTCATATCACTGAAGATAAACTGACCAGCTCATGCTGCTATCCTGAAGAACCTCTAGGATCTAAGCTTGTTAATCTTAGATATTAATCTATTAATCTATTAAGTTTTCCCACATCTGCTCAGGTAAAGTCACTATGGAAAAATCAACCTTAAGCCATTTGGCAGTGGCTGTATTCTTGAACAGGACACTAAACCGTTCGCCTACTTGATCTTTACAATTGTGGCTTCCCACTGAAAGACGCATCAAAACCAACTGCTAATTGGTAGCATTTATGTAAATGCATGAAAAATATGAATGGATAAAAGGAAAAAAAGTCCTCCAAATTAGACAATGTTTATAACACTAATAGGTACTGTTACAAGCAAGAAACAGAAAAGTGTGCTGCTAGGCTCAGAACACAATAAATAGCAAGATTAAGAACAATAAGAACAATTTTCATTCTACTTCTCTTTCCTTTGCACTTGTCCTAATTAGTCCCTGATGATGTGAAGACCTACCTTTAGTAATGCTTAGTCCCACTGGAAGCAATTAATGCTGATAAAACCAGGTGCTTTCCAAGACCTTTAAACAGATTATCTGAAGAGCCCAACAATTTTGTCATTATTAACCAGGTAAGTAAAGACAGAAGAAGATCATGCCGTACAGGGCACTGAAATTTTTCACCTTCTTGGTATGCACTGTTCTTTTCCTTCTCTTCTTGTGAGGAACATTACCCAGAGGATTTAGTGATGCATGAACAGCAGAGATGGAGTAGGTAGGTAGGTAGGTAGGACTCAAAAACATGGTAGGACTCAAAAACAATGGTGCATATGATATGGTGCGTATAACTTAGAGGATGCAATGAAAATCATGGTAGGACTCAAAAACAATGGTGCATATGATATGGTGCGTATAACTTAGAGGATGCAATGAAAAACAAAAGCCTCTGATCCTAATTTCAGGGCAATTATTCTGATTGAGCACTCAAATAACGGAGCTGGGCTCCTCTTTTTAATTAATGCGAAGATGCCAGTTTGACTTAATTGGATCAGACCATATGGAAATTAAACATTTACATATATTGTTGAAGTATTTATTTCATGCCAAATAGGCAGACTTAAAATTGACTTCTCTGGTCACGTGTGATGGTCAAAATTAAGCAAGTTGTTAAGTCTCTGCAGGAACAGAACCAAAATACTATCTGAAAGGTATTTTGAACATTCTCCATGATCATGGTATGTTCTGTGTGGCTTCCACTGTCTTTACTGTGTTAGAGGAAAGCTGGATGAATTTGGCTGTTGTCAGATTGACTTGCAGTTACATTCCTTACATACAGTCTAACTGCTGTTGCTCAGCTTCCACTCGGTATCCAGTTTCGGATAGCCCTGTGCTCTCTCCTTCCTACTGCACCAGTGGTGTCATTTAGACAACACGATTCTGTGTTTTTTTAGTATTTGCCCACAGAGCTTTTACATTTATATATCACAAGAGCATCCATGGAAAGTATTCTGCAGTGTATGAAATAATTTAGCCTTACTATCTTTGCTGATACTGAGAATGATGGCCCTTGCACACAATAACATGTGCGAGCAGGAAGGTTTGAATAAGACTGTTTTAACACAGCACAGCCTTCCAATCAGTATCCTGGCTCAACATAAAGCTACTTTTTATTCTACTGCTAAAATATTACACGGGCAAACATTTAATTATGAACAGAACAGTACCTAGTTCACATGTGAAACATTTTCATCTGTTAGCATATAAGTATTAATAAATGTTGAGTTAATGATCTATTAATACTGGATTAATAGTCATAGGTTTGTTCAAATTGAACTGAATTCACTTATTCAATTATTCCTGACTATACACAATTTTTCTTTTATGGAAAAATCATGTTACTTACTGAGAGATTTCACTCAGCTTGTCAAAAGGAAGGCTCTGACACGCATACACACAGACTTCCAACATAGAGAGGCCAGTCTTCCCTGCTGAGAAAGCTGAAAAAAATAATAAAGTGCATAGTTGATTCTCTATTTGTTGGGAAAAGGCACATGTGTAAGTCTAAGATCTCTTCCATGTCCCTGAAATGGAATTGTGAAAGAGACACTAAAATGTCCCTCTTAGAACTATGCTGACAATTTGGTAATGTGGCTTGCTGAGAAAAAATAGAAGAAAAGCTGGAAAGCAATTTCATTAATGATTTCCACACTGTTTCTCCTGCTTGTGATTCACTTTATTTCACGTTTTCTCTCCCCATTCCCAAGTCTTCCACCTTTTTGATTTAGCACTTTAAAAGAAATCTTTCATTTACAGATTTCCATTTCTTTCCCTTCTTTTGCCTGTTTCATTTTCCTTCCATTTTAGCTCAGGGGAAATCAATTTTCCAAATTAGCTAGATGGCTATAGAGGAGAAAAATGTGAACACAGAAAAAAATACATAGAATAATTGCAAAAATATTTTTTAACTTTAAGAAATACACACATATCCTCAACATTTTAAAATCCATTTCATTGATGGGGACCCTACTTTAAAAAGAAAGTCTATTGTCAGTTACCAAAATTTTTCTCCAAAATATTCATCAGCTCAATTATAATTAATTATGGGACCACCTGATTACTTGCGACATCACGATTTCCTGAGTCCTCACAAGCTAAGTTGTCTTAAAAGCAAGAACAACTTAGTTTACAGAACTGCGTAGGGCCCCTGGTGAGGACATCCAGAGAAGCATAAGAGAAACGAGCTTCCAGTCACACACCTTCTTAGGATTAACTGGCTAGTGAAAGTCACAAGGCAGGAATCAAGAGTCCTTTCCTGCCCTTGAGAATACATTATACCCATGGCTCTCTGTAGGAATTAAGATATGAGGTCTTCATTCACCCTTCAAGCAGGTAAGGCAACAGCACACCTTGATGTGGCCATGACCAGAATGGGACTTAACTGTATGCATGTAATTAAAAATGGATTTATGGACCAGGTTCCAACAAAACATCCTTCTGTCTGCCCATCACCAGGAAAGGCGATTACAACTCTCAGATATTATTAAAGCTGATGAGACTGTAGGGCTTTTAAAATTTTTTTTTATGTCCAAAATAATTCGGGTGTCTTTTTTAGGTGTTATTTTTGTATAGATCACCTAGTTTTTTGCATCTGAATTCTCAATGAGATTGGAGCTNTTTTTTTTTTTTTTAATTACTTACCACAGATTTTAAGATAGGAAATAACAGCAAGCTTATTGGTCTTGAAGACAATCCCTAGTGGTACACATTTTAACTGGGGTATAGTTGTTAGTATGTCTGTGATAGAATTCCCCACAAGTGAAAGTTAGCCAGAAAGCCTACTTACTCAAAGCAAAATAATGGTTAGGGCAAATGGCCTGGGATCTGTAAAATCTACTGTTTCTGAAATTAATCTCCTTTACTCTACGAAAGAAGGCTATGAGAATTATACACCCGGGAAGTTGCAAAGAACACTACATTATAGTTACCTAAAATGGACCCTATTCTTTCCTCATGCAAACTTCTCAAGTTACAGAAGCAGTGGGTTTGGCCTGCAGCATCTGATGGGTGACTGGGTAGCAGATCTCAGGGACATTTCACGCAGCACTGCTCTAGGTTATAATTTTGTAATAGGTAGTGAAACAGCTTTAGGAAGCATTAGAGTAAAATGACACGCTTGTACCTTTGCAATATTGGGACTTTCTGGCATAGTCTGGCCTATTTCTGTGAGTAGGTTTGAAACCATTTGGGCATGTTCAGTGGCAGAGTAACTGAGTCTACAAATCACTCCATTACGATACCCCACCCCCGCCGCAACTATACCCTAACATACAAACGGGTGACAAGCGCAGACACTCTTCCTGAGACTCATGATCCGTGCAGACCAAAATCAGCTCATAAGGATGGACAAAATTACAGCTGAACGGTAGCACGCTCTCTTTCCCCCTTTCTTCTATTTCAAACCATGGCACTTTCTTGTGCAGCCCTGCTGAAATCTTAAGCACCAAGCACACAATTTTAGGGTGTGTAGAAAGCATGAGGAATTGTGTTTTGTATCCTTTACAGGAGATGCATGGTAGCAAAAGAGGAGATCTGCTCTTCTGTAGTCAGACAAATTTCTAATCCATCTGTGATAAATGCATCTCATCAAACTATACCTGATTTAGCCCTTTTCCTAAAATGTACAGGCCTTCTAAAATAGGAATTAGAAAGAGTTAAAGGACCATAAAGGTATTTCTATTTTGTTCTTCATTAAATGCTCAGCATGCAAAGCCAAATTATATTTCAGCATCTTCTTCTACAAGATATAGATTTTACTTTCTTAAAATATCGTTCGCTGAACAGCTACCTCAACACCTCCACGAATCCAAGGATTTTAAAGGCAGACATTTTTGTCTGTGGTGAGGACAGTGCAAGCGGCTTCAGATAATACTGAGATTACACACAGAATCTGACTGCTATCAATACACACACACATACATATACGCTATTGCAGTGCGTTGTCACATCCCTCAGGAATGAAGGCCCTGTTCAGTAAAAGACTGACGATAAAGTGAGCATGACCTACAGCAGCAACGACAGCGCCTGTGCCTGTTGCAATTGCAGTCAGAAGGGCTGAAAGCTAAGCAAACAGAAAACCGTGGTGGAGATGGGCAAGACGACTGCAAATTAAAATACATCAGGTTTAACAGAAAGCAGAAAAGTAGAAAGCTCAGCTTGCCGTTATACGATTCAAGCTACATTTGCAAGCGAACACGCTTTCTACTAATAGCAATAAAGATCTCCACTGACAGTGTTTTACATGAAACTGGAGGATAAGCAGTTATTTAAGACAGAAATAAAATGAGTGCACAAAGCACTTTGCAGAAGCTCACACAATCCACTGTAACAGTTTTGGCTTACTGAGCACTTTGAAACAGAAACTGAACATTTCAGCAGAAGTTAACTCAGCTCAAGAATCTTTGAAATTGGCTTTTGTTTGTCACCCATAGATTATCTACTCTCATGACCCCTCCTTCCTTTCTGCACTCTCTTCTTTTATTATTATTATTCATGATTTGTTAGCAGCCAAGAAATTCCTCTGGGTTTCAGTGATGAAGTGCTTCATTTGGACTAATTGTTTCATTTACTTTAAAAGAACAAAGAAATATGTCAAAGCACATTTATTCTTTTGAGGCCACTTTCGGATATCTGTTGCCAGTCGTTAACGATTTTTGGAACTGAAAATTGAAGATTTAACTTTCATAAATATTTTAAGTCAAAGCAGTTCACCCAATACTGTGCATCATGGGTTGTAGGAATGTGGTTCAGGTTGAGCATGCTCTCTTTGTCCAAAAAAATTTGAAAAATCACTATTTTAAAGTGTACTTTTCCTTTGGCTGTACCAGGACTGCTATCCATTTAAGCTGGTCTCTAGTCTCCCATCCCTTTGTGTCTAACTCTGCTACCAAGAGAATGTAATGTACCTTTTTATTATGAATGTTTATGGCATTACGTCCTTATTATATCAGTACTCAATAATATGAATAATGTTAACAGCCATTTGAACTAAACCATTTGCATGTTTCTGCATACTATACAGCTCTTAAGGGAATACAAAATAAACCTCTGTATCATACTTTCTTAAGCTGAACTTCTTGCCTCACTGACAACAAGCCACCTGCGATCCTAATTCTGTGTTATATTATAGGCTTTTGTGCAAGACCAAATAAAGTTAGTTTGGTGCTACAGCTGATTAAACCTGAGACAAGTACAACAAATAAAGGAAAAAAGACTTATTTTTCACAGTTTAAAACTGTGGCATGTACCTTGATACCATACACAGATTAAACTTAATGGCTTTTATTAATTCTTGTCCTTTATGGACAAACTAATTAATGCTATTGTGTGAAGCATACTCTACCTGCCCACTGTGTCCAGTCTACTGAAAAAAAACAGTTCCCATTATTTTGATGTACCACCCTAGCATGGTCTAGAGATCTTCATAGTATCTTCAGATGATGTGTGCAGTGGAGTCTGGGGCAGCTGTTAAATCAGTATTTAGTTCACTGATGCAAGACACCAAATTGAAAGCGATTGACTTAGTGTCCTGGGCATTCTCCTAGCCATAAAATGTGACATACTGTGCCTACTTAAGTATTGCAGCCTGGAGGAGTGACAAGTTAAGGGGGAAGATGTATCATTGCTATCAGCTCTATTGTGCAGTAAAACTCATGTTCAAGTAAATACAAAAAAATACAGCATATTTAAACCAATATTCTTTTAGTTGGAGCAACTTAAGAGTGTTTCTTCTTTCAACGGCCTTTGGGGTTTTCTGGGAGATTTCTTTCAAGGACATTATGAAGTGGAAATAGGTTTACACATTAATCCACAGCTACACCTGAAACCTGAAAAAGCTAGACCCGAAAATAAACAGTATACCTGCATTTTGCATCAGGTACTAGGGCACGGTTGTGTAAATGTTGCTTCTCCTCATCTTGAAGCCAAACGGATTGTAATTTTTGACTTTGTACTTGAACAAACCTGAGGAAAAGCTCTTATACAAAAGTTCGCATACAAGCATTCCCATTTTTTTCCAGGAACTCACAGTGAACTTGTATTTCATAAAACTTTCAAGCTGTATAAAGACTTAAGCTCCAACAAGGAGCAAAGAGGATTTTGACACTCTAAGATAAGTGGAATGGTGATGTGCTGGCTCTCTCTGGTAGCCACAGAAGACCTTAGGTAACCTCCTCCATTAGACACCGAGCCCTCAGATGGCCAAGAGCAGGTGAGGTGAGTCCCATACAAGAGCAGCCCTTCCTCACTTCTTATGTGATGGGCTAAAACTTTAGTGCATGTCCCCAGTCTATTCCAAATGTAGCGATGCACAGGAAGCTAACAGTTACACTTGAATGTTAGTCTGATTCCAAGCTTATAGTTGATACTGAATTAAAAATTGTTCTGATTTGATAATGTATCATTTTCTGTAAAACGTGTTTATGTTTCAAAAGGGATGTATGTATTAATTCTTAACTCTAATATCAAAGTACCACCTTGCATGGGTTAAGAAACAAATATGATGGTAGGAGCAAAAAGAAATCCCAGTACTCAAGCATAAAATCATCTCTCCAGCAGCAGCCTAGCACCCCCCTTGATCCTGGGCCTGCTGACCAGTCTGAAGATTTCTCCACAGGGCAGAGGAGGAAAGATTATTGAGTCCATAAATCATCTTCTTCCCCCAGAGTATGCCCCATAAAGTCTACTTATTGCAAAGTGAGTTCTGTGAAGAAAGATTCTGTAACACCACCATGTTTTCAAAAAGCATTTACTAGAAGTCCATGGCTGAAGTCCAGGACTGCAGTTCAAGACCACATTTACAGGCATCTGACAGGCATTGCAGCCACCATGCCAAGCAACCCACCTAGAGGAATGAACGGTACTTCCTCCAACAGACCACCGTCTTTGTAATCTATTAACCCTCCTTCTACTATTCTAACCGCCTTCTACTATTCCATATTCCCATATGCAAGGAAATACTGAACTTTTGCTCTCTTTCACTTCTCTAGCTTCATAATGTCCACCATCTTGCTATCATCAGGTTTATTCAAGGTAGCTCCCTCGGATCAACAACCTTTTTCTGACAGACTAGAACCAAGAAAGAAACAAAGAGCCTAAGCCTTTCCTGGTAAGACATGCTTGTCCCATCTCAGAACCTGGCTGAGCACAAGGTTTTCCCTTTTGTTTTTCATTCACGTTACTCTAAGAGTTTCAAACACATAATTTTTGGTAATCTGGCACATTACACCTTTTGTGCAACTTCTGCTCCAAGTCAATAGATTTGGTTTCTTTTCCAATTTCAGACTCTATTCCCGCCTCTTTTGTTTGTCTTTATAGGCAAACAAATAGTTTCCCTTCACAACAGTTTGTCATTGTTTTTCTGTTCCTTCTTTTTTGTCTTTTGTACAGCCTGATTCTTCATGCTGTTGTCCTTTGACTTGATTCCACACTGTAGCTTCCTTCCTGGCATATTGGCAATGCTTTGATCATTCTCTTCTCTCCCATCATTATTCTGTTCCTCAACTGGGAAAGATATATTAAACACCAGAAGCTTCCCATTCTAGGTAAGAGGGCAACTTTCTCCATGGAGACACTGTCTGTCCTGTCCAGTTTTACATTTTGCCTTGTTACTGATATTAAATTGACAACGAATGTTGACTACTTATGGCAACTGGGGACATAATTCTCACCATAAAACATTTACTAGAGTAAACTCTACCTGGCAAACAAATTGATATAGACAAGGGGGTAAAATATAAAAGCTATCAGCAGGGCACAGGTTTATTTTATGCAGATGTACAGTTTGCATATTACGGGACTCAACAGCACTCGAGTTTCCAATAACTTCTTTTTTTGCTTGACCAATTTTCTTCATTACTTATAGGTCCCTGCAGAATTCAGAGCTGTTATTACAAACATACACGTTACAGAAGGAACACAGCCTGACGTGCATAGCTTTTTAATAAAGTTTTCATCAGCTGCTTTTACTGACATTTTTTCATTTCTCTTATGCCCTGCTCTTAATGTCTCAGTCTTCATTTGATACTATAAAACAAAAGGAGTGGAATATTACCATAGAATGTGTTCATGGCTGAATATAAAAATAATCACGCAGCGCACTTGAAGCATGAAGACTCTGTAGGCAATTTCCATTCCTGTTTGCATATGCAATCTATGCATCTGGATTGGGAAAGTTATCCTCTTTTCCTATATCAGATTAACCCCCCCAAAAAAGCATTCTCAAAGCTTAGATTCATAAGTGAAAATAATCTGTATTGAGTTTTAAGTCTGACATTCAAAAGTAAGTATGAATAGTTGCGCAAGGAATTTTGTGAAATCCTCCCAAGACCTGCACTTGTGAAACTGCACACCACAAGCTGATGTTCAAAACTCACTCCATCTCAAATTATATTAGCCAAAATAAAGTGTCCTTTTACCACTGAGGAGAGCTTGTGATGTTCTCAGTTTTAATTATTTGAGATAACAGAGTTGGCAAAAAAAAAAAAAGCGATTCTCTATCCTGCCACAGATGTCAATAAAGTGAGTACCTGATGGTTGTCAACTCAGGTCCCCATCAGGACCTGAGGCCAGTTTATTCTGGCTCTAGGACACAGCTCTGACTCATACCACAGACGCGTATTTTAGGTGTGGCTACATTTACTAAAGAGTGATCTCGTGTACCCAAAATCAACTTTCTTTTAAAGAAAAGTGAAAAACCCCTGCTAATTTTCTGTCAGTCCTAGTGGTGAGACAATGAGATGCATCTAATATCCCTGTCTGCCAACCTTTCCCAGCAGAAAAGAGGTTGAAAGAAGTTGTAGTACATTGTTTCTAGATGTTTCCTTCTTCGGTGTGGGGTATAACTTCTGTTCCTTCTTCAATATGAGATGATTCATGATATGAAGGGGAGAAAGAGAATGAAGCTTCACACTCTGTGGTCAAAGGAGGTGAAAAGTAAGCTTGTAGTGGGATCGCATTAGTAGGCAAATACACCTCTACCCACTTCAGTGGATTTCTATCAAGGATCATTCTTACTAAACCTCTCTTTTTCTTAGTTTACAACTTAGCTCTGATGCATGGGTTTGGCTTTGTCCCAGCTACGCTCTGCCTCCGGCAGTTATGATAGATGAGGGATTCGGATTCATGACCCCTTTACTTGCACTTGGAATAGGCTACAACATTCTGGGCAGATCTGTTTTATTTTTTCCATCCCCATAAATAAAATACCAGCAGGCACCATGAAACCTGACCTGCATTAGCTCAGATCTGATACCCACCAGTGATGGATGCACTGCTCCCAGCACTGCCAGAAGAGGGTCACGTGGAAGGGTTCTGAACAGCTTTACAGATTGAAATGCCAGTGCCAGCGTGTCTCAAAAAAATCTCAAAACTTGACTGTTGATACAGTAAATCTGAGAAGATGTATCCAACAACAGCACAGAACAAAGAAATGCTCTGAAGGGCGGGGGAAGCTGGGAGAAAAAAAAAAAAAGAGGCTAAAAAGTTTGGAGCTGGTGTTCACTGTTATGAGTATTGCCTAATTTTTTTCTCAAGAGCTCTCCAGTCATAGATCATACAGGATGCTTAGTCCTATATCTACAATGGTGAGGGAACATATCCAGAATTAGTCAGAGAGGGTCTGTCAACTAAAATGATTCCCAAATGGTCCGATACCTTGCAACCTGGCAAATAAACCTGCTGCCTCCAGATATTCCTCTTAACATCTGGTGGTGCAATGATCCTGAGCACATGCTTGCGCATTCACACTCACAAGGACAGGATATTACCCATCATCCTTCTACGTTCTCTAAAGCAAAATTGAAATAATATGTTACCAAGGACGGGACTCTCGAGGAGCGTGTTCGTGTCACTGCACTACTTCAACAAAATTACAGCTTTACATTCCTCTTGACTCTGGCTGTACTGCACAACATCCACAGGGCAAAGGTGGAAGTAGTTGAAAGACAAAATAAATCACCTGAAAATTCAGAAGTGCTACGTTTCTTAGAGCAGCAAATCATGCCAAAAGCTGCATGAAGTTGTCCCACCTCTTTATTAGAGGATGAGAAAGGTCTGAAAATTTTCTTCCATCATTGGCAAATTCTAACTGATGATCAGGAACACTATTAGCACACACCCACATGTACTTTGGAAGCGAAATTCAGTAGCAGATCATTACATTGAGGCCACTGTTGTTTGTTAAATCTTGCTTCCTTTAATTTAAATTCCCTTTCTTCCTGGTATTTCTGTACCAGTGGCATTATAGTGCAAGTACCATAAAAAGGACAGCAGAGAGAAAGGTGTAAAGGGACCGCTCATTTCCCATCCTCTTGCCTTCTGCTGGATAGCATGATTCTGACCTGGCCCTCAAAGGCCGGGCAGGATACTTGTGAGCAACCTGCACACTTGTTACCCACCAGCATTTCCCATCCTGACTCCCATCGCTTGTGATGATAATGACAACACTAAGCTTGCCTCTTCAGATCACGTAAAAACAATGGATGTATCCTATACCTGAAAACAGCTAAATCATACCAATATGCAAAGAGACACTTAGAAATACCTTACAATTCTTATTTAGGCAACCTGTGACTGAACACTTACTTATCTCCCAGAACTCCACTGCTAATGGAGAAATATAACTTGCCTCCCTAATTTGTTCTCCACAGATATTTGTCTTCCATCCCCACCCTTATTTTAGCAATTAATGAAGTCAATGTAAGTCTTTCCATCGATTTCAGTGGTCTCCAGCAGAAGGCTCCAGACCTGCCTCTGGGAGCTGCTTCCAGTCCTCTCGGCTAAATGGAATTTGTTAGCTTTGCAACATTACATATTAATTTATACCACCATGTCTGACAGTCTACCCGGGGCAGGGGGGCAGAAAGGTTGTAATTTAATATTTTAAGGTATATTACGCTCATTAAATGATGTGTGTATATTAACTGAATGTAGAAGTTAAGAGAAAATAATTTTTATATAATAGACTACAGTATAAACTAATGAGAACTAAAGGAACGTTAGTCACCACACCATAACAAAATATTCTCACATCTACACATGCCCCTGGAGAATTGTTACCTCATGCTCTGTGTGATGGACGTCTACCAAGAGTGGGCTTTGTTGTCTGAGGTGACTCACCTGGAATTAGTTAATGCTTCTAAATGAAGCCAAGGAATGTTAACGTTTTAAAGAGCTCAGTGATACAATAAACCCTTACACTGGATTTATAGTATTGGCATCATATTTAATTTTAGTATCTGTAATGTTTTTCCACTTCACATGTAGAAAAGTGGCAAAGGGGTTCCAAATAAATTCTAGGACATCCCTACACTACTACTAGAACTTCTTTTTCCTCTTCTAATCCCAAAGCTAAAATTACTTTGTTTTCTGTATTGATTCGCCGTTACCTCCGGATAAAAAGATATGTATCTTGAAAACTGTATTCTATAATATGCAAATTGGCACACCACATAGATTACTGAAATGACACAAAAGTAAATGGAAGAACAAAATATTCTTATAAACCATCCTGCCATTCCTGTTGGATATTAAACACATGATTTGTTCATGCCATATTTATTCCATCTTTAGTGTACGTTCCTTAGGACAGACGATTTCTTATATACCATATACCGAAGGCAGCAAATTCTGTAAAAATCTGCACGCAGTACATTTACCAAATAAACACTGGAAAAGATGGGCTGGGCCTAAAACCTGTTGAAACCCAAATGAAAATTTCAATTCAAGTTGCTTTGGATAAGTCCACAAGTGCAAACTACCTTTTGTGCAGGGGGGCTGGACTAGATGATCTCCAGAGGTCCCTTCCATCCCTATGATTCTATGATTCTAGAATATTAAGTCATAAAATACTTCTCCTTTCTTGTTCATTACAATATCACCTTCCTTACATTATTCACCTTACAAATTATGTATCTATATATACTCACTAACCACAATCATTTACTTTATTGTAGCTATGATGCAAATTTAAGCATGGCAGACAGCTCTCCACCACTACAAATGTATTCTTACGTAAGGTTTCAAATCCCTGCATGCAGGATCAAGAGTCTCTGACCCTTGGAAGCTATTTTATGACGCAGTCAGAATTTTCAGATCTTTTTCTCCTCAAAAGAAAATAACAAATTCAAACTCAAGCCTGATGTATTTTTTAGATCAAAAATAGCAGAACAAGAAGTCAGTAAAATGCTAAGATTAGCACCTAAATATTACAGAACTACTTCCTTTTTCCCTGATTTTTTTTTTACCCCATTTGAAGAAACTTCAACGCAGTGTTCTTTTCAATCTGGACTAGAACAAGAATTTACCTACTATATAACAACTAAGAAGCCTATCCAATTAACGAGGCTTCTGTGAGACACGTCAGGGTTTATCTGCCGGTTATCGCAGAGGGCAGTGATGCTGATGGAATGTGAGCGCAGGTCCTGCCACTCTGACCGCAGCGACTTTCCAGACCTCGTCCCAAATGGGAACAAAAAACAGTTGTGACCATCAGAAACCTGATTAATTGAGAGTGGCGTTCTGAGCCTGGTGCTGGTGACCCAATGACTGGGAATTGCCCTGAAGGTTTAAAGTCTCGTGTTCTTCCCAGGGTAGCAGTCACACTTATAACAAAACTGCCTAGTTAAATTACATTAGCCAACTACTGTTTACAAATTTCAGGATCACATACAGTCTGCCCATTGTTTGGCACAGATAAACACAATCAGCCCTGGCATTTGAAGCTGCTGACAGATTGCCAGCCACTGGTGCAGATGGTGGCAGCACAAGAGCGCTAATTACCGATGACATTAATGATGAGGTAACCTGTCTCTCTTCAGCTAATAAACAGATGGAATGTGTTTCCTATTAATTTTTTTTTTCAGATAACAAATTGTTTAGCTTTAATGGTCGAGAGCAACAAAACCAAATTATCTGTTCTTTGGAGAAATTTGTTTTCCATTAATTGCTCTAAACAATCAATAACAGAATTACAACTGGCATTACCCCACTGGGAACAGAAGCAGAGAAGTCAAAGTCAATTAGCTTCCTACAGTATGACGCACTCAGATGGAAAGAGTCATTACAACAGAGTGTAAAAGTCAAACTATAAAGTACGCAGTTCCACGAACAAAGCAGACTTGGACGGAAAATCTAACAGAGGGCTTTTACACACCTGTCAGTTCTTCATATGTCACTGCAATTTCCAGTTTTTCTTTAGATGTTTCCAAAAAACGGTAAAAGACAGGTAAGATGACATCCTTGGATCTTAGAAGGTTCTGCGTCTTAGGAGCGCACTAAGGCTACAAGTCTTCACGGCTGAGAAATGTCTCATCTACAGGATAAAAAGAACAAATGACCAGCTCAGTTTTCTGCTAATGTTGTATTAGTATGAATATGATAAATCTAGAAAAGCTGAGGACTCCACAGTGGCAAGTGAAATACCATGCAAGCAGGCAAAAGAGCTGCCATAGGTGACGTCCCAGCCTTATATCCACTATGAGGTGGAGAACTGAGGGCAAGGAATAAAAAAGGGCAACTGTTGTTGCCACATGATCAGTGCTTAGTACAATGACCATGCTTCAAGTGAGGAGACAACTTCTTCAGGACTTGGAGTCCCTGCCTGGTGTAAGCGTCAGATATCAGCAGTGTGCTGAACGACTGGAGCATGTCCTCTCAGAGGCAGGACTTCAAGCTCTTGCTGAGTCCCTGAAAGTCCTGAGGACAAGTCAGATTCTTATGTCTTGCAGGGCCGTGGCTCTTGGCCTTACTAAGCAGTGCCTCTCGCCAAAGCCAACAGCCTGTCCAGGAGGAAGCAGCCAACAGGCAGTGGCCCCCATTCTCTTGCGCACTAGCTAGCTAGAAGTCTCTTGGCCCCGTATGCACAGAAACCCCTGCCGTCCTGCTCTGGACAGTGCTGCTGCACAGAAAAGTTGTGATATCCTGTTTCAAAATTGAGAAATGGCGTATTTCTGCATAGATCCCCATTTCCCCCACCATGGGTTTATGATACAACAGAAAGCATATAGAGATATATACATATATATATATATACACACTGACTATTAAGGTTGAATATNAAAATGCTAAGATTAGCACCTAAATATTACAGAACTACTTCCTTTTTCCCTGATTTTTTTTTTACCCCATTTGAAGAAACTTCAACGCAGTGTTCTTTTCAATCTGGACTAGAACAAGAATTTACCTACTATATAACAACTAAGAAGCCTATCCAATTAACGAGGCTTCTGTGAGACACGTCAGGGTTTATCTGCCGGTTATCGCAGAGGGCAGTGATGCTGATGGAATGTGAGCGCAGGTCCTGCCACTCTGACCGCAGCGACTTTCCAGACCTCGTCCCAAATGGGAACAAAAAACAGTTGTGACCATCAGAAACCTGATTAATTGAGAGTGGCGTTCTGAGCCTGGTGCTGGTGACCCAATGACTGGGAATTGCCCTGAAGGTTTAAAGTCTCGTGTTCTTCCCAGGGTAGCAGTCACACTTATAACAAAACTGCCTAGTTAAATTACATTAGCCAACTACTGTTTACAAATTTCAGGATCACATACAGTCTGCCCATTGTTTGGCACAGATAAACACAATCAGCCCTGGC
The DNA here is from genome assembly GCA_013400035.1 of Rynchops niger. Classification (NCBI taxonomy): domain Eukaryota; kingdom Metazoa; phylum Chordata; class Aves; order Charadriiformes; family Laridae; genus Rynchops; species Rynchops niger. The sequence continues at coordinate 740,337 of VXBH01005342.1, read as the reverse complement.
ATTTGAAGCTGCTGACAGATTGCCAGCCACTGGTGCAGATGGTGGCAGCACAAGAGCGCTAATTACCGATGACATTAATGATGAGGTAACCTGTCTCTCTTCAGCTAATAAACAGATGGAATGTGTTTCCTATTAATTTTTTTTTTCAGATAACAAATTGTTTAGCTTTAATGGTCGAGAGCAACAAAACCAAATTATCTGTTCTTTGGAGAAATTTGTTTTCCATTAATTGCTCTAAACAATCAATAACAGAATTACAACTGGCATTACCCCACTGGGAACAGAAGCAGAGAAGTCAAAGTCAATTAGCTTCCTACAGTATGACGCACTCAGATGGAAAGAGTCATTACAACAGAGTGTAAAAGTCAAACTATAAAGTACGCAGTTCCACGAACAAAGCAGACTTGGACGGAAAATCTAACAGAGGGCTTTTACACACCTGTCAGTTCTTCATATGTCACTGCAATTTCCAGTTTTTCTTTAGATGTTTCCAAAAAACGGTAAAAGACAGGTAAGATGACATCCTTGGATCTTAGAAGGTTCTGCGTCTTAGGAGCGCACTAAGGCTACAAGTCTTCACGGCTGAGAAATGTCTCATCTACAGGATAAAAAGAACAAATGACCAGCTCAGTTTTCTGCTAATGTTGTATTAGTATGAATATGATAAATCTAGAAAAGCTGAGGACTCCACAGTGGCAAGTGAAATACCATGCAAGCAGGCAAAAGAGCTGCCATAGGTGACGTCCCAGCCTTATATCCACTATGAGGTGGAGAACTGAGGGCAAGGAATAAAAAAGGGCAACTGTTGTTGCCACATGATCAGTGCTTAGTACAATGACCATGCTTCAAGTGAGGAGACAACTTCTTCAGGACTTGGAGTCCCTGCCTGGTGTAAGCGTCAGATATCAGCAGTGTGCTGAACGACTGGAGCATGTCCTCTCAGAGGCAGGACTTCAAGCTCTTGCTGAGTCCCTGAAAGTCCTGAGGACAAGTCAGATTCTTATGTCTTGCAGGGCCGTGGCTCTTGGCCTTACTAAGCAGTGCCTCTCGCCAAAGCCAACAGCCTGTCCAGGAGGAAGCAGCCAACAGGCAGTGGCCCCCATTCTCTTGCGCACTAGCTAGCTAGAAGTCTCTTGGCCCCGTATGCACAGAAACCCCTGCCGTCCTGCTCTGGACAGTGCTGCTGCACAGAAAAGTTGTGATATCCTGTTTCAAAATTGAGAAATGGCGTATTTCTGCATAGATCCCCATTTCCCCCACCATGGGTTTATGATACAACAGAAAGCATATAGAGATATATACATATATATATATATACACACTGACTATTAAGGTTGAATATTTTAACTAATAGCAATGGGATCAAAGAAGAAACCATGTAGCAAGGGCAAGTCACCTTCCCCAGAGGCATTTAAAAGCCATGTAGACATGGCGCTTAGGGACATGGTTTAGTGGCAGATTTGGCAGTGTTAGGTTTACGGTTGGACTCGATGATCTTAAGGGTTTCTCCAACCTAAATGCTTCTATGATCCTACGACCATCAATATCAGGAAAAAATTCAAGCACATAAGATACAGGCATATTCTGCTAGAATAATTGCTGTTTTATCTGATTTTCCTCAAATGCATGGAGCTTTAGATTTCCTTTTATTTTTTAAACATTATTCATGAACTATTTGTTAGCTCCAGTGCATTCAATTAAAAAAGGAGGAACATTTTAACACACTTTGTGTTGAACATAAGTCACTTTGTGTGTTGGAAGAGTCAAGTCCACATTATTTCACATTAATTCCTTGCACCCCACAGTTTCTCATCAGTGAAAAGCTAAGAAGTGTGTATTTTGCCTTGGAAAACTGAAATAATAGAGCTTTACAAGAACTCTTGACTGATTTAACATCTCTCTTGGGCTGAGCTCCTGACTCGTCTAGTAAGGAGTGACTAAAGAGCCAAAGTGCTCTTGCACAGGCTACTTGAATCCAGCGCTTGTTCCCCCCAGATCATTCCATCAGGATACTTTCCTGCACATGTTTATTTTCCTACAGCAATGTCACTAATTTTATACAGGGTAAAAATTGCTGGCCACCCAAGGTCTTAATACATTGAGCAATGTTTTCAGCAGTGATGTAATGTTGTATTTGAAAACACATCATCTCCCCACTTTCTGCTTAATGCTGTTGCACACAAAGGAGTCAACTGACTTTCTCATGCAAGCACAATTGCAAAGGCATCCAAAACTTTTGTTAAAGGCCGCCTACTTTTTCCATGAGTTATCAGAAACAACACAGTTGTTTCACTATTTAGAAGTGACTAACAATGAATGGCTGTTCTGGGCTGGGAAAGGTTTACATACATCCTCACAGTTCTCTTTATTCAGAGCTTGTAAATAACAACAGCATACGAGCCCTACAGCCACTAATTTAGCACCACATTGTGACTCCCTCTGTTTCTTTCCGTTTGCCTCAAGCAAAGTCAAGTGACCTTTTTTGGCCAATATATATGAAATTGGTTCGTGTGACCTCGGTACTGTTTTGTACAAAGCATTAAATGTCTTGTACAAAGCAAATGGTACAGTCTGTTGACCATGAAATTCCTATGACTGGGCTTAAGTTGGTTTGTCTATGCATCGCTGAATAATTAAGTGTGGGACTAAGTTTTGTTGAAAAGGAAAACAAACGTTTTGTTTAGTTTTGTTGCAAAACATTGCTGATTCAGGGGCTATTCTGCTGCTAAACAGAAAAAGGAAATCTTTAAGCAATGAAAACAATTATGATATTTAACAGTTCTCGGTTCTTCTCCTTAGCCAGGATTCTTGTAAAATGAAGACAACATCCCTCTATGGCTATGTGCGCAACAACAATTAGTAAAGCCACCTGTAACGTGCTATATTATCCTACACAAAAGAGAACATGTGGTGGTTAGAACAGACACTTGATACAGAAGGCAATGTCTCTCTTACATAGACTCTTCTTACAAAGCCACTTATGAAATTTTAAGAATTGCTCTGAATGCCTTGCTTACTTTTCCAGCAAAGATGTTTTCTTCCTGTGCTAACGCAATACAGATTTCCACAGAATGCCAGCTGAGTGCTAACATTTGTTCTTTACAACATATCCCTCTTACAGATGAGACCAAATTCTGCTTTCCTCCTCATTTTGGCAACTTCTGTATAAGTAACAGTTGCACAGCGTCATTCTGAATCACAAGTTTTGCTTATGATCTCTAGAATATATCTCATGTTAGACTGCGTTTCTTCTTTAACGCCAGAATCTACAGATACACAGGGTGGGTATCAAACAAAACCTAAGTCAGCTCTTACCACCAAAGTTTTGTTTTCCCTTCACACAGATGGAGCACTCCTGAAGTGTTTATACAAATGAAAGGAAATCTTTTATCACATTCTTTGCTCATCTGGGTCACCTAAAATGCAAAGTGCAAAATTAAATTCCTACAAACAGTAAACCAGTTTATTTCTCTTTCTGCACTCTGCTGCACTTCACCATGCACACAATGTGGTAATTGCTTTTGCTTGACTTGTTCAAACAGCCATTTTCATGATGTGACAGCTAGGGCACTAATATATTTATGCCCTTTGTAATCGGCCAGCACTGCTTGTAATTAGGTGCAAAGTTAATTAAGTGCAATACATCTAATAACTGCCTGCCAGTAATTGTAAAGTTTGATTTAGCGCATGAACTGTCAAGGTGTCAGAATGGTGTGTTAAAAAATAAGTTGCTAACAGAAAAACAGTCTTGCCACAAGCCAGAGAAAAGCACTGTGACAGCTGAGTCAGTTGAGAAAAGGAAAAGATATTCAATACTTAGTATTTCCGACACTAGGAAATGACCCCACCTGCAAGTTGATAAACTGTATCTTGCTTTATTGAACAACAAATTGAAATACATGTTTACTTACCAACCAATGTCTTCTCTTTTAGATAACCCTTCCCTTTAAAAGCTATACAAACAGTATAGAATTTTTTTAAGTCTGTAAATGTCAGTAAGAGAACAGATTTAATTTTAAAAAAAATTAATGCATAAAGGTGATTATAAAAAAAACCCAAGGTGGCCCAGATGGTCATATTTCATGTTTAGGGACTTGGTTTTGCTTGTTTCTTTTATTGCACAAAATACAGTTTTTCTTCTTCTGAACATAAGAGAACATTATACACATCCCATACTTATATATAATACTAGTGTAAATAACTATGTTTTAGTTGTTTATGCTTTAGTTAATTTCACAATTTCAATTCTTCACCTGGGAAAAAACCATGTTGTTCATGATTTTATTCACTACGGGGTATCCTTTCTCCAAACCACAGTTTCAAACTACTTGTGTTTTTGTTTACCTCTTCAGTTACCAGCCCCTCTCCTAACGCTTGATCACGTCTTCTCCATGAGCACATCGTGAGTTTTCCAGCTTCGTATTCTTCTTTATTAAACTCAACTTCGATTCACTCAAGTGTTCCCTTCACCTCCATCCCTGTATGGCATGAACTGTAAAATGTTCAGGGCAGGTTTGCGCAAAAGCACAGCTGGTCAGTCGGGAAAAAGAAAAGCAAAAGAACAAATGACACACATTCTATACATAGAATAATTTAGGACTAGCTGTACATCAGATTAGAAGGGGCCGTGAGCACAAATGATGAGTTACATATGTGCCATAGCAGCACAAAATATGTGCATAGTTCAAGAATACTTTGATTATTAACACACTCATGGATGTATGAAGCTCAGAAAATGACACCTGTAAGGTATCAAGACGGAAAGCACGGACAATGCCCTGAAGCTTTTTTGGGCCAGCAGATGCAAATGAATTGATGGAAATTGCGCACATATAGGATAGCCCACAAACCTTGAGAAATAACCTAAGTTCAAGGACAGCACTGCTACTTCCAAAGCAATCACCAGTAAAGCTTTCTTTCTAAAATACTTCACAAAAATCAATGTCAGATAAACTAATCTTTGTGGTTAGTTATTATGAACTGATATTTGATCAGGGAAATTATGCCCTAGATTGACATGAAATTAATAAAGCTTGTTGTGTGGTGCCCGATGACAAAGGTAAATGCTAATCGCTCTGAAATCCTAATGATTGCCAAAGTACTCTTCCGAGCTTTGATTAGTGCTTGTGTTGTGCAATTATGCTTTTCTATAATTACTGTGAATTACCATCATGATATTATTATTCTCATATTTTTTTATTCCTCTGAAATTCTCAAAATTTCCTGCAGCTAAAAATGGATTTCATTTGCATTATCACAAGCTTTGATTGTTTAATGAAAAATAATTCCATCCAGACCCTCATGTTAAATTGTCCATTTAAAATTTTCCTGTTATCTAGATTATGTTGAAGTGCCCCTTCTTTCATTTATCATTTGCCTTTATTATCACAATCACTGCCCTCGCTTCATGCTAGATTTCAGAGAGAAGGGAAAAATGAAAGACATTTTTATTCATATCCCTGTCTTCTGCCTGGAAGCCCTTTCTCTTTTCCTTACAACTCCTAATTTGGAAATCTTAAAGATACCACAACTTAGGAAAATGTGCTAGCTATGCTAAAAATACGATTTTGTTTGGTTGCAGTAGGGTCTGCAGAAGGCTAGCGAGATGACCAAGGGCCATCCTCGTCTATACCTGATGGCTGCTGGATATTTCCCTCTTAATAAATACACCTAAAGCGGCAACGTGCACTTCTTAGGAATGTCCATCTCTGCTCGGGGCACAGCTACGTCCGCCTCACTACTGACATGTTTTTGGCAACTGTGGATAGCTTCATGGTTTTCAGTCGTGTAGTGGCTTTGCTTTAAACTTCAAAGATTAGACTAAAATGACAACCATTTTTTCAAAATGAGTCCTCATTTCAGTTTCCTCAATTTGAAGCAAATTTCAGGACTGATTTTCAATGTGTTTGCACTCCCTGTGAGCAGTATTGATCAATGTATCATTAATCAGATGGCTACTTAACAGCCTTGGGAAAAAAAAAATACGATATTACCTCACCTTCAGAAATTAAAAAATAAACAAATAAGCCATTTGTTTGCATGTTTCACAATGATTTTTGTTTATGCACAGGAAAATATGAGACTCAAAGTATTGATTTTTGGAGTCTTTTTCCCATCTGTAGACATTAATTGATCTTTTCTTTTTTCCCTTTCTCAGTAATTTTAAAGTACATCTGATGTCTTATGAAGCAATGGTGGTTTTGAAGGCTTCTGAAAGCCTCACACCATGGCAACTTGCAAAACATGAGTGCAACCATGTTGCGGGAGAACACTCAAAGCACGTACTCAGCAATGCTGTAATGAAAATGTAGCTTAAACCATGCTCAAGGCTAATCTTCAAAAAACTTTTTAGGAGCAGAAAGGAAAGAGCAATTGACTCCAGTTTTCTGGATACTGTATGGATTTCAAAATGTGTGTAGTACCAAAACCAGCAAAATCCAATCAAAAGCCAAGTTGCAAAAATTGTGGGAAATATGGGTTTGGATAGGAGCCTCTCAGAGGCACTGAGTTTAATAACTGTAAAAAACCACCAGACAGACACGACCTTCAAAATTAAAAAGTGGGAAAGTACCCCACAACCTAAAGCAGAGTTCACCTGATACTTGAAATCACTTGTACATGAAGTGCATGTATGTTTGAATAGATGGACGAAAGGAGACAGAGAGACACAATCTATTCTTCAAAATTTTGTGAAATTCTTTTTCTCGGTTTACACAGGAAGTTTTAAATTCTGTTGCAACAAAAATGGAAAAATCTTGTGACCTTTGCACAATTTTGATAGTCTTATGGTCCGATGGGCATGTTGCTCAGTCTAGCTCAAGTTCACCATCATTTTACTGCCTCTATATTAAAAGCCTTCGTTGCAGTATTTCTACAGAAAGAGTAATTCAGTTATTTTAAAACTACTTTGTGATGTATTCACAAATGTTGGACTAGAAGAAGACGGTCTAGATAACTAAATTTATATTATGTATTTCACTACGTACACACAGCATAGTATTCTGTTATTTTGTCTCCCTCATTTCTTTCCAATCTTTTTCAACTGGTTCCATTTTCACCTCATATATGCATCTGATTTTTCTCTCACATGCACACAAGTCTCCTATGCAAAGTGTTAATATAACACGTGTGGTCACAGTGTCACGCTTGTAATATTCAAATAGGTTTGAAGTTAGTCAGAATAAGTCTGACCATGCCCATACGTACACTTAAGGAGATGAAAGCCTGAATCAGATGAAGGAAAACAACCATTTAAACAAAAAAAATCTTATAAAAGGGTATATGTATCACTTAAAGATTTGTTTTCATTTTCACCATGGATAAAGCAAACGGAGATATTTCATCTATAACTTTATCATGATGTGTGGAAAATTGAGCCCACATTGAACATCTGTAGATTGCATCTTTCAAAGCAGTGATGCACTAGTAAGATTTCATACTGATAGCTAAAGAATGTTGGGTTTTGAAGCAGCAATGTACGCCCAAGAAACCACGCCTTCTAGAACCTTCCTAGATGAATCACGGTTCCACTGGACTATGTACAAGGCTATCTCCAACACTGCCTTAGAGATTGGGTCGAAATCTCCTAACCCAGCTACGGCTGCCAAGTGAACGAATATGGCAGTGACCCTCATCGTAAGATCAGCATCTTCCACACTTTCATCCCAGTCTGCTTCATATCAGTTCTACTTGAAATCACACTCTATTAGGAAGGGCTGTTATTTTTAGGTACTCAAAACAATGTTACACAAACAAACAAGCAGGAACAAGTCACGCAATGGGCATTGACCTTGCCAGTGAGCCAACCTTCTCCAACTGGAACCAGTATAAATATAAATTATTAGAGAAGTACCCACCCATACTTCATGGAAAGTTCCACTCTACCACCCACATGGTCACTGCCCCTTCTTACCCCTCATATGGGAGGTCAGCACAGATCCTGCTTGTTTCAAAATTTTTCTTTTATATTACAGATCAGCTTCAAGAGCCTAGGAGAGGAGCTAATCCTACACACATGTGCTTCTGGTGAGATGGCAACTGTCCCTGGCTAAGGAATTAACACCCCTTTTAAAGTTATCCTCTTTATTCTGAGCTTCCAACAAACAAATCAAATCCAGCATTTAGCAACTGCATGTTTCACATCACCAAAAGCCCTTTCAGATCTTGAAGCTGTACGCGCTGTCTGCTAGAATAACCTCAGGCATTCTGTGACAATTGAATTATAACCAGTGACACCCTCTTTCCCATCCCATTGCACTGAGTTACCTCCACTGCCTACAGAGACGACTCCACATGCTTTCATGCAGGCAGCAATGTGCTGGACAACAGCGGGAACATATTATTAAATATTTCTTTTATCTTCACTTACAATAGCCACAAATTTAACCAGTCCTCAACTATTTTCCATTAAAGCATTGCAGCCACAAAGGTTCCAAGCCTCGGAGAATGAAGGGGTTTCAGGTGATTATGGCTCTACAGTCACTTTTATCTAGCCCAATCAATTTTATCCACAAAACCTTGAAGAAAATACCCAGTCACAAGCCACAGCACCAGATGAAATGTACACAACCATCTGTGCTGCTCTGTTTCCTGCTAGGCCTCTGAGATATTATAGGTTTGGCCGTTGACCTTTCATTACAATTTAAATTTTGTTTGAGGATGTTAGAAATATTTCAGCTTCTGAGCGGTCGCCTGTGATTGGAGAGACTGCAGCCAGTTAGCTGGGTGGTCCTTTCTAGTTAGAGGCTTTTCTGGGCTGTCAGGAACTGACTATGCTAATCTGTCACTGATCCCAAATGTGCTGGAGTAGCCATATTATTTCATTATTGCAACTTATAGCAGAGCGTGGAGGGATTTCCTTTCTGTATTGGACTGTCATTGACCCTGGAGCTTGCCAGTAAAGACATATTTGCATGATTTTTTTAATTATCTTGGCACTACTTTATGCAATGCAATGCTTTACATGTATGCAGGAGGCATTGTTCTTCCTTCCCTCTGAAAGTTCTGCAAAGAATGGAAGAGCAGCCTGCATGCAGAGATGTGAAGAAATCACACAGAGTGCTGTATCCAAATCCCTTCAGACAGGGAAATGGATGGATTCATATCCATTAGCATATGGATATTCTATCTATAAATTCTTACAAATCTACCTGGTTATGGCTAGCGCAGTGACTCTAAACTGCCTTGTGGGTAACTCAAGGGGATTTGCAAGAGGGAGTTCTGGTCCAGGAACCACTGCGTAGCTGATGAACGGTCTTGGATGGACCACCTTCCTCCCCACATAACTATTTTTGTTTGCCAAGTACAGAGTTATTTAAGGGTAGGAAGCTGTACGTTAAAAGTCATTATTATTATTAAAGGATACTCTACTTTTCACACTCCACTACACAGCAGGAAGGTTTAAAAATGTGCTGCTGTAATCAGTTAAAACCAGTGTTTTATTGGGCAAAGCTTGTTCTACCTGTCACCAAGTCATCTTATGTAACCGTGGCCAAACTTTAAAAGAATTAACTTTTTCTAGACAGCTACATACACGCCTGGAGGGATGCATGAATTGGCTTAGTGTGTTAGAGTCTGACTACAATGATACCGCAAAAAATTGGTAGCTGTATGCACTGCTCTAAGTCCTTACTTGGACATTCAGGGACTATATGCAGTAATGCATACAGCTTCAATTCACTTGATCAAACACCTGTGAAGTCAGGAGGAAGCTCCTGACTATCTGAATAATCCTTTTCGTGGGAGTCAGATATACCCAACATACAATTGTGTCTGAATCTGGACCACATTCAGGTTAGTATGAGATGACATCTTATAGAGAAGCTGAGTTATGCTGAAGATGGCTGACATAGCTGACTGCTGTCAGAATACCGTCTGAGTCACTCATTTGGTCAGTTAATTCCCAGATGGAAACTTCAATCACAATGCCTAATAAACTAGGCCACTCACCCAACTGCATTTCAAAGTGCATAACAAAAGAACGTTGCCTGTTCTAAATAAAAACTGGACCGTAGCCTGCAATCCATAAATCCCTTTGTCCCATGCAGAAGGCAGCATTCAGCACCAGAATATGGCAACATTTTGGAGTCTATGAAATGATCTTTACCACAGATATGGCAGATGAGATACTATAGAGCAAACATCACTGGACTTGTGGCTACTACACTGAAAGAATACTTGGTAGCTAGCCCAGCTGTGCTGCCAGGATCAGTGAACAGGACTGAAGACGTAGCAAGTTTGAAGGTCTTTGTCTGCTTGTCCTGCCTTACATTAACTCAGCCCAAATATTGGAAAGCACAAGTTTGCGGCCTTACAGATACAAACCAAGGTTATACGAATAAACAATCAGTAATCACAAGCACGGCAGAAAGCCAACAAGCTGAAGTGATGTTGTTGACCTAGCCAGCACACTGCCTTCTCTCCCTCTGAGGAGAGCCAAGGCAGGCAAACGAGTGCTAAAAATATTTACACTCCTCCATGAAAGAAGTACTGACCTTCTCATGTAGAAAAAAATGCCTACGTAGCTGTTTGAACTTCCCTTAATTGGTTCTATAGTTTAAAAAATTCCTTTTGCCTTAATGTAGCTATCAAACAGAATCAAAGAAGTTGAAACTTGCTTTTACCAAAGCAAATGGATGATCACCATTGAGGTGCAACAGCAGCAGGACAAGGTCAATGAGAACTGTTGTACCTGTACTGCTGCATCCAGACCTGCATTCTGGTTTGGATCTTCGCTCTAACACAGTGAGCTGGAACACTGTGTTGTCTAGGGACAGAAGCAAATAAATATCAAAAGAAATCCCAAAATTAGACCAGGAACGACAACATGTGGTTGAAGAGCAGGATGTTCAGAATTGTCGACTATATTTGTAGGAATGTTTCCAATGAGAGCTGGTTAAAAACCAGGATCTCTCTGAGAGATTACTCATTTTCCCTGAAAATGAAATTTCTCACAGGTGGGTATTTATTCCTGCCGGATGAACTGGGCCTGGCTCCAGCCTTAGGAATGCCATTTCAGGGGCTCTCAACTGGAGGCTTCCTCCTGAAGACTCCAGATGTCCCAAAAGCCAAGCAAAGCCAGAAGCAAGCTAGCAGGTGAGCTTAAAAGATCTGCCCTGAGACAGATCTGGGCAGCTCCAGAACCGACAGGGACCAGCATCTGGTGAGAAGACTGGGAAACAAAGTTAGATAAAGAAATGCCATGCTTAAATGTTTCCGACATCTTATGGGACTCCACTTATGGGACATGACTTTGACTAATGCTATTCACCATTCTCAAGTCTCACCTTAAGCCTCTAAAGCGTGTTATGTTCCTGTCCTCAAACCTCCTGTTTTCTTAAAGTGAAATGTCTATCTTTCCTACTCTTTTTAGCCCTCACATACAGTTTTCAAAAAACATCATTCCAAACCTCGTGTATTTTTGTGAATCAGGACTAAAATACTCTATTGCTTTGCCAGATTAATAGCTATCATGTTGTTGAGTAAAATGGAAACACCAAATACAAAGATCTCGGCTTTTTTTGCTAATTAGGGGACTTTCCATCTTTACCTCGATAAACAGAGCTGATAATCCACCTTTCCTCTTCCAAGGCAGAAAAATGTTTCAACAAACCGGAAAAAAATACGTGAATGTTAGAACTAATAAGTATTACTAGTAGCCACAAAAATACTGTGAAATGTTCAAAGCTAAGGAAGATTTGGGAGTGTTATCTCCATGTGATGTTTTATTTCGCAATGTTTCGTTTTTTTATAATTTGTATTTCCTTCTGTTTCCAGCAGCTCTGCTCTCCCATGCAAAATCTGGAGTTATCAGGTAAAGCAGATTCAGTACCAGTTTATTACTAAATTGTGACATACCAGCTCTTTGCTTTCTAAACTTAGCTTCTAGCAAGGGTTTAAATATGAAACGAAGTATCTTGAAATTCACCAGAAGAGCTTTCTGACACAAAACCTCTTTCTTGTGTATCTCTATCCACCAACAGCATTTTTATAGTAGTTTGAAATTCCATTTTAACACCACTGGCAAACATAAAAATAGGCTTTTAGGGAGTGAAGAGAGGTTACTTTGACTCTGGCACCATCTACTGATAAGTGAATAAAAGTGCTTGGGCTACAAGACCAAGAAAAGATGTTTTAATCAAGGAAATACGCCCTAATTTCTTCTTGCAGTGTGAATATTTCTACTTTCTCATCACCAAGAAGGCTTTAACTTACACCCTTGAAAAATATTTTCTTAGCTTCTCATTACTGTTGACATTCATCAGAGTGCAATGATATAATGTAATAGGATCTTTCCAGTCTGTAAGATAACTAGTACAAATAAACAAAAAGTTGCTTGCACTGACTTTGCAAGCAATTCTTCACCACACAGACACTGAGGAGGAACAAGCCATCTCAGTGTAACTGCCAGGAATGTTCTTAGCTGTGCAAAATCCATTAAAATATGAAGGCAAAAAAAACCCTCAGATGAAGGCTTAGTTTAGGAAAACAGTTTTCTTGTTCTTGCCTTTCTAAATATTTCATTCTCCCTTTCTATGCTCTCCATGCTTTAACAAGCAAACCATAAATGATAAGGAGCTGTATTTTGTGATTATCCTTTAAGTTCAAAATGTTTCTAAGTAAAAATTTAACAAATGGCAGACTTTTACCTGGTTTTTATGGTTACCGAAAAGTACCAAAGTTGAGTTTCATAAACTTTTGCCACTAGTGAAAACAGAGTATTCAAACAGAGAACAAAATTTGTACATACAACAATATTTTTAAAATACTAAAGAAAAATCCTGAAAATTACTCCTAAACATTTTCAAAGTATAAGAGTTACGGGGAAAATGGGTAAACTTTTGCCTCTGACTGAATATATATAGAGAACTTGCTGTATATGGAGCGAGTATATGTTCCCATGTAAATGGGAACAATCAACTACAATCAAAATGCATAAGGACAACTAGGGGTTACAGCAAATTCAGAAGATGCAGACAAAGCTTAGTAACTAAAAAATGCTACAGAATAATAAGAATTGATCACCTGTACCTCTGGAGCAATGAAATGAAGACAAGGAATATTGTCTTAAGCCTGCTGGACATTCAGAAGAACAGAGCCGTCATGCTCGCAGGGTCTGCTGATTAATGCTCGGCTTCAGTGTAATGTAAGATTTATTGCATTTTGCCTCAAGTGGGTAATTGAATAATCCCTCTAAAAAGCAATAATTTTTCCATGAAGTTCATGAAGTTAATATACTCCAAAGCTCCAAGCAGCAAAAAAGAAACAGCTAAGCGTCTACCTGTGGAAATCATCGGACGTAATTCATAATGCACAAACGTCACTTCACAGAAGTTTGTTATTACAGTGTTTTACGGGAAAGAATAAATAAATTATTTTTAAATAGTGTCTACATACACATATCATGACTGGTTGAATGAACCCGATCTCAAATCATTTTATATCACAGTAACTCCATTGAATCACTGAATACTAGTCTAACTTTTTACGGTCTAAAATCAGATTGAAACGCAAAGATAGCCTGACTCAAAATCTGTTTATTTTTGTTAGTCTTTCAAGACGTACTGGCAATATTTCCAATTGCTGGCAAATGAGAACAAGTTCCACATGTACTACTTAGGCTCTTGATATCAATGGGAATGTGGGTAAAAGGAAAGAAAATTCATATTGATTGGTGCTGTGTTTGGGGTTTATAGACCTTATCCTATAAAATGCATGTACGACTTGGACAATGAGCCAGACAGCAAGCACTGTACCATCAAGTAATCACTATGAACAGATGGAGGACATAATTCAGTCTATGCTCCAGAGTGGAAATCACCAGTATGAAGATCCTGACAGACCACGGAAGAAAGCAAGCTATCCTCTTCTACTGTGCTGTGCTTTTCTACTTTTTCATATCTAGACCAGATCAACGGGGCATACAATAATGACCATATTCTGTAGGGCTGGATTTGTAAGTGTACAAAGGTGTACGTTAGACTACCAGACCAAAGATGTGTCACTTAATTAGTTTGTGCAAAAAGAAACTGAAAGAAGATTTAAAAGCAGAATTGGGACAAAACGTAGCAACCAGAAATTCTGCCTCAGATGATATTAATGTTAATAAAGAAATGTGAGCTCATAGCTGTCTTTCAAAACAACACAAAGCAAGATGCAATTTCCTCAAATCTAATAATATCAAATCTATCAAAATCCTCAAGCTTACGTACTTAAAAAGTATGACCTGCAACTGTTACCAGACCTCCAGACATTCTTATCAGGAGAAAGCACTAAATAGATTTTTTTTTGAGGAGAAGAGAAAATACCAAGGGCTGAGAGCGTGTACTAAGAACGCTGTATAGAGGAAAGGTGAAAATCAGTACTGCTGCAGTAGCCTGCGGGCCCTTCTTAAGATCCTGAAAGACAGTCCCAACCAGCAGAACCATTTCACTGCAACCCAGAATCTCCAGTAAGAGTAATTTTTTAAGACATCTTATGGGCTGCAACAGCACCTTGATGTCTGATAATCAGGCTGATCCTGAGATCAAATTAAATCAAAAATTCTCAACACATAAATGATACCTGCCCGCAATGCTGAGATGAGAGTCTGGTCTCATGATGAGAGTTAGCGTTTTAAGAATGGTTGTAGGAAGTACTATTACTACTATAATCATCCAGTAAGGAGAATCAATTACAAGCACATTTTACCTGACAGAATGAGCAGTTATTTTATGTAAACATGCAGTGGACATTGGTGATGAAGGTGCATTTTTGTGCATCTGAAATGACTGACTTGTGCACCTATTGTGCCTGATTTGGGGCCTGCTCCACTAAGGATACTGATGTCAACGTTGCTGACCTCCTAGCCACACACGGCCAGAATAATTCCGGGGGAAGGGAAGTTCCCTGTGAAACTTTCAAAAGACTTCAACTAAAACCGTTAAGGATTAATCTCTTTTTTCTAAGAGTGCCCTTTAATATACAGATAGACTAGAATGAACCATTTCTAACCTGTCAGAATGCCAGCTCGCCGCTCCATGGGGAATGTGCACTGACATGGAGAGGTCAGGCACTCTTGAGGACCCATGCCATGATCTTCTTAATATTGAGTCCTATAACAAAGGTGGAGAAATATTTCAATCTTCAGTTTGTTCAATAGAAATTCTGAACTCCGAATTACCTGCATTTTCTCTAAAGCCCCTAGGTAATGTTACACATCAGAAATGCAAAATTCTTAACTCTAATCCAATCGTGCCCATAACTGTTCCAAATATGGTTCCAAGTATCATATCCAACTGTTTGGCTGGAGGCTTCCAAATGCATAAACATCAGTACAGGACAAATTCAATCCCGGTGTTAGTGGATGCAACTTGGCAAAAGCCAATGCAGTCACGAAAGATCTGACAGGTAAGAATTTCTCAGATGATTGGAAGCTACGCATGCCTGTATGGCACATACTATCTAAACCTAGTTAGTGCCAAAGGAACAAAGTCAGTGTCAGAGTCAGTCAGAAACGCAGGAACAGTGTTTCTCCTGTAAAGCATCCATTAACTTATTTTGAATTTGCAGATACAAAAAACATAACAAAACCAAATTCCATAAAAGAATGCTTGAGGTATAATTTGGAACAACTGAATAAAACCAGAAAAGCAATAAACATCAAAAAAGCTCAAGGAAAAAGTCCATTCACAGGAAATCAGCTTACATACTTCAGCTTTCTAAATTGTCCTCTTGTTTGTGGCCTCATACACTTCAGATATCCCCACATGGCCATACACATAATGGACATTGCACAATGGCCAGAAAATCAAAGGATTTAAGCTGTACTGGAGAGAGATAAACCAAATCCAAAGAGGAGGAACAATGCTCTTCCACTAACCCTACTGACTTAAACCAAAAAGCAGTGGCTCAAGCCTCTTCCCCAGTGGGTCTGTGTAATACACAGAGAGACACCATCTCTTGAACCAGGTCATTGTGTCTCTCACAATTTCCATACCTTCTCTGTGTCTTGTTGTCTGAAAACACTTTCTGGAGCCTCACGTAGACTCAGCTCCTCGGTGAATGTAAACTAGTAAGTCCTGGAGTGGAGTCAATGGCTCCACACCTAGCCACAACAGATCAGAACTTGGACTTCATTTTTTCACATAGCTTTTCAATCTTTGCTTTTCACCTGGCCATGACAACAAAATGGCTTTTTTGCTGGGGCGTACAACTTACACTTCCAATATTACCCTCAGCGGACTACAGAGTCAAGAAAACTGTGACTCCTTTTTCATTAACGAAATGATTCTCAGGCTGGATTGCAGTGATACAATACATTTCAGACATTCTTCTTCTCTGAATTAATGCCCATGGGACTATTAATGTAGTACTTTTGACATAAGAGATCTTTTTTGATTGTGCACTTCATGTTGCCTAGCTTCACTAGAAACACCAATGGAAACATTAGAATTCTCTATTCATATTTTTAATTTTCACTTTGAACCATCTGGTAATCTCAGCCAGGTATGAAGTAAATTACAGGCCTCCAATAAATTTTCAGGACACCGTCTACTACTAAGACTAGATAAAAACCACATTTTTAAAATATGATCTAGACATTTAAAATTTGAAAACAATGTTATCACAATGTATACAGTAAGATAACGGAAGAAGGAGGACAAATTTTTGGTACTGATGTGTACTTAGAAAGAAAGAATGATACTTCCATCCTACAGTCAGTTTTAGCATGACACTACCTTGAGATTTCTGTGCAAAGAAAAAGGCCAGATGGGACATATTGGTCCAGTGCCTCTTAGGGAGTGAAGGTGTTTGTTTTGGCTCCTGTTAAGAGTAGATTAATGGTATGAGAATGGCTACAGTAAACATGGGAGTTGTTGGCTGAATCTTGAGAGCAGGCAAGCAGTGCGGGCTGCCAGTGAAGCAGTCCTTAGTGTAAAACACTTTTGTAATTTTATTGGTTTAAGAATTTAGAGTTCTCACCCATGGTAGTTAGTCTGAAACATGGTAAACAGTGATTCATGTTTCCATACAAAGTCTGTTGTATTTTCTCACTCAATGGAAGAATTGCTTGGATAAAGTATTGTGCCACACTTCACGGCTGGCAGGGAGCTATGCCTGACTGAATGATCAATATTTGCAATGCCAAATTTGCATTCTTTATTAAGCAACCAAAATGCATTCTTTGGTGTATAGTTTAGGAGTTTGCAGTAACACAGTACCTTATGTAGTAAGTTCTGTTCCAGATAGCATGGCAGTTACTAGCAGAAAAAAATGGAGAGGGGAAGTCCATGCCCTGTAAGCAAATTACAGTGGGGCCCAGTGGGGCCCATACAATAAAAGAGGATGGAAGTTTGGAATGGCTCAAATATTTGGAGGGGAGAGGAGGTGGACTGAAAACTGGGAGTAATGTGAGATAGCAAATCTTGCCAAAATATTTATGTGTCTCTGACCTAGGCAGGTTAGATCTTCAGATGAGAATCTGTTTGTAACAGGGGCAGCTAATAAAAAGTAAAATTTATGGCTTTCTCATCGTAAATGCTGCCCCAGATGTTCAACCACAAAGTACATAGGTTAACCACCTAACCAAATGCAAGGAAGAACATCAATAAAACAACATCAGGGTATCCTTTTACCCGTAAAGGCAGAATATTTGACTAAAGAGCAAACAGTATATGGTATCTCAAGTGACTCCTTAAAACCCTTGCCATAAAATTATTGAAGATGTTAATACAAGAATTGCAATATGAAGACCAAAGGCTATATTTTTCACTCTCCTCCTTTACAAGGGAAGAAACAGAGCCGTTCTCAAAACCTGGAAAGGACTAATACTTGTCCCCGATAGGTTATGAGAAGTTCATATAATAAGATAAAACCCCTAGAGCGTGAAACATAGAATCATCCTGGCCTTTTATTTGATCAGATGGCATTTCACATGGACTTTGATCTATACTCAAGCAATAATCTACTTTCTGAATTTCTGCACAAAGAATAACATTGCAATTACTGTGTCTGTGACCCCAGTGTGACACACCACAAAATACTCTATCGCAATCCTTCCTTTAACCCATCAGCTGCTTCTGAGGTAGGCATTGCTGTATTAGGTATAACACAATCACCGCGCACCCTTCGTATTCTGCAGCCAGGAGCATCCAAGAGCTGTAACTATTGAAATGCCAGATTTCCCTTGTTGTTTGCCGAGTAAGTCCAAAAAGCCTCCGTCTTAGCTGAAAATGCGTGTTGTCAGTTGTAAATAAGCTTTCTGTTATTATTCATAAATTTTAGGGCTAGATGCACGATTGTGCTAATCCTCATGATAAAACACCAATAAACTTGCAACCAGTAAAGGCAAATGGTTTCTGCAAATGATGGAAGACTGGAATAGATTTGTGAATGTTTATGCAGACCAAACATTCAATTTTTTTAAATATTTGCCAGCACATCGTTTTCTGTTTGTCATTTTCAGTGTTGAGGCTTAAGACGTCTTCATTACATTCTAGACAAAATTCATCTTTCCCTGCTATTGCTGATTATACATATCAAAGCATTTTTGATATTGAATTTTCAGAAATCATTGATGATATGCAGATTAAGTACACCTTGCCTCTAGTCAATTTGTGAGGACACCATATGGCTGGTTCTCCTAAATTGTCTTCGTGCCTTTAGCTGACAACGTTCACAAAAATGAAAGGTCTCTCCCCACATAAGAGACCTTAAGAGTGTATCTGTGGGGGAAACAGCTTTGGAAGCACATGCATGTTACATTTTTTGGTTCTGCTTTGCAAAGGAGACAAACAAAAGGCCTTGCCATTTGCTGAAAAGCTAGAAATAAGCAGACTGAAAATAATTAGAGGAATTGTCTAAAATTTCTCAAAGCCAAATTAGAAGACCAAATGATTTAGAAGGCCGGGCAAGGTGCAGGGTGGAATGGAAATAATTATTTATTCAACTTTGGTTTCTTGGTTTGACTTTTTTTATGAACATAGCACAATTATCTATCCTAATCAGTTATGTGCATCTCAGCTACTTTTTCCCATCCATACCCGATGATGTGGTATGACAGGGCTCAGGTTTTGAGCGCCAGCCCAGTGTTTCTGGTTAGCCAGGGTTTGGTTTCAGGAATTCAACTTTCAAGGTCTACACGTACATGGATGCAAGATGTGTTAATGTAGTTTCTGGATTTCAAGCATGGATAATGCACTCTCTTTGTAGACATACATAACTGACGAGTAGCATTTCTATGAAGTTATTACACCAGAGTAAAGGACACTTGGAAAGTGTAAAATATTCCGTATTCTTTTAGATCACCTTTGCATCTAATGCCAAGTGCAGTTTTAATGTCACTTTCTAGATAGTTTTTTTCTTTTAATCATCTATGCCCCAGCATAGTAAGGGTTGTTATAGTTTCCGAATTATGTGTGGATGATGTTGATTTTATTCATTGCCACTGTATAATTTTTAATGGAAAGAAAATAAATCACATAATTGTTTGAAATAATTACATTCTGCAGCATTCTGTGGCAGTGACGGGAGGCCCTATCTTTTCCACTGTTTCTGACATTACATTCCAGGATTCAACATTCCAGGATATCAACATTTCAGTTGCTAACATTCAGCCCTATGAGCGTTCACATGCACGATGTATGCTTCATCAGTTGCATCTCACAGTGCTCTTGTTACCCATAAAAAGGCATGCCAAAAATTTAGGACTGGAAGCCTGATTAATTGCTTCATCCCTGCTGCTTTCCTACTATCTACTGCTGCTCAACACATGAGAAAATCATCTCTGGCCAGACCAAAGGTCCAGCTAACTGAGTAGCAGATGCTTCGGAAAACAAGGTATTTAGAGATGTATTGTTCCCTTGAGATACCCTCTCAAGTCCTGTACTTGAGTCACTTAAGAACCGCCTGATTGCACCTACTCAGGAGCTTCTTTTCTCTTACTGGAACAAGCAGATTCAAGGTGGAATTTATCTTTCAGTGACACAATGCTGAGATTTGTGAAGTCTGTCAATCTTCATGCAACTTCTTCTTCATTAAGTTGTTTAGCCTGACATGCATTATATGCTCCTGACTGGCGACTAGTTCTGTTTCCACACGTGAAACTGATCTGTTGTGGGACTTGGGTTAGGACGGTTTTTCTGTTTCCTCTCATACCTAATAGTGGTATGGTGCTTAACATTAACAGGTTTCAGCTACAACCTCAGCATTCTGCAGCAACATAAATAGTAGCAACCTGCACATTGCGTTTCTTAATCAGTGAAAATAACCACTAACATGGAACTTGGCCCCTTAGTTCTCCGCAGTCAGCATCTGCATCTTCTTCCATTGCTCTTCTCCACCTTGCCAATACTTCCTTTTCCCCTATTTCTGCTGGTGTCGGAGGTAGAGAGATCACCAAAAGCTAAATTTTCCCGGGTAAAAGAGGTTTTCTGGGATTTTGGTAGCAGATCTTTGCTTCTGGAATAAAGTCATTTTACTATCATTATCCCTTTACAAAAGAAAGGCTAGGACAAAGGGGATTTATAGACAGCTAAAGCCTACAAAGAAGCTGAGAAATGCCTACCTTGTGTTAAGGGTTATATAGTAGAAACCCAGTACTCCACCACACCGGATTTACTCACAAAATGCTTTTTTCATTTAGTTACACTTTCAGCCTCTCCTTTAAACACCACTGCTATGCCTGTCTTCAATAGCCCGTGTTTCTGCATCAAAACTTACTTTTCTTCCTTTAAGGATATTGCTCCTTATTATGTCATTTGTAACAACAGAGCTGTTAGGGTAACGTAAATTTAGTCCAAATTTCACTTCCTTTCACATTCCATTTTTGCTGAAATGAAGTAGATGAGAAAAATACAGAAACTTCAATGGGAATAATCTTGTGCAGATGGAGGAAACCCAGATGCACTTAGTAGAGCAGCTCTTTGTCAGTCAAAGGAGTCCAAAGGACAGATGTGTTGTTTGTTAATCATTCAGAAAACCCTTGCGATTAGGAACTCCTAGATCTCGAAAAGGCCAGCCAACTAAAAAAGATATGCTGTGCTCCAGCACTCATAGTACTCCATTTGGGAGAATAAGAGGATTCCTTGGCCAAAAGTAAGTAAGAACAATGTAAATAAGGTTATTATACATAAAAATCAGAGTGCATGCCCTGGAGGATGGGGAGATTTCACTTCTATAAATCAGCTAGGAAGATATGGCAAAGTTCATTGTCCAACTGGCTTACAAATTTAACAAGAAGACTAGTGCAAACATTTCTTTAGGAGGCTTACGGAAAAACAGAAGTAGATTCAAGCCAATGAATGAAAACACTACGAAAAGCAAGTGAATGCCATTAGTAAAGAACCTGAAAGCAATACACTGTGATCCCCAGAGAGTATCTGCCAACTGTACAGAGTATACGGGTGGAGGAAAAGCAGAGAGTATCCAATGAGAGCTAACATAAATAAAAGCGTAAAGTCATATGGAATATAAAAAGAGTTCAGCATGTACGGAATTTTTGCATGGATGAATATAAATGCCTCCATTTTGTATAATTCATGTGATACCCTAGGATTTGTAACTGCTGTTGCATTTAATCAACATCGTAATTAAAACAAAATTCATTATCAATAATTATTTGTCTTACTTAGGACATGGTCCAAAGCCAGGGACTGCAGTTGGTAAACAAACAAATACGAAGTATACAGCTGCTGCCCCAAATATGGACAAATAGATAATACTACCAAAAAAGAGAAACAAAGGTTAGTCAATAGTATGATCGATTATTTCAGCACATCATCTGCATACTTGCTTTCAATATTTCTGTAGACCTCATGACAAAGTAGAAATATCAGAGGCTGATGAACAATTTTGAAGTTACTTTGCTTACTCTAAACATGAAAGACAACTTAGAAGAAAGCACAAGATGGTTGTCTGGAAATCTGTGTAACAGGGCAAGATGCTCTCAAGGGGAAATCAGTTTGGTAGAAGTAGCAGAGCAGTGATAGAGCAGTGTGGCTCATACGGTAACTGCAGTAGAGGAGAGGAACTGAGCGGTTGAGCCAAGTTGATGGTAAAGCATTCAAGAATGGAAGCTAATGGAGAATGACAAAAATTTCAGCCGTGACTAAAGAAGACATCTGAATGTCCTTGTTGAGAGATAATCCAAAGTCAAGATGTAGAAGGAAAAGAGGAGGAAAGCAGAGGCACAAAACCCCCACAGAAAAGGAGGAGGGAACTGCAGAGGTTCTACTTGTAAGATGTGCTAAGGGAATAAATAAGGAGGTCGAAGAGAAATCGGGAGAAGACAGAGGCACAACAGCCAGACCAGACATGATGTCAAGCAGACAACTGCAGTCGGATGGGTCAAAGGGGATGAGCAGGGGCACTCATCAGAGACACCGCTAACTCTGGTTAGAGCTTTAGTCATGCTGAGTTATGAGGCAGCTGCAACAGCCACTAACAAAGACTTGGCTCAAGTAAGACCATATTTAAGTATTGAGACTCACTGGAACCGAACGGTACTGCACAGCAAAATCATCTCTTTTTCTTGTTATTCTTAGGCATAAGGACCAAGTACCAAACAGCTTTACGGTTCACCTGTGGGAGAACATAGCAATTGAAATTACATGTGAACAGTAGGACCCTGCTTTGCAAAAAAACATGAGTTTGAAAAAATCTCTGTACACAGTTTAGTAAATTTTTTCATTCCAGCTATGCACCAAGGCCCAGAAATAAACAGGTGAACACACCACTGACTGTGCCATAGAGCAAGCCATGAGCAAGCCAGGCATCGTTTTCTTCTACCATTTTCTACAGATCATAGTTAACTGTTTACCACTGTTTTGGTTTGTCATGTTTACTCTTCATGTCATGGCCTAAAATAATTTCCTTAGTCTCTTAATCAGTCTACCTCCTTACTGGTTGCTGCCCCTCCTTCTAGAAATTTCTGTACCTATATCGTTTGTAAAAACAATATAAGAGTAGCAGAAAAAATATACAATATAATAAAAAAAAAGCAGTAACAGAAATAAAAAAAAACACTTGGGAAGTTTCGTCCTCTCTAAAAATACTACAGTGAGAATAATCTCACTGTCACATGTTACTGTAGCTTACAAGAATGCCCATTGTAGCACTGCATCTCAAGGACAAAATCAGCTCTATAGGTCCGATCAACCACAATTTGCAGTTGTAGCCATTTATTGCATCAAATCCATCCATATATGAAGAGCTTAGAAAGATGTCACAACATTTTATAAGTAGCAATACTAATGTTATCTCATTATGTATGCTAAATATCCTGGATGATTATATATTCAGTACATTATTTTCTTGTTTTGATTCCTTAGGACAAGCAAGATAAAACACTCACTGTCTGGTATGTTCCACTGCTCTATACTTCTCATCTTCCTATCTCAGTTATGTTGAGCTAAGAGTTACTGAACAATAAGTAGGGAGATAAAGAAATTCAAATTCTGTTGTCTTCAACAAAGACAAAGGAAACAATCAAGAAAAAATTCCACTTCCACATCAAACAACTTCACCCACATTAGGTTCAAGGGCAGTTTTGTCATTTACAGCAGTAGTGTTAGCATACCCATGCATGTTCATGAAAATCCTACTCTTTTTTTTATTGTCAATTTTTCCATACACAGTTGAGGGAACTTTCAGAAGTGCTGGGTACTTTTGCCCTGAAAACCAGGCTTTTAAAAAGAGCTTTGGGTTTCCAAACAGATAAAGCTCAACTTAAAGTGCTTATTATCACTCACGAGGTCGTGGATGAAGGAAAAGCTACTTTCCAGATCCCCTCCAGTTTCCCGTCCCCTAAGAGTCATGGCGTGAAAAAAAACAGCAAACACAGGAAGATCATAGAAATATTCAGCCTATGCAACAGAGCTGTTCAGAGTTGGTGGTTTTCCTTTGCAAGAGCTTGTGCAAACATTCTGTTCAATTTCATATCTGTGGGAGTTTGCATCCCTCACATCTAATTTTCAGATACAAACTCACACAAACCCTTATTCTCACAATAAACATCCCCAGTTACATCTCATCTACATTTTCCATGGTGCTGAGTTTAATAAAAGCTGGATTTAGCACCGTTATTTGGACAAGACTTCTTAAAAGGTTTCTGATAACAAAATTATTTTTTTCATCTGCACTGAGAGGCATAGAATTTAGTGCCTTATGACACTTCATATTACAATAGCTCTAAAAAAAGATAACTTGAAGATTAGCTTTAGTGATTCCAGCATATAAACCCAATCTTTTGCAAGGTAGAAAAAAAACCTGTTTACGCAGATGCCTTCTATGTGTTGCATCAAATGAACAGGTATGGTAAAATACAACACAATGTTCAAAAAGATTTTGTTTCCATGAGCAAAATCTAGGTTCTGGCCAATATACATCAAAACAAATTTATCTGCAATATCTACCCATTGGTACTGTGCCATGTTTTACAGTTTCTCTTACAGCAGTAGATATTCTTGAAACACCTGAATGAAGCCAAAGGTTATAGGTTGTAACGTTCTGTTTTCAAATAATTATAACTGTACTGAAGCTTGGGGTTTAGCATTTTTACTTGTTAACAACATGCTACCTCACTTGTGATCCAACCAAAGTAATGAATTACCAAAGTGATCTGAGAACTATGAGCAGCTTGTTCTTTCAAAATTATCCTCAGTATGGTGCAGTGCAGGAAAAAAAAAAAAAGACGAAAAGTTTTCTATTGTTAGTATGAAACTGAAAGGTCCTTTTCCTTTGTTACAAGTGCTTTAGAGAAGCTTGTTTATGAAAATATGCACATCACAGAAAGCAGTGTTTCATGACAAGTATCACTGCTGAAAGACTTGGTTTACTCACGTTTGAACAATGTGTTCTCTCTGAAGCTATTCAGCCTTCTCAGTACAGTAGGAAAAACTATACTGTGTTTCTTTGGTAGAGAGTTTGATCAAGTCCAGAGACTTTGATACTGGAGCTGTGCCTCCTTGCTGAAGTTTGCATTGCCTTAGGCTCATTTGGAAGGCCATCTGGAAATTACAACTGATTAATTAGCTGTGAGCCTATGATGTGAAGAGGGCAGATGGAAGAAAGCAGTACTTCATCACTCCCTGCCCTGCAAGAGCTACCAGCCCAATACCTGATCCATGTCAAGGTCCCAGTCTCTTTCCAGGAAGATTTAGAAAGATTCAGATAAGTCTGCCACAGTAATTGTCTTTCCTCAGGTGCTTTTTCTCTCAGCTCTGTTCACTGGAGATACCAATACTGACTAAGACGATGACCAAAAACCACAATGGAAGGGAGCTGACAACAGACTGTTTTCAGCAGAAGTCCTGCCTTGCAAACCACGGAACTTAGGCAAAACCAGCTTGGTTTCACATTTATCACTCCTAGATGTACTCCCAAATGGAAAAGCTGTGGTATTATAAACCTAAATTTTGTCTAAGAGAAAAAAGGCATTTGAGAATCCTCCTGGCCCCTGTATGTACATACCAGATTCACTTGCACCATCACACGTACATTCATATTTACTGCTCTTGATTTTCTGGCCAGAGATATGGAACCCCTTTACCAATGTCCTGGTGTTCTAAGTATCATAACATAAGTACTAATAAGCAGTATTAGACGGGGAGGAGGGGAAAGCTATTCAGCTTTATCTCCCCACTGAGCTTTCCACTTGCTCTCTCTCTATACACTCTAAGTGGGAAAGACAAGGTGAAATGAATATCAACTTATTCTTCCATGTTTCTGAGAACAAAGACTTCCTCTCTAATGCCTTCGATTGCTATCTTTGTGGTCAGCTTGAGTTTACAAAGACAAGAGAGCTAGCTGATCCCTTTGGCCTAACAACTGTGTGAATAATGTTAATAAAATAATATCAGAAAGACTGGAGGATTAAAAAGAAATAAAAAATCACTCTATTTTTCATTCTCTGGTTTAGGAAGTCAGAAGGTCTGAAGACTAACAGAGCACATGATAGAAATGGTAAAGATATTGCTGATCTTGATAAAGTGATTACAGTTTGGAACTCCAGTCATGAACCAACACCCCATTATGCAAGGTCTTACGCTATCACAGAGCAATATCTGATACAAGCACTACAGCAAAGTGAGAGAGGCAGAGATTATTTATTCCATTTCGAGTTATAGCTTGAGTATGAACTAAAGTAATCAAGCAGTTCTTCATTTCTTACTAGATGCAATACAAGACTGCCATAGATATTCCAGTGAAGGAAGTGGAAGTTGGCTTACAAAGCACATTTATGCAAAAAGCAAATTATTCCATCATTCTCTCCTTACTATTTTGTCAGCTACTTTTACTTGAAAATTAAGACAGATAAGCAAAGAGGTATCACCTTTGATTAAGGTGCTTTTTCTGCACGAACAGTATCATAGCATACCAGCTTAAATTCAAGTCTCACTTCTTTCAAGTTTATCGCTAATGAAATATATATGTACGAGCACCACTGAAAACTGCACTTTCACAAGATTTCCAAGAAACCTGGCTGTAACTAAAATTTAAGATTAATTTAAGATCAACAACATCAAATGCTTGCCGGAAGATGGCTGGTAAGAGAGGGATACAGAATTATAGCACATTTGCAACTCATGTTGGGACAGAATTTAAGACAGAAGTTCTTCAATAAACACACAAATATTTCATTGTACTTGGATTAAAATTATATTTTGGTCCAGCTTAAAATACAAGGCCCAGTATTTGCTCATCAAATCCTTTTTCTCTCTAAAAAAACAAGAGCCCATGTTTTGACACCCTAAACTCCTGACTAGAGACACAAAAACGCTACCTGATGTCCACTCCAAAAAAACTGAAATCTGAAAACAGAGCCAACCTCTGCCTATTTTACTCTGTCATACTTGCTGATATCAGGTTTGCCATTTTCAACTTGTCAAACAGCCCCCTGACTAGCTATTTTAAACCAAATTGTAAATATTCCAGCAGCAGCCCAAAGGAAAGAAAAAGCAATATATCTAGTTTGCAAATCCTTGCCAGCTTATCATTATTTTCCAAGAGGATAAGTCTGAAGAACTTTTTTGTTTTCCCAGTAGGGTAAATGACATAAGGACTCAAATGTGAGTCCGTACATTAAAGCACTTCAGCTCTTTGCTTGTCCCTAACAAGCTGAGAAGTTCAAGGCCCCTGATATTAGCTAACAGTAATATACATGTATGTATAATCTTGTTTACATTTCCCTCCTGTTCTTCTTTCCTCTTCTTCCTTCTCTAAACCATTTCAGTGCCCATGTCTTGACATACTGAACTCCGCAGGTTAGGCTGCTTTTGATTTGTGAGGAGAGTTACAATAGTTAATTACAGAGCACGGTCTTCTGTGACTCAAACATTTTGCATTTATAGGCTCTTGATATAGTCCAGAGCAAGAGGCTAACCCATATTTAATTTGTCCAACACGTTTCTGGTTAAAGTTCCATCAAATGGGTGACTGGAATCCCTCCGATTCAGCTGGAAAAGTCACTTTGAAGGAGGCGTTTATTAGCAACATTTGCCTCAGTCACAACAGGAGGCCCCGAGGGCCTGGGGAAAATCAGTGGTTGCTTATAATCGTCAAAACCAGCTATTCCCCGTAGGATAAAGTGTCAATAATAGGTTAGATATTATTATTTGGAATTGATTTTACAGCGGGTATAAAATTAAAGAAAACGAGGCCGTTTCTTTAGGCAGCAAAGGTCTGTGCTTTGAAATGCCCTGTAGCCTGACCCCCGCAGCCCCAGCCCCGGGGAGGCTGCAGCAGGGCTGGCCCCCCAGCCAGCGCCCCACAGCTGCTCCGCATCCAGCGTGATTAACATAGCTGAAGGCCCACAGCACTTAGCACAATTAAATCAACAGGCTGTAGCTCATTCCTCCAGCGTGACAGGAAAAAAGGCGCAAAACCCAGATGCCTTTGCTTTCTTCTATCTTTATGTTTGCTGGAGCGATTTTGGTGAGTGTTTAATCCTCTCTGCGGCCCAACGTTCACACGGAAATTTAATGTGCGTGTGGTTTTGACTGAAAGAGTCCCGCGCCGGAATATCATTAGCTCACAGCTTTTCAAGTGATATATTCAGTGGTTAATTCTGAGGGGTTTCAACATTAAAATGAGAAACGTTTTCAGCAGTGTTATGAAGGAATGTGTTAGGCAGCCTGTTTTCTCTTTTCTTGCAAATGGATGCTCTGAGAGAACACCTTCACAGCCACAAACTTCTTTAGCAAAACGGAACTGTCAGACCGCTTCATCTTGAGGAAAAGATATTCTGCAGTCTGTTACTCTTGAGGTCCTTCACAGCATTTTACTCTCTCTGTACTGTCCTGAATGAGGAGACAGCTTAGTTAAGAGAATCCTGCCATATTACTATAGCAAATTGATAAAATTATTCTTTGCAGAACCGAGCAAAGACCATCCTTAGAAGTCTGTGGAATACGAATGACCTTACTGAACAGCTGCATTAGACAAAACCTGAATACATTCTCTCTCTTTAGCATCCCAGCCAGGCGTGGTACCCTGAAGTGCCTCTTGTTCAAGCCAACAATTATTATCCTTTCCTGGTTATTTCACTGTCCCTAGAAAATTTAATGGATCCTGTTCTCAAAAGCATTAATGTTGAAATGTTTCATGGAACTTAAGCTCCTCATTGACAAACACCTCTAAAATTTAGCCTAAGCTTAAGTCCTGAAATGCTATAGGCACTTAGGAGCCGAAGTCTCAGTGAAACCCTGATACTCACAACTCCTTTCTGAAAACACGCTAGCTCATAAATCACTGAACATTTTGTCTAAAAAAAGAGCTACATTTTTTCAGTGTTCCCATCAGGTACAAATCCACTAGTCCAACTGGACTTATTCCCAGCAATATCAGGTCTAAATTTCACCGACTCTATGTAAAACCTTGGATGTATAAAACTTATTTGCAATCCTGTCTTTTTCTTTTGAGGTAGTTGTGTGGATTTTCTTTTTTTAATTTTATCTCCCATCTTTATTCCTTCTCTTTTTGCCTCCTTTATACTCTCCTTTTACATTCCTCTCTTTTGTCAGTGTTTCTAACTCCATTCAGTGCTTCTTCATTGCCCCTTTTTCGTGAGACTTCAAAAAATAATTTTTAAGCATGTTAAAATGAGGAAGGTAAGACTGAGTCTCATGATGAATACAGTATTTTGAAAGAAACCAGACTGTATCTAGAAAAGCTTGCAGGTGACTTTTTTTTTCCTTTCAAAAAGAAAGGTTTCCTGT
Organism: Rynchops niger; assembly: GCA_013400035.1. NCBI lineage: Eukaryota > Metazoa > Chordata > Aves > Charadriiformes > Laridae > Rynchops > Rynchops niger. The sequence goes on along the minus strand of VXBH01005342.1, from coordinate 711,142 downwards.
TTTACCAGTCTCAGAAGGCCCCCTGGCTCTGAAGATGGAGACCATAGTGCTCTTGATGGAGAAGGTATAAAGTGCATGGCCGTAGCGAAGAATAAGATCATCAAATATTTGTTCTGTCCACACCAAAATGCAATAGCCACAGAATTTCTTCTAAACCAGTCATTGCATTGCCTTTTTCTCAAGGGAATCAAAGAAACATACACATACAGGAGGTGTTTAAATAGATGTTAACAGAATATCAGGGTTACTGATAGGGGCCTGTGAGCACCACATGCCAGTGTGACGTTCTTGATGTTTGACAGCCCTGCATCAGCCCATCACCCAGCTTTGTCCTCAGCTCTCACACAGCAGGTGGCTGGATCCAACCAAGAGTGGAGGAAAGCTGAGAACTACTTTTCACCTTTATTTGAGAGTCCCAGGGATAAGAATGCTAATACAAAATCTTTGTCATCCATCACTATCCCACAGACCTTGATGTGGCCGTTCTTCATGCACTATGCTTGCGTAAGGAACAAGTGAGTCCTGTACTTTCTCTGCTTCTGAGTTGCAAACTAATTGTTAAATCCTTGTGGCAAATGTCTTCTTATTCATTAGTGGGGACTGTTCTCAGTCTGTTGACACCTTATGTACATCTTATATTCACCCTCCTCTTCCCCAAGCTGTCATTGGACTATGAATCTCAGAGCTGGGGGGACCTTGGTAAGTTTGTTTCACAAACTTTGAGAAAACAGTGCTGGTGTAAATACACAGCTGACTTCAATGCTACAATGCTCAGCTGGGATGAGAGCTGGAAGTAAAAAATGGCTAGTTTCACAATTATGATGCAAGTATCCTTCTCCTACCGTACACAGAAAGCAACAAAAATTTGTCCCAACTTGCTCCCTCGCTCTCCATTATCAGTGCATGTCCTCTACATTACAGAAAAAGAGACAGCCCTTACGGGACCATGATTCGATTTACATCATCACATAACCAATAGATGAAATAGTTATTGGACATTATTTTTGCCGTGTCCTTGGTGCAGTGCTTTCTGATGAAGTGTGCACAAAACACACATCTGGTCTATTAAGCTATGGAAACGTTGTGTGAACCATATGGTAAGGACTGATGAAAAAAGAGACCAGTGAAATCTTCAAACCTAAATACCTTTGCCAGAGTTGGGGGTCTGATTCTGGTAATAGCCAGTACCAAGCTGGGATAATGTAATTAAAAATGTGTGATGTTACATGGGTCCAAACCTAGCAGGAGATTCCAGTCTGAAACCTAACAGTCCACGTGAAAGGCTGAACTTCATTAGGTGAAGCTTCTAACAATCATATGACACTCCTAAAAAAATAACTTACCAACACAACCCATCGCAGTGTGAAACTGTGTAAGTGTCCATGTCTCTCTTTTAAAAAAGGACCAATTTAAACAGATTTTGCCACTTTTAGGAAAAAAAGGCTGCTAGGTTTCTACCTGGGATTAGGATGTCTGACTAACAAATCTTTGAAAAAACCTTTCCTTTTCATAAATATCTTTGAAGTATTGCTTTGTAGTCAATTTCACACTTAAGTATCTCTAAATATGACACAAATAATTTTTAAAGTAAGTTACTAATCTAGCTAGTTATATTAAAACAGCTTGCAGTATTTTGGCTGTTTGGATTTGTGCTGAAGGAGATAAACCAGTAACAACTTTCAATTATGTAAAATCAGTGTCTTCAGATGGCTTCAAAACTGTTATTTTAGATTATCAATGCCAAGACTAAGGCAGACCTTTTCAAGTTTTCAGTTTGATTTCATATATATGATTATTTTACTTTTATTTTTTTAAATAGGAGCAGGTAGCAGTGCTGGGTTCTGGTATTAATTACAGATGGAAACAGAAAACCTGAACTAAACCTGGTAGCGTTTTAAGAATCCAGCCATTGTGAATTCATCTGGAATTCATTGGGCTACCCCTGGCTGTAATGAATTCATGCTGTATTAGTAGTAACATCACATGTACACTAATAGATGTTCTACTGAGATCAGTATTATTTAATTGACTCAAAGGATTAGTTTAAGATCAATTTTCTTTTAACTATGTTTTTAACATAGCTTCCTACTGAAGCACGGCTTCCCACAAGACAAAAAGAAGACATCAGAAGAAAAACATGCATAAGAAAACACACAAAATCTGACACTTTTTTGTCCTTAAGAAAGATAGAGAAAGCATTAGAATCATATAGTCTAATGCCCACGTAAACAAATACATGGTGTTTATAAAATAACCTCTGTGAGAAACAAAATATTCAACTGTACAAAAATGAACATATGCAGATTCAAGAGAGATATTAAGATGCATCTAAGTAAAAATGACCTATCCTACTTAAACTGAAAAAAATGATGCAAACAATCTGTTTGTCAAGAAGTACTGAGCAGTATCATCTGCACATTTTGCTTTTCAGGCATGCTAAACAGGAGAACACAAACAACATGAGAAGATTTCATTGGCACCAATTGCATACCTGGGATATGGTAAGTAGTAGAAGAACAACAGATCGGATACTTTGGGTTGGAAAGGGAAGATGTTCTTAACTGTTTGCTGTCTTGCAAACTGTACCAGAAACACCAACGTTGACTAGTGTTACCCCTTTTCAACTTAGCTCCTCTTCACCAATAAGTTTAAATTTCTTTCCTGTAATCAATCAGCACTCCTAAGACTGATGAGAAAAAAAACAGGTCTTCCTGAGTATACTGGTTCGGCATCAATGAATAAAGCATAAAAAGTAAAAATAAAGAATTGGTAGGCTCACTGCTTCTCATGTTTTTACGCCAACCTCAGTAATGTCATAAGTCAATGCTATGCCAAAGGAACGGTGAAATGCAACTACAGACAAGGAAACGAACGTGTCTAAAAAGAGGCACTGCCTCCTAACCAGCCAGCTAACTGAATGTGGAGGTACACAATTAAAAGCATATCGCTGAGAATGTTGTTGAAAAAAAACTTGCAATTCTAACTGCTATTTCTGCGTAACTCCTCTAGAGATCCTGGAGGTGGAGGCGCGGGGAAAGGCACCTCTGTTTTGCCTATACTTTGAAGCTTTCTTCATTTTTTCTTTAAAGAAAGCAAGCTCTGCAGGGAAGGGGTGGGGGGGAAGGGATGGGAAGAGATAAATCGGGGATACCTGGTTCAGACAATTCTACTTTTCTCCAACAGTGTATTCCACCTATGGACAGCAAGTCTTAGAAATCATCAACATTCCTTATGTCAAACAGCTGCCCTTTCTTATCCTTTTATTTCAGATTATCTTCCTCCCTGATCCTATCAATCAGTAGCAGAAGCAGAGTTAGGGCTGTGGTCGTAAGATAAATAGTCTGAAGACCTAAATCAGAATTTAGAAGAGCTGCTTTCCTAGGAAACTAGATTTACACATTCATGTATTGTGTGTGTATTCATCTCTCTGAGCCATCCCTCTCAACAGCTTTAAAGCTCTGCCAGCCCCCTCTAAACAGATTTATCAAAACAGTAGAAGTCTCAAAAGTTGTTAAATTTCTACAGTTTTCAGGAATGTGGAGAAAACTTATTAATGCCCGTGTGGGAAAGGAACGTCTCTCGGTCCTTAGCAGACATCAGATAATTCACACAGGAAAGTATTACGAATGTCCTAAATGCAGAAAAAGGTTGAACAAGGTTTGCAGCTTAGCAGACCTCAGCAAATCTATTTCCAAGCCATTCTCTTTATCCTGTGGACTTTCTAGCATCCTCTTAAATTCCACGTCTTATTTCTCTTTCTCTGTTCAAATTATCTGCCAACGCTTCCAAGAATGCAGCTCTTACTACTTCAGTATCTTTCACAGTGACTTTAATTTTAATAATCATAGGGTACATATAGCAACTTAAAATTTACCACTATGCTAATTCAACAACAGCTTTTGTTCCTGTAGGCCACTACTGCTGTAAAGTTACGTTTGTGCGGTACCTTTAATCAGCTTCCAAACTCGAATAAACATATTCAGGCAATTTGTGCCTACAGGACATGTGGCCTACCTGAAAAACAATACTGAAAGTGAAATGGACAGAAACAGGACAAACAAGAGAAAACATGCACAGACAGTCAGAAGAGGAGGCAAATGTGATCCCAGGCTTGCCTCTGCCGTCTTCAGAAATAAGACAGCAGAAAACCTCTTTTTTGTTTTGTTTTGGGTTTTTTTTGTTTGGTTTGGGTTTTTTTTTGTTTGTTTTCAAAGTTAGTTATCTGATGGAGGTGATACTTTGTAGTAATCTATTTTTCACTTGCTGTTACTTCACATACCAAGGTGTCAGAATCTCTTTACGTATTCTGCATTCCTCAGGGCTTGTCTCAATAAATATTCGCAACTATATTTCTGCTGTGGTCCAAACTGTACTCTGGGCTGCAGTGAATGACCAGGAAGTTCCACTCCCTCAGTGGCATCGTTATGAAATTGCTTGCGTTTAAGGGAAGTATCACAGCAACAAATGGCGTGGCCCTACACTAATCATCTACTACATTTCTGCATACAGGAATCTGCTAAAAAGCTCAACAGGGAGGTCTGCCAAGTGTCCCCTGGGACAGCCTTTGTGTAAAAAGGGGTACTTTGGAAGTTAATTAGAGACAATCTGGTTTTCATACTGAGTTTAAAAAAGCCAATTAGAGTTAATGGGAATTCAGACAATTCTCATCCAGATCTGTTTAATATGGTCACTGTTATAATTCAGTTTTTCATAGCAAAGCAGCAAAATGGACATTAAAAGTGACTGAACAGTGAAAGAATCCCACTTGCTGGAATTCAGTTTTCTTACAGCAAACTTATCCCTTGTGTAAGAGCTGTGAAGGCACTGGGGATTAATTAAACAGTGTAAGAAAGATATACTGAACATATGGACACAACAGAACTACAGAATTTGCTAACATTTACCAAGCACATCATTCATACAGCGAAAGAAGACCTCCTTTGTGGAGCACGCTGCCTCACAGCATGTGTGAAAAACCCTCGTACACTGCCTTCCTCAAGCACACCCAACAGGTGAGGGAACAGCAACAGTCTCCCTTTGAAGACAAATGCATGCACTCAGGATGTTCACAACTGAACTAGAAGGGGCAGAAATTATGTAGCAGCCATAAACCAAATGATATAACCACGTTTCCAAATGGTACAGCACTTTAACTGCAAGGGAAGGGCTACACTACCCAGTAGAGAGACGTGAAGAAATCCTTGAACCGAGTCTAACATTCCTGTGCTTTAGCAAATGGTCATGCAGTACTATAACCACTGAACCCCAGCTGCAACTGGATCCAGAACAGATCCCCAAGCCTATGTTATGCAAGGAAAAGAGATCGTGCATACTGTGGGCAGCCAGGATGGGGCTAGGAATAACACTTGAGTAACACTGTCAGGAAGCAGGACTGGAACAAGAATAGTGCTGCGCTGGGACCACCTGGCACTACAGATACTTTGCACTTGATGGACTTGCAATCCATCCGTTAAAACTTTTCAAAAGATACACATCTCGAAAAGCATACTTTAACTTAACTTGACGTGGATCAGAAGTTAAGAATACCTTACATAGAACTTCCTACAGAACAAGAATACAGCTTTTTATTCTGGTTAGCATATCTGGATAAATACAGACACTTGTACAGACTTTTATATTAGATGTTCATAATCTTCTGATTCTCCCCACTCCCTCCTTGATGACGTACCTCCTTGATAGACAAAACTTCCTATAACTTTCCACAGGACATATAAGAACAAATTCAGACTACTGATTATGTCTGCGCATTATAATATTGTACTTTCCTTTGACTGCACTCTTGAGCCCAGAATCCTACACTTCAATTGTGTGACCTCTGTTTTAATAATATCGACATTAAACGCTCCCCTACAGGGTTCTAGGAATACCAGCATCTAGCCGGTAATACTAGCATTTACTAGACAGTTCCGACCTCCCTCAAACACTCATGGAATAAGTGGGTTTTTATAACTGTCAACTTTAACCATTTCTATCAAATGCAGACCCAAAATACTGCTAATCATGATTCAACTTACAACTTTAGTCTTTAGCTAGCAATGGCAAGATCAGCTGGTGCTTTAATGCAAGCGGCACATGATGCCACCTATCACATTCCAATGTGCAAATAAACACTCCGTGGATATGAATTTTTTTAATTTTAGGGAAACACATGTGAGTATTTTCCGTAAAACTGCCACTTCAAAAGTGCTAATTTCATGTAAATATGGATTAAAAAAATTAATTTTGGCAACCTAGAATTTACAGAATATATAGCAATCAAATGAAAGCTGTGGCCTGCCTGTATAAGAATCAAGAGTTGAAGACATTCAATATGGGATATCATTCAGAATGGCACATGAAACAATATTTTTTCACAAAACAGTGCTTGCGCTGCACCAAAATATTTTTTACAGTTAATTTAAAAACAGTAACTCACAGAGAATTAAACAATTAGACTCTTACCCTTGTGCATGTACATAATTTTCTTAACATTCACAGAATCAGAATCTTCAGAGTTTGAAGGGACCTCTAGAGATCATCTAGTCCAACTCCCCTGCTAAAGCAGGATTGCCTAGAGCACATCACTCAGGAATGCATCCAGGCGAGTCTTGAAAATCTCCAGAGAAGGGGACTCCACAACCTCCTTGGGCAGGCTGTTCCAGTGCTCCGTCACCCTCACCGTAAAGAAGTTTTTCCGTGTATTTGAATGGAACGTCCTGTGTTCCAACTTGTGTCCATTGCCCCTCGTCCTGACACTGGGAACCACTGAAAAGAGTCTGGCACCATCCACCTTCAACCCACCCTTTAGATACTTGTATGCCATAATAAGGTCTCCCCTCAGCCTTCTCTGCTCCAGGCTAAAGAGACCCAGCTCTTTCAGCCTTTCCTCATAAGATGTTTCAGTCTCAGCACTTACTCTGTAAGACTGTGCTCTGCATCAATAAAAACTAAGCTTAGGGCTCTTCCTATCTGAATGCCTCCATTCCTGTTCCCCCTTTCAGCATTAATAGCCAAATCAATTTCCCAATGAGCTGATCTCCTCTAGGATAAAATACATTGAGACCAGCTGAACATAAAGGGGGAAGAAAAAACTCTTCTCTATAGGAAACACATAGTGCAGCTTTTATAGCATTCACTGTAAACAAGCAGGCTGATGTGCTAGGCTTGTTTACTGAGAAAAAGCTGCCATTTCAATCATTTGTAAATGGAAACTATATAAGCATCAGAATAATTTATTGAAAAATAAACACATTTACTAAAACATCCAGTTTGGATAATTTATTAAAAAGTAAGAGAAGTATCATGTTTCAAATACCCTTGATTCTTTTTGCTTCTTGTGAGTTACTGAGAGACATCTGGCTTCATAGGTGTGCCAAAGCCTGTTACCATTTACATGAATGTAAACATGGTGTAACTACACCGGTTTCATTGTTCAGCTGAGCTTGCCTTGCTGAACATTCCCACAGGGGAGAAATGAGATATTACGCATCATTCCTGAAGGTATTCTGATGTGCTTTTTGTCATGTCGTGACTAGAGCTGAAGGCTTTCACTCCTTCACATGAGATGTTATATTGTTTGTGTTAACTTACCCAAGTGTTCAGGAGAAAGGAGAGACCTGGAGACAGAAGATGGTCAAGCCCAACACCCCACGATCACACACGCAGTCACATACTCCATTGTACAGCCAGTTAAGATTCCTGCAGTACTGAGACACCAGAAATGTGAGGAGTTCTGTTCGGCGTTTTGTTTTCTTGGACAGAAGCAAAGAAAGATGTCTTCACTTTACAAAGAAGCCAAACTTTGATGCTGACCTTCCCATCACCAGGTGCTGAAAGCAGCAGAACCACTGCACTGTCACTGACAGAGAAGAGGTTGCTGAGCCTATCTCTGAAGAAAAAGGTAAAACAGATGCATCTGGCAGGCTTAACTATTTTGCGGATCCCTGAGGTTTCCCTTATTCTGCCAAATTTCATCAGAAAATGAACGAGACTCCAAGTCTTTCTGTGATGTGTAGGAGATGACTGGGGCTGTGAACCCTTTAATACTACCAAGAAACAAAGGAGATGGCTTAGTCCCAGAGCCTCTGTGCCCAAAGCCCGAAAGATACCTATGGTGCACAACGTCCAAAGAAAGAAACTGCAATGCTTGTAAAGAAGAGAAGACACAAAATTAAAAAGACCCAACTGATTTACCAGGATTTTGAGGCTTCCTCTGTAGGGAAAAAAATGTTCAGTAAAGCTCTTTATCCAGAGCATTACTGTAACATTTTCATTCATGGTCTGAATGATAAGGCAGGGCAAACCCTCAACAAGTTTGCTGGTGATACTGAACTGGGAAGAGTGGTTGATGCACCAGAAAGCCATGCTGCAATCCAGAGGGACCCTCAACAAGCTGGAGAAATGGGCTGACAGGAACCTCACAAAGTTCAACAAAGGGATGTGCGCAAGGTTCCTTCTCCTGTGCAAGAAGAAAATAACTCCCATGCACCAGGACACACTGGAAAGCAGCTTTGCAGAAAAACATCTGGACACCAGGTTGCACATGAGGCAGCAATGTGCCCTTGCCACAAAGAAGGCTAACGGTATCCTGGTCTGCACTAGTAAGAGTGTTGCAGAAAGTTGAAGGAGATGATCCTTCACCTCTACTCGGCACTGGTAAGGCCACATCTGGAGTACTGTGTCCAGCTCTGACCTCCCCAGTACAAGAGAGATATGGAGCTACTGGAGAGAGTCCAGCAAAAGGCCACTTAGATGATTAAGGGACTAGAGCATCTCTTCTATGAGGAAAGGCAGAGAGAGCTTGGACTGCGTAGCCTAGAGAAGATCTCCATCCTTAGAGATACTCAAAAGCCTTCTGGACTTGGTCCTAGGAAATCTGCTTTAAGTGACCCTGCTTGAGCAGGAGGATTGGACAAGATGACCTCCAGAGGTCCCTTCCAACCTTAACCATACTGTGGTTCTGTACCTCCTTCAAAGTGCTAGAAATTACATATGTTATGAATAAATACATGTGCAACCTTTCACTTCTATTACCTGAAAAAAGCATCACAGAAAAAAAGAAACCAAGTTGACCAGAGCAAGTTTATATATACATATATATTTATATATATATAAAACCATGTCTGAGATAGAATAAATAAAAAACTTATAACACAATAAATAAAAGTGAGGAATATCTGAAACTTGACTTACTTGTGACTATTTCACTGCCACACACCATGTAAATTTACGCCTTTCCTGGTTTCTTACGTCATTCAGAACTTCGTTTTTCATTTTCCTCAGACATAGACAGATTTGGATGATTTATAAAATCTGACAGCAAGCTGTTGCCAATTTTAGTATACACAATTTAGACCTGTTTTTAGTTTAATTGACATTTTGCTTATTTAAAACACAAAAATTGGCCACTGACGAAAAACCACTCACTTTTAACAGGATCAGGGAAATATTAGCAACAGCAGTCCATAAATCACTAAAAATGATCTTTAGACTCCCAGAGAATGAACAGTCAGTATGTCAAATAGAATGGAGATTTGATGGGGAAAGAACATCTATTTCTGGGAACAATTACTTTGCTTCACAAAACCGAGTCTGGTTGTAAAAGGCAGTCCTATTCTAACATAAGCATGGTTTCTAGTATTCTACTTAATAATATGGTAAACCAAATATAAGAAAATTAATTCTCAATCATGTAAATAAGGAACAGCACCTTTATCAAATACAAGAAAAGACTGGCTCCACAAAATCTCACCTTAATGCTGTTAAAGATACTGGTAATTCCACACCACAAATCTCACAAGGAAATAAGGGAGACATGCAGTTCTAATACCACACTCCCGGACCATGTCCTTCTCCTCCGTCAGGACAATGAGAACAGGGCTGCAACCAGAAAAAGGGGGAAAAAGGGTCATGACACGGTTAAGCAGGGACTGATATTGCCTGTTTTAAAGAACACCAAGAGTTATTTAACACAATAGAAATACTCTGTATAAAGCTGAGGTTGCACTAGATAGGTCAATATTTTGTTTCAGACCAATACATACTAGGCCAATTATATCTAGCCATAGTAACTTGTGGTCATTATTCCTTAATATGTGGGTCAGGAACTTTTTGTGAATTAGAACTTAATCAAGTTTTCCAAAATGCTTTAAAATCACATCAAGAATGGAACTGCGAAGCTGAAAAGTGTCGCTGCCTTCCCAGAAGGTCTACAAGGCAAGCATTTTCATCTGCACACAAACACAAGTTATTCCCTTGTCACAATATCTCAGACATGAGCTGCTCTGTACCTAGTAAAGTAAGTACAGTTGATTTTTATGAGCTTTTAACATATTGAAAGTTGGCTAAATCAGGCTTAATCACAATTCATCATCTCAAGAAATGTGGGCCTTTTTTCAGTATCTAAATTGTTTACCTAAATCTTCAGGAAGTCTCAAAATACTGTGCAGCTGGTAGTTTCTCATTTGTGATTTCTCCATACAAATATAAAGGCCAATCATTTTCCAGTTCCGGTTGTGCTCAGCAGCTGCAAAATTCAGTTTATACTAACTACACATACCAGAACAACTCTCTCAAGAAGAGATGGCTGACGAGCAGTGCCCAAACATCACAGAACCTTTTACAAACCTGTTATTTATGGTACCATGACTACTGCAACCCTGTCTTGAAGCAGGTGAAATTGAAGAATGGGGTCAGGGGTAAAAAAGAGGTAACATGACACAGCAAGTCAGGGGTAAATGAGAATGTGAGAGTAAACCCTGTGTTTTCTGGGCTCTAGTTTCTTGCTTACTCCTAAGAATGCACCCACATGGAGGTCATCTCTGTCAAACTATTTTTGTTACTGCATGTTTTAAGGTGTTACACAAAGCTTTTGTTTACAACACTTACCCACCATTAGATCATGCCCTTTGGCTCTACAGCATCCTGTTTAATGTTGCAGGATATCTATGTAACTTGTCTGTCACTGCTTCTTTCCTCTGGGTTTCTGTTTAAGTCTAGGTACAGTTTTGTTACTATCAGCGGTTTTTTTCATATTTTTCATGAAATATCAGCGCAGCTGTCACTGGAGATGGAGTAATCATGTGCATGTCCTCTACTGTCTGCAGAGAACTTAGGTAGATTCTTTTTCCCCTCTTTATGAGTAACAGTGCCATTTGCTTGGTAAATACAACGCAAAATTGGCAAGAGCAATATGTAAAAACCTGCAGGTCAGCACCTATTATGATTTCTAAACCCACATGCAACCTGGTTGACCATAATGTGCCCAAGGACAGAGCAAGGTTAAGGATGCTACAGAGATGAAATCTAAACATCATCAGTGTAATGTAAAATGCGCGTGTGGCAGTAACTGGAGACAGCCATTCACAGTGAGATAAAGCTTTAGGCAGAGACAGTTCAGCAATCTGGTCATGCTGTTGAGTGGAAAGAGCTACACGCGACTTCAGGCATGTTGAACAGAACACAAAAAGACGCAGGGCATTCTACCTAGCAAATTAGCATGGGCAGCAAGCAGATATGGTGAATAATCCTGCAACATTTTAGGAGATTATTTAGGGAATAACAACAGGAGACATGTACCCCTAAAGCTTATGGTGATCACTAGGGCAGCATGTCTTCATTATCATTTCCCACTAATATAGTTTTGTGGGTTTTTAGCATTGTTTACAATGAAAATATAGTATAAACAAATGCATCAGTCATTAAAAAGAAATATTAAAAGAGATTTTCTGACACAAATTTAATACAGAGCAGAAGATCTCAGTAATTTTTGATTTTACTAGTACTAAAAAGCTTGTGCAAAGTGAAATGATATGGAAAATGAAGTATGTGAAACACAAAATAACTTGGCAGCTGGACTGTGGCTCTGGACTCTCTTTGCCAGGCCTGACCATTAAAACTCCATCTCTTCCTTTTCCCTTCTGTCTTTGAACAGATTTTTCAATTCCCTCTTGTTCTGTGGCACAGCTTTAACAGATGGGATAAAGAATGTTGCCAGCCAAACTAGCCTAAAGCTTTACGACAAGAACACTTCCCTGGGCATGGGAGATGAGGGTTTGGATATCTTCTGGATGCAGAAGTTATTGAACCTCAATTTTCTCAATGCTAGATGACTGTTCTCATATCATAGCATTAAATAAGTGAGTGTGGGCATCATCACCGTCACACCTCCACAAAACAAAACAAACAAAAAAAAGTAGAACTTCTCTGTTCCTTAAAATAAAAGAATGGCTGTGAGCAAGGCATCTCCAAGGTAAAAGCTGCAGAAATGCAATGCACCTAAGCTTGCAGGACTTGTAAATCCGTTGTTGGAAATTTCTATCGAAACTAAGCAGCCCAAGTTCATGCAAAGTCCCCGGCAAGCAAGGATGGAAATGAAACAGAGTGCTGACTCCCAACTGCAGTAGTCACAAGGGACAGTGTCACCTTGCAAAACATCATACAGTCACGCTGGATGGTCCCTGCAAAAAGCTTGTAACAAAAAAAGAAACCCCGGGCCAATACATACCTTAAGCAAGGAGCACAGCAAAGCAATGATGCCACCCCTCGATGTAACTGGGTAATCAGTTATTACCCAGTGATTTCTTCTCATCAAACACAAGGTCTGTGTAACCTTTCTCTCCTGGCTTAACAGATTATATTGCATTTCTGCAAAAACTGCAGTAACACTGCATTTAAGAAAAAATATTTATTTATATTTATGATATTTTTTTGCTCTGACAAATGTCAGATCATTGCTTAGGTTGCTGCTTCATTATATGTAAGTCCACATCCATGGACTTCTTCGTCAACATTTTTAAAGGCTTAAAGAAACTTTGCAGATCAAAGATGTGGCAAATCATTCAGCTAATGCAAATGAAGTACAACTTTGCTTTAGCTCAAAGACTTCTCTTGCGTAGCAAGAGTGACTTGAACTTTAGAGTAAATATCTACCTGTCCACTAACTGTCAGACTGCAACCAAGGAACAGCTTACCTTGAGCAATAATGCAATGTTTTCACTCAAATCAGGTTTCAAGGAAGGGAGACCGTAAGGAACAATTAGCGTCAAACTGCTACTCACATTACCACACCATCTGGTTTCCATTTTTACACTCCTAGCAACATCAGATCATGAGGCTTGGATGAGGCCATCCATTGTGCAGGAGACGCAGATAACTAGCGTGACCTTTCAAATATTGTTCCACTCTTCTCTAGTTTTTCTCCTAAAAATTTTGCCAGTGCTGACTAACACAACAAGTAGCGATTTTATTAAAAAAAAAAAGAAAATTTTACTAGGAAATCCTTTCTTCTCTTGTTTTCCTAGCTACTTCGAAAATGGTCCCACTGTTTGCCATTAAGCAATTTTTTAAATTCTAAGAAACACTTAATTACTTATTTATTACATGATGAGTGTCATTAAAAAATAATTAAGTAGAACATTTCACCTTCCACACGACCTGGGAGATGGAGAGAGAGGAGCTTCTTTACACCTAAAGATGAATTGTATAAGCTTCGTTTTGTACCTGATCCTTCCCATACCTAGTTCAATACTGTTCTTGTGCAAAGACATCTTCTTTAATTGCTTTTATGCTATCAGTGTTAGCAAACAAATAGTGCCCTGATTTTCAGATAAAGGTATTTTTAACAATCCATGTCACTCCTGGACTGCTTATGTTTCTTGTGCCATTAACAAGCAGAACAGACGAGTTCTGATGAAGACATCACAGAAAGTTTAGAAGTCGGGCATTTGTCTCCATGCTAGAGGATTACACTTCCCAAGGTAGCAACATGCAGTGAGAGATGCAGCCAGTGAGGTGGAGGACAGGTCAGGGTACAGTCCCAGCACGTGTGGCCTGGGTGCCTCATAAAATATTTCATCTCATCTCACTGTCATGACACATTGATGGCCATTTGTTCTTTCTCAAAATTATGTTCTTTAAAGAAGGCCTCCTTTCATATGGGACTAGATATCTTACCCTATATCCTATCCTATATCCATATATCCTATATCCTTTACCATTTTCTTAAACTGTCCAATAGTTAGGAGAAAGAATTTGAATATTTTGCACGCCTATTTTCAGTAATGTTTATCCTTCTGACAACAGGGCACCTAACTTGCCTGGGGATCTAACTGTAGGAAAAAAAATAATGCATAAACACTCTAATTTTCAAGAGGAAAGGAATGAGCCATATTTTTGTTTCAAATATTTCTAATGCTAATAATATGCTTTTCACAATATACTGACCTCTTCAGTCATCATAATTCTTAGGCATTATGTAATCTGTATTGTATTCCTTGCAACACAATTAATTAAACAATTCCATCATGGTCATATATCAGAAGTGACGCAATTAGAAAGCAATCACAAAATAAGAATTGTCATCTAACATGTTGTAATCATACCAACAGGATCCTATCAAAAGTCCTTATGGTACTATCAAGGTATATTTACTTTGCTACCCATCTTCTAGACCCTTTTGCTCCTCGGTATCTGATGGCCCATTTACAGTCTAAGTCTCTGCTGATAAATCTGTTCTAGTGTTCTTTAGAAGGCCTGTTTTGAATTTAAAGCTGAACTGCACTATACTGGCTTAATAAGTCTAAACTACCTGAGAACTCCTTAGTTTTCCATTAATTTATTATTACGAAAACTTCAGAAGTGACAGGAGTTAACATGAACTGGATTAACATTCACCTTTCAAATTATCAGCCTTTAGGTTGAGGATTAAGTTGTAAAGAGCTGGATTCAGTGGATTTCACATTACCTGTTATCACTGTAACATGACATCATCAAGCACTATGAAGTTTTCAAGGCACGGAAAGCTCGTTCACATTCTGTTCTTTCTGATACTGAAACAGGACTCCTGTCTTCACTTGAAACATCTAAAAAAAACTGTTCATCAGTTAAATTGCCTTTAGTGCAAAAGCAACCAAAGGTAGTAAACATCAAAACTGGGCATCAAGTTAAGTATCTCCTTCATTCTGGAACAATGTTTTAAAAACTAGCAAAATAAATGCATCTACAACTAGAAGTTTAAACTAGCAGCCATTCAAACTCGCTGCCAAACATTTGAACTCGCTGCCATTCAATACTAAATTGGAAGGATACAGATAATATATGTGCCTGGTGCCCTCTCCTGGTAGTTTAGAGGTAAAACCATCACAAATATCTTCTTAAATTTTCCTACATATCCTTTAGAAAAATTTCAGGTCTTTGGGGAAGGGGCAAGAAGACAAAAGAGAAAGAGAGAAGGAGAACTGAATGTTGTTCCGCAGAATTAGCTTTCAAAACTCTCAAAATCCACAAAAAGTTATTTCACTGTAGAAGGGGGCAGTATCTGGATGTAGCCTTCAAGCTAAATGGTGTTCTTACAATGACTTAAAAAAGGAAACATCAAATCTCTTTCATTTTCTAGAAGAAATAAGTAGTCACTTCAGTAAGTCTAATTTCAAAATACATTCAGTACCACTGATAACATTTAAAATGAACAGTAATTTTAGGAAATTCTACATGGCGTTCAAACAAAATGAGGAAGTCCCTTTGAGAAGTCTACTCATCGTATTAGAAGTTATAGTGCAGTTTATTGCCCATACTGACTCATTTTAAAATCAATTTATTTTAATTAATACTTAAAATTCAAGACAATCTTTGACAGTTGCACCACTCTTTCACTGCTGTTGATGAAAGAATACAGTATTGCTATTTGTAATAATATCTCATGGTTTATGTTTTAAAACATAGTGTTAGCCCACTTGAAAAGAAATGTTACAGTATTTTACAGCTGACATGAGGTACCTCTACTCATCCTGCAAACTTTAATGCTACAAAGACAGTCGAAAACAAAATTATCCAACAACAAAAAAGAAAACAAAATGAGCTCGGTAATAAAACACCTGTCAAAAAGTGCAGATTTTTACATTAATTCTGGAGTTAATTCCAGATTATAATAGATCACCAAATGAATCCTGGCTGAGAGCCATGAAGACACAATGGAAGGCAGTAAAGAAGCTCACACACAGCAAAGTGATTTAACGGTAGCAAAATGATTTAAAGATTTTGAAGATTTAAAAACAACTCTTACATAAAGGAACAGTGATGGTACTTGGCTGTGGTGGTGGTCTGTGTCCATGGAAATCTTTTCCTGGGAACCACACAACTGTCACACCTTCCGATAGCACAGAAACTAAACAGCTGACAAAAGTTTCACCAAAAATCATGGAAACTCAGCCAACTGAGAACTGCCTCACCCAGCGTGTGATCTACAAATTCCACAAGATGAGCTGAGGAAGAGAGGGAGCAAAAAGTCTAACCTGCAGAACAAGAATGAGCTCAACATCTGCCATGAATTTTGAGTGCTGGCAACTACAGGGATGGGCGGCATCCACAAACCCTAAGAAGAATCAAATGAATGAATCTATGAATCAAAGCAATACACAGAAAACAGGAGGGAAGAAGGCAAAAGGACTAGCTATTTCTGTGAGCTCCTAAGTACAGAATCTCCTCATGAAGTGTGGGAAGAAATGACTCAAAAGAGCTTGAGATCTCCCAGTAAAGGCAAAGCACTAAGGCTCTGCTGGCTAGAGTAAGACTTCCTTCTCTGCACAGGAAAAACTGGTTTTACTGAGGCTTAATTTGAAAATTTGTTAATGTGATATGAGGGCTTTTGTAGCAAACAGAACTTTCATTTTATTATTTTGCTATGCTGGAAGGAGACACCTGTCCACATCATCCTGAGGGGAAAACAATATTAAAAAAAAAAAAAAAATTGGGAATGAGCTCTACAAGTGGATTATGGATTATGTTTTCTGCTCTCCTGAATGACTATGGGGAATGTGACCTGGGTTGCCTTAAAAAAAGTGAAGGGGTAACAGTGATTTGGATTGTCCCAGGTACATTGACAATTGCCATGGGGAAACCATCATTAAATGTTGCAGAAAAGCCAAGCTAAATAGGGGACATTTCCTTCCACAGAAAGAGAATGAAAAAAATTCTGTCATAACATCGAGCTGTAATTGAGAAACAGAGCAATGACTAAAGAATCGTAAGAGGCCTAAATTAAATACAACTGGGATTTCACATTCCTTATGAAAATTAAGGTTTTAGCATGAGGTAATTAAAGCAAGGATAGCCAGCTCATGGTGTGCCAGAACATATAACTCAGCCTGTCAACTTCGCTCCTGAGAGTCCCTTGGAGTTGGTCAGGAAGCAGGCTGTCAGCCACACAAATCATTCGCTAACCCACGGCACTCTCCCTGCTGTTCTCCCTCGCAAGAGCCCCACAGCCTTCCTCATGTCATGTAGCTGGACATGCCCAAAACACAAACTATAGGCATCATCATTGCAAGGAGCATGCCCGTTGAGTAATATGACAAAAGGACTTATGTACATATGTCTCCATCATGCCTGACTGGGCTACGGTCAAGTGGTGACTGCAGATTAGTTACGTGACAGATACGCACATATTCCCTTTGTGCCTGGGGGATATTGGATTGACCTGGCAGAGAAGCTGGGCGACACCAGCCTAAACGAAGTGAAGAAAATGAAGACAAGGGTTGTGGAGCTTAGGACTTCTAACAGAGAAACAAAGATGAGTTAATTGAAGAATGATGTGAAGGGAAAAGCAACAAACACACATTGTCAAATAACTAAACCTTCACACAAGTGAATTATTGGTGGGGGGAAGGAGAGGAACATCTTAATGACATGACAAGAAAAAGAGAGGTGAAGAGGAACATTCTAGTAGAAGAAATAAAATGATTAAGAAAGACAGTACTTCATGGACTTAAAAGACTGAACTCTTCAAAACTAATGAATCAGCCATGGAAAAATAATGTTTTAAAAGACAAAAGGAAATATTAGCTTTGTACCACAAAAGAAATTCAGAAGTATTGAAATTATGCAGCTCTTACC
This sequence comes from Rynchops niger, assembly GCA_013400035.1. NCBI lineage: Eukaryota > Metazoa > Chordata > Aves > Charadriiformes > Laridae > Rynchops > Rynchops niger. The sequence continues at coordinate 693,253 of VXBH01005342.1, read as the reverse complement.
ATTAGATTACATTACAGCATATACAAGAAATGCAAAGAAAAGTAGTGACACATTGTGAAAAGGAAATGTATCTCCCTAAAGAGAGAAAAAAATAACGTTCCAAAATGCAAAGAGTTCTGGGTTTGGGTTTTTTTGAGGGGAGGACAACAGGGCAGAAATCAGTGTTAACTGCAATACAGAACTGGGGATAGCGAAGTGATCCAAGACTCTGTGAAATACCGGGTGCCAGGTTCACTGAAGGAAACTTAAAGAGTTCTAAGAGAGGTACTGGGGATCACCACCACCTCTCAACACCTCCCAGATGAATCTTGGGAGAAATACCAAAGATGCAATTAAGTCTGTTGTTGATAAGCATATCTGCCCGGTCATATCAACGACAGCTTTTCAAGCCATCTATATGAAATACAGTGAAATGAATTTGGTAAACCAAGAAGCTTCTGGATTTTTTTCTTCCATTTGGTTTTAACAGTAAAACAGCTGGAGGATAAACACGCAAGTATTAATCATAAGCTCTACTATTCTTGCCTGGCCTCATGCAACAGGACTTTCAAGCTCTTCTATTTATCACAAAAACAAGTAGCTCTCCAAAAACCTCAGAGGAAACAAAACATATGAAAAGCCAAGTGGGGGAAAAAAAAAAGCGGGTTGAGACCATTTTGGGACAGATGAATAAGAGCATGATATTACATAAGGTTTGAAGCAAAACAGCAGATATTCACAGCTCTCTAGCTTCTAAAAGATGGGCTTTGGATTAAAAATGCTTCCATCACCATAGGCTTTGAAATACACCACTCTTACTCAGAAAATATTTTATTTAGAAGACTAATGTGTAACCAAATCACTAGTGATCAAGACCCAGAATAAAGTCGTCTAGGTTAATAACTAAATTATTCAGACCCCTTCAGAACTTCAGCATGTGATTTCAGGACTATACTATTTGTTTTAATCACAGTAGCATGAACCCTGAAGGCAAACCCTACTTGCTCTTACAGCAAAAACTGGAACCAACAAGAGTGTCTTAGCTTTTGAGAAAAAGTATTTTATTATGACAAAATAAGCTATCGCTGATTCATTCTTTTAGCAGCTGGCCTACTGCACTGTGTAATGACCATACAGTTTTTATCCGAGGTTTAAAATACTTCTGTTTTGAATATCATTTCATTTTAAGGCTGATCAGTTTCTTTCAAGGTCAACATGGCCATCTAGTATGTCTTAGATGATAACGTCTATTTATTCCAGTCACTTCGGAAAAATCACATTCAGGGAAAGATTTCATTTGCAGCCCTTTGCCCAATTAATCTGTTCACTTTGCACTTACCTGCCTATTGATTGATTTTACCAGCTGACTAACTGGACACCTAGTAACTATCCCAGCAGACTATGGCTTCTCCTCTTCACGATACAATTTAAATATTTCAACATTTCACATTTACTTGATGTTTCACTCAGTCTCTCTTACCTGCTAACCTCTACTAGAGTTTCCTCCTTTTGGTAGTCACCACTAGTGGCAGTGTCTTCCTTGACATCCCTGCAATAAATAAGATGTCCCTGAATAAATAATCCCTAAATAATAGGACTGAAGTGCTTTGACCAATGAGGAACTCCCTTTCAGCCAACAGGCGCGGGCATGTCCAGAGCAATGAGCCTGGGGGTTCCCTGCCTTTCTAAATGCCTCTTAACACCTTTACTTTTGCGTCCTATGGAATTAAGGAGAAAGTGCCCGTTTCATCCTGCTTTCCCAGCTTCTCCCTGCCTGCAGTGCTTACAGAATACACCGGGTTTATTTTATAAAGCTACTACGTGATTTACGTACTGACTGCTACCAAAAATCACCCACAGGAGGTACTCGCCTCATTCCATTCGTACCTAGAAAGCATAATTTCTAAGTTCAAAAGCGCCTTCACCGGGACGAATGCCTACACGCGCTCCGAAACCGAACTTCTAACAGTGTTGCCACGGAGAGGACTCACTCCACCCGCAGCCTACGCTTCCCTGAGCTCCGCCACCACAGATGGCGGCGCGGCGCAGCCCAGCCCCACCACAGGTGACGGCCGAGCCCCGCGTCACACCACCGAGAGTCAGCGGGACATTTAAGGCCTAAAGGCCTTTTCTTTCCAACAGACAGCGGCCCAACCTGCACCCAAGAGCCCTTTCCGCCGACAGCAGCCCTCACGAGCAGAGACGCGAGAACCGCTAAGGCGCCGAGCCCTGCCCTGAGCCGCTAACGGCCGCCCGCCACGCACGGCGCATGCGCGCCCAGGCGGAGAGCGCGGCGCCGCTACGGCGCCTGCGCGGCGGAAAGGCTGAGGGGGCCGGGAAGGGGCGGGCCGGGGCCGATTTTGAACGGGGCGGCGGGGAAGTAAGCGTCGGCGGTGGCCGCGCAGCCCCCATGGCCAAGCAGGTGGGCCGGGACCAGCAGGGCATCACCCTGCGGGGCAGCGCCGAGATCGTCGCCGAGTTTTTCTGTAAGGAGTTGTGGGGATCGGGGGGCGTCGGGGAGCGGGACGGGAGGCTGGTAGGCCTGCTGGGGAGCGACATGGCCGCCGGCGGGACGGCCCGGCCTCCTCACACACACCCCCCCTCCCCTTCTCCCTTCAGCCTACGGGATCAACAGCATCCTCTACCAGCGGGGCATCTATCCCCCCGAGACCTTCACCCGCGTCCAGAAGTACGGGCTCACCCTCCTCGTCACCACCGACCCCGAGCTGAAGAACTACCTCAACAACGTGGTGGAGCAGATGAAAGGTGGCGGGGCGTGGGGGTGGGCGGCCTTCAAACGGCTGGTGGGAGGCTGCTGTGCCCTCCTGGCTCTGTCTCTGCCGATGGTTCTGGTCTTTTTCGCGCTGCAAGTAACTGCTGCGGCTTCTTTCAGAGTGGCTGTACAAGTGCATCGTGCAGCGCCTGGTGGTGGTCATCTCCAGCATAGAGAACAACGAGGTTCTGGAGCGGTGGCAGTTTGACATAGAGTGCGACAAAACTGTGAAGGACGAGAGGTGAGTGACAGTGTTCCTCTGCGTCTGCTCTTCCCTACACCTGGTAGCTGTGCAGGCACAAGAAGAATGCCCTGTGCATCAGCACTGTTCTGATTCCTCAGAGCAGATGAGAGCCTTTTCTCTGTATAAGCATCAAATCTTACCAAACCTACTACCTTTCTTACTGCTATTCCTTCTGTTTCTCTGTAAACCAGTCATTTTATCATTGAATCGTACATAATCCTCAGGTGTATGGGTTTTTGAGGCTTGGTTTGGTTTCGTTTTTTAGGGCATCCGATCAGAACTTTATTTTTAATCTTCAACAAAGTATATAAAATCCTGTATCGGGTACGTGCCCTAAAGAACTACTGCTTTCCTGTTGTTATGCCAAAATGTTCTCATCCATTCTGGACTGAGAATAAATGGAACATTCCTTGCAAATACTGTGACATTTCACAAACCTCAACAAAGGGAAACTGACTATCATTTAACTTTTCTACCTAGAGCTTAAGAGAGTGTCACTACTATAAAAAAAAAGTCATATAGCAAAGAGACCAAAAGAGCTTAACAGAGAGAACTGTATGGAAAGAAAACTATCGGTATAGTGGAAGCATGCTTTCTTAACAGAGTTTTTCTATTTTTGTAGTGCACCACGAGAAAAATCTCAGAAAGCTATTCAGGATGAAATTCGATCTGTTATCAGACAAATAACTGCCACAGTAACTTTTCTGCCACTGTTGGAAACTGCCTGTGAGTATTCCTAACATCACTGAAGAAATCAAACATTTATTTTGGAAAACCTCAACAAGTTTTGCACTTCAGAAAATACTTTCTGCCAATTTTCTGGGGCTTTTAATTATTACATGTCATATACTATCACATTTCTGAGACAGCATTTTGTTTGACTGAGATCCAGTCTCTGGCAATTGTGTACAGTCTGAAAAATGGTACATCAGATCAAATACTTTTAAGAATTATCCTATAGTGTTTCTTGCACAACAAACAGTAAAAATGCTGTGCACCATCTCTCATTAAAGAACTTGGAGGAACTTCATTTAAAGGGATTCCTCCCAAAAATACTTAAAACGGAAACATCGAAAGGATGGGACTCAGGGTAGCTTAACTAACTTCATGGGACTAGCACATGTACTCTGAGGAGTATCAGTTTTCATAAAAAATAAAACTATTTTGTGACTCTAGCTGTGGACAGGCTTGTGTAAATAACCACTGAGTTCATATGTGTTACATAGAGCTTGGCTCCACAGCATTTTAACATGGTCTAAGAAAAATCACATCACACTGGCTTGAGAGAACTAAAATGGCTACACGTTAACATAACCAGGACTTGTTCTCATGTCTTAACTATTTCTTTTCACATAGTATCAGTGTAACTTCTGAGAACTTCAGTACATTTAAGTTCCAGAAGATTCACTTTAACTTCAAACATGCCATCTTCTCATGCATGCATTACTATTAATTTGTTCACGCTTGCCTACAGGTGCCTTTGACTTGCTGATATACACAGACAAAGATTTGGCAGTGCCAGAAAAGTGGGAAGAGTCAGGACCGCAATTCATAGCCAATTCAGAAGAGGTTCGTCTTCGTTCCTTCACTACTACAATCCACAAAGTAAATAGTATGGTAGCTTACAAAAAGGATTCTTTCCCCTAAGACATGGGAAGGGGGTTGTATATAGTTTCTGTTCATAGTGCAGCTAAGTCATGAACATCACTGCTGTTGCTCAAGTATGATACAGAAAATCATCAACGTGTTTGTCTACGATAATGTGATTTAATACCAGACAAAGCTGCCATTGTTTTTAAAGAGGTCTAAATAAGGTATTCATAATGACATTTCAACTCATACCTAACTGTATGAGCTAAACTAATGGTGTGTTAAACTGCCCCCTTTGCTAGAAGAACTGCCTAAATTGAGGATCAATTGCTAGAATTGTGTTCAAATCCTGTAATTTAGTATTTTAAGATTATTATAAACTGCATTCTATTAAGCAGGCTTAATTCTCTCTGGCACTAAAAAAAAAAAGTCTCCCTCCTGACATGCCAGTTCTTCGTGTTAAAAGCCGAGGCTGTTTTATTACCAGAAACAATCCTAAAATGAATCAACAGAGCAATTCTGAAGTTCCTTATACTTCTTTACAATGAAAGCAGCATGAAGCTTTGTATATTAGCGACTGCTAGACTCATTCTGGGGATGGCACTGTTCTAAGCCAGTGTATGTCTCGCCTGTCTGTCAAGCATTTTCTCTGTTTGTATTCTTGTTTTATAAAATAAAGCTTGAAATTTTATAGTGTTCTCTAATGCAGACTCTGTAGTAATTCATATTTTAAATTTTTTTTAAAATGTAAAATTTACTAACTGTCATAGAACCAAAAGGCATCCTACTTAATACTGGGGTGGGGAAATATATTATTCTGTTTCCTCTAAGTCTCAAAATAAGTGTTGTGGATTCAATATGGAATCCATTCCTGGATTAACAGTTTGCCCCTACTTATGTCTTTGATTAACAGTATAAGTAGTCACCATGAACTAATGACTAAGCGCACTGTTGCCTTCCATATTTGTTAAATAGCACAGGACTCTTTCTGTATTATTCACCATTTTTGTACTGGAAGAAGTTAGGGATTTAAAACTGTAAGTGTTAAAACAAAAACATGGAAGAATCTGAAAGGTCTATTATTTCCTTCACCAAATTCACTTCAGCCAGAGTATTTAACTTTTCCCACTCTTCTAGAGGGGTATGTAACTCTTCATGTTAGAACAGCATAATTTCAAAAGTTTATTTAGAAAACATTGATTACACGTACTCCACCACTGTTCTACAAAGTTTCTGGGCTTCCATAGCAGGAAATAGTTCTCTCCGGCAGTCCCAACCTAGCAGAGGTGAAGAGGCAGTCTTTTGTAAATCAGTAGCACAAAATCATGTTTTTTTCTAAAAATAAATACAAGCTAGGTTACTTCAAAAAAATATTCCATTATTCACTACTGGGGCTTGCACTGCAGTAACAAAGGAACACCTACTGTTTTCTTCTGCCTGTCAGCCATACTCTTGAAGAGGTGACTGCACTACCCCTTTACACCTAGGAGGAGGTGCACTTCAAGCAGTGCAACTTCAGGCACTTCCCCTGGGGAGGACTGGACCAAAGCTGTGAGTGCAAGTTAACTCTAACAGGAATTTATATCAGGAACTGACAACCACTGCTTTATACCAAAGATGAGATCAGGTGGTGACTGGTACGGCGCCAGCAGTAATGAGTATAGAAAAATAACTTGTTTTACAGAGAAGTCTGCTTGCTCCAGGAAGCTTAAGCTGCTTCTTTCTTGTAGCGCATACAATTTATCTTCTTCAAGAAGGACCGGCCCAAAGTCCCCCTCCGTCATCATCTGTGTATTTTTTCTTTTTTTTTCATAGAGGCACCAACAGTCAAGAGACATAGTACATCATTGCGTAGGGTAATGTCCACAAAAACCACGTGTGAAAAGGAACAGGTTATAAATCCTGAAGTTTTCACGCAGACCCTGCAGAACAGGAAAGAAAGAAAACAAAGTCACATTAATGCAATCTCCCAAAAGCCAAACCTTATGGAGGTGTCCAATGGGATTTGCTGATACCTAACAGGACCCACACTCTTCATTAGTTTCCCCTACCTCGAGGGTCACTTCTGTAGCATGAAGAATCAAAAACAAAAGCAGCCCCCTCATCTCCACTAGCAGTATAGTTATTCTTAGGAAACCAGATAAAGGATAAGATCTAGAAGTAACACAACAGGCATTCCTCACCTGGCTAGTTCAGCTGTCGTATAAGCTGGTTGATTCCGTCACCTCTCCAGCCAGGCTTACCCATTTCCTTGAGGAAACCCACTTTGTTCCGTGAAGCATGGCGAGCCACTGACAGATGGAATGGCCATAGAAAGTTTGTGACTTTTTTGAAATGTTTCCCAGCTGAGTAGATTTCATGAATAAGGTCTTCCAGGCATATAATACCACAGCCNAAAAAAAAAAATTAAAAACCCCAGCAAAAAGCCCCTTCACAAACAACATATACCTGAGATGCCCAAGTGTCTTATCTTTCCTCACACTACTCCAGAATTGCCACTCCTCCATATGAAGTCTTGAAGATTTTTCTCCCTCCCTCTTAGGTCCGATTGCAAACTTTCAACATCCACCTCTTCCCTTGGTGCGTTTTCTCATCCTCACCTAAATGTTCCTCTATCAGCATATTGTCTGTGAGAGGTATCCTCTTTTTCTGGATCTTGGCTTGGCCCCGTTTCAGGATGAGCTCTCGTACAGATTTCAAGTTAGGGTGTCTGTACAAAGAAAAAAAAAATCAGGTTCTGTAACACAGAGACATGATGCAGCGCAAAGTCCCATTCTACTTCTTTGTTTAGAGGGGGGAAAGTAAACAAATTGTACGTAGAAGAACAAGAAAAGGGACAGTAACAAGTTTTAGATACAAAGTTGTCAAATTTTTTGCCCATTACTGGAAATGCCAGCTACGTATTTGCAATAGCAGATGTAGAATCAAAAAGCTATAATGTTTACAAACTACTATCAAGTCACGAGACTGGTACTTACCCCCATGCCACATAAGGTTCCACAATTCGCAGCATCTTCAGCGATAACGGAGTCAGTTTAACAAACATTCCAGTGAAATTTCTTCTCAGCCGCAGCAAGTCAATCACTCTTTTTACCCTCCTACTCACGCCCGTAATACTGAGTGAGAAAAAAAAAATACTATTAGTAAACAACATTTGTCTAATAGAGCAACAGAAAGCCTCAGATTACCTGCAAGGAGACATGTCTGGGTCAATGACCCTTCCTTTGCTTAGAAATTATATGACTGCTACAAATGGTAGCAATAATAAAGGTAAGGAGTAACAAAAGTTTCTTACTCTACAATTCGCACAACAAAGGCTAGTTTGTGCTCCTGAGGTGCAGCCGTCTGTCCAGGTCTCTGCTCCATGCGTCTCAGCCGGACGTCATCCCGGTGTTTGCGCCATGAATCTCGAACAAAAGCCTCAAGGCGTTTAAACTGGATTTGTTTCCCCTTCTGGTGCTAAAGGATAAGAAATCATCCCTTTTCCCAACAGTCTTAGAGGTTTGCACCTCAAAGGCCAAGTGAAATTCAGGCCTTGATGAACTACAATCTTTCAGTTTTGGAGACAGTAAGAAAAAAATAAATTTGATGATCTAAGCCCAAGGGATACAGAAGTAAGGGACAACACATGATTTTACAAGCAGCTAGCTGTAATTCATGAGCTGTGAACAAAGAGTTTTTCCCCAGGAAAAAAGTAAAGTAGGAAAAACAGAACCAAGATACTTCTAGGCATAGGAGAAATCAAGTGGAAGCATTTGCAGCCCCAGACAGACAGATCTTCACAACTACATACGCAGCTCAGCCCATCACTGGGGAAGCCAGAGACAATATATGTGTCTGGGTAAAACAGCTGCTACAGCAATACCCCACTGTGACTCAAAATCACCATCCAACAGAAAATAACTGGGTTTAAAGTCATTGTCTATAAAAGCACACATAAAAAAAAGCCAAACACTGAAATAACTATAAAGTATTACTAATTTGAACACAGAACATCCGGCTCGCTTGAAAAAAAAACAAAACGTATTTTCAAAATTATGGGAAAATGTAAAGCTTTTTTTAAAGAGATGTTTAAATGTCTATCCTTAGCTCAGGAACAAGTACCTCTACCTAAATCACGGTGCTTTCTCATTCAAATAGGAGCTGAATATGCATGGCAGTTACCCAACAATATTTTGGAACGAACTACTGCCTAAATTATTAGCCAATTTTAAAATGAAAGTATCTAACGTTATGTGTCTTTTGTCCTATTTCACCTTGTAGACCTCCCATGAAATTGGTCTGAATTTTAAAGCAGGCAGACCTGATCAAAATCTCATCGTTAGGGTCATTTTTCTAATAAGAATCTTAAAAGCTAGCTATTTAGCATCATTGCTTATGCCTCTGCCTTTGAAATACAGCAAGCCATACATGTATTTAAAACATCAACACAGGGTTTAACAAAACTGGCAGGAGTTTTGCACATAATCCCACCAACTCCACTGATTCACTGGTAAATCTTTAAGCCACTTCCAAGACAGGCGCCTGTGTATTAGCGGAATAATAATCTGAGATGCAGCAGAATAGGTCTCAGCTTCCGAGACAGAAAGACTTGCTGTGCTCTGCCACTCTGCAAACCCCACACCGTGCCCAGGGAGTCCCTGCAGATCCACCCCGGCCTTCCCCGCCCCTCACAGCCNCACCCCCACCGGGACGCCCCCGCCGCCAACCCGAGCCCCGCGACCGCGCAATCCCCGCCGATTGCGGCGGATCCCCGGCCCGCCGTTCCGCCACACTCACTCCTCCTCCGCCATCTTGCCGGGGTTGCCGCGCATGCGCCGGGGCGGGGCGCTGTAATGGCGGCCGTGCTCGGCGTCTTCCACCTTTACTCTCCTTCGCCAACGAGCCTGAAGCCGATGGAGAAGAAGGAGGACCCTTTGTTGACCAGGCCATGCTCTCTCTATAGAAACAGAGTCCGCTGCGGAGCAGAGTTGCCCGTGCGACTGGGCTGGAGGTTTTACCTCAGGCTTGGCCCCGCCACAGCACTATGGGAGAGCGGGTGGTATCCATGGTTGGCAGCGCTGCTGAGCTTCAGCGCCTTCCCCTCTGCCACTCCACCCCACTTAAAAGGTGTCAAGGCCAACGTTAGCCCTGCTGTGAGCCCTGAGGAAAGGAAATAATGGGCTTGCCAGGCTGTAGCCTCTGGATCTAACTGCTGCCCCCATAGCTTGTGCGGCCACATCCAGAAGACGCTTGGCCTGCAACATGTCCCTCTCCCCAACTGTCCTGGTGCAAGAGGGATGTCTCACCACGACAGAGGCCTGCTATGGAGAAAAAAGCCTTTCAGAAGTAGCTTGTCTTTCAGCCCCTCGCCCCTGAGCTTCACCAGGACGAACAGGTCATTTTCTCTTCCCTCCCTGGTGGCTTCCAAGCGCTGTGGTCCTGTCACTAAAGAGCAGGTCCTGCCTGAAGGCCTGAGTAGACCCAAGCGAGGACTAGTGGGCCACACAGCACACCTGAAGTGTAGGCGGACAGCTGGTCACAGATGCTTTTGAGGAAAGGATCTCCAATGCAGACAGGGTCCTGTGGAGCGGGAAGAGATACAACCTCTCCTCTGGGGCAATGTGCAACACGCCGTGTCCAACTGCACTGGAGAGCAGGGTGGTTACGGAGCAAGGAACTGTGGATGAGGAGTTGCTCTGCAGAACTGTAAACCTTCGAGAGAAGGGGAAACGGGCAAGAGTGGTTTGGACAGCACTCTCACCTGTAGATGGTGCCATAGCCTCATGCTAAGGGGATGTTGTTGCAGCTGATGAGGTTGTATTCATTTTCTGCGGCCTCTTCTTTGCTGTGTAGAAAAGGGATATGTGTGGTGTGTGCCTATACACTTGTGGCTTTCATTGCATCCCTAATCAATTTGATTTACACCAACCATGGTTTCTTCTTCAAGTTAACAGTTGGGAGCTTGAGCCTTTCACTAGAAAGCTCAGTGGTGTCAGGGTTTAACTGCTCACCTCAATGAATCTGCAAACCTTTACAACACTGTAAATTAGGTCACTTCTATTTTGACACCTAATACATGAATATCTGTATTTAGAAATGTGGTCCCACATTCCAGCACCTGCTCAGGCATATGCCCTGCAAAGAACACACCCCTTAGTGAGCAAACCCAGCTTTCTATCAACTATTCTCTAATGCAACCTTTTGGATTATGAGACGGAAAGCAACAAGCCTATGAAATAAATCATATAAAACTTCCACTGAAGAAACCATAAGAAAATTCATAACTACATAATTTTCCCTCTGACATTAGGGTAAGCTGCTCCATATAAAAATAGCCGAAATGTGTGGTAGCTCACAACAGAAAATGTGGACTGTTTAAATCTATAAATGAACGTGCTTTGTTTAACAGAATGGAAATGCAAACGGGATCTCAGGTATTTCACTATTAAGGCCAAGGAAACAATAAGTAAGTAAATATTTCAAGTGCTGTTGCTATGAAATGTCACACAGCATAGCAGCATACCTAGGCTGACTTGTTAAACTTTAAATAATAGTTACATTGTATTAATGAATGACAATTCAAATGTCCTTGTTTGCAGGGTTACTCAAGAAAAATATTCTCACTTTCCTAGATAGTAAGCTGTTGTAAACTGACCTTCAGCATTCTGAACTCCTCTTCTCTCCGTTTTTTCTTGATAAGGCCTTACATTTTGTGAGATTTCCATGAACAGACAAATCCAATGACTGCTTAAAATGGTCACCATCCATCAGTGATGGATTAAATGATTTCTCCTAGTTTATATGTCATTCAGAATGTTAGGTAAAATCCTTTTTTAAAACTGGATCTCCAGTCATGCCCCTTTCAGTCGTTGCAATTCAAAGACTTCACAAACCAGCTACTGCTTCCCATCAGTATTTTTGATGAAACGCTGTTGTAAGTACATTTTCTACCTTCTTCACCAACGCATCTCAGATAACGCTCAGATCCTACCTAGGGCAATTATTTTTGAAAACTGTTGGTTTGGGGACAGTGAGAGGGGAAGGCAGAGATCACCTTTAAGGACCAAAATTGAATGAGTTGTGTCAGAAATGTCATTCATAAAGCAAGCCAGGAAAACATGTATCTTTTTATCAGCAGAATAGAATATAGGCCTTGTTTTTTCCTGTACTGCACAGAGGCTTTTTTCACTTTAATTTCAAAATACAAAAAAAACCCCACCAACCAAACACCAATTTAATCAGAATATATTTTTAGCAAAGCATGTTACCTTTCAATACTAGCTGCAGCCGTTCTTCTGTGCTGTTTTGAGGAGATAGTGTTTGAAAGGTTGAATAGATCAAAATACAAATGCTGCAGGTATCTTTCCAGAATAGGTAGGTTTTTTTTCTCCACCCTGGAAGAGAAGAATTAAAAAAAAAGGTATCTCTCAGAAAGCTATGTCCTGCTTTGTCTGAGCTGCTTGCCTTTACAAATAAAACTTGAAATATTTTACAGATGACAAAGTGACCCTGCTCTAATCACAGTGGTCCACATTGGAGCGCTGCTGCAGCACACTCACAAATCACTGCCACAGTTTCTGCCTGCCTTGGCTTCAAACTCTTCACAGTGCATCTACAGTACCACTGGGTCCTGCGGAGCCAGCCAAAAGCAGGTCCCTTCGTTGTGCTTGGGACTTCATTAGAACATTAGCGCAAATGAAAGCCAACAAAGACAGATCTCCTCCCTTTTGTTCTCCTGCAGGCCTTACATGACTCGTGTTCTCTAGGCATTGTGTCTTGTCAGCTTTCATTTTAGTGTGATACTTTAGACTAAAATTTTGTGTCTTGTATTTTAATGTTTATTACCTTATTCATGGATAAAAATGTGAAGACATTAGAAAATACAAAAATAGCAAACTCATGCTGATGGGTGTGAATCTCACAAAAGGAGATGCTGCTGCATTTTCTCACTGCAGTTGGAATAAATAGCGTGGACTTCAGCCACAGCTTAAATATTCACTTTTATTATGCCAAAAGCCTAGCTTTCTGAAAGTATCTGGATGTTCCTCTCTTTCCATCAGCTGAGACATTTGCTATTTGGTATACAGACCATTGGGTTTGGATGCATTGTTTTTGACAGTGAACTGTACACAGATGTGAAGGAATTAAGTTTTATGCAAAGTTCAGTCATCTACATTGCCAGGCTGATTGTCCAGATGGCAATCATGGACTCTAATTTTCTGAAGTTTTTACTCCTAGACAACAGTTTATGTCCCCAAAAGAATTTGTTATGACATGTCTACATCGATAGAAATTTGTTCTGGCAGGGCGGTTGTACTAGATGATCTCCCGAGGTCCCTTCCAACCCTACCATTCTGTGATTCTGTGGTTCTGTGACACTGCCAGTTAGGGTGCTTGTGCTACAGCTTTTCTTAATATTTCTATAATGAGGGGATAGTTAATAATAATACATTATATTGCACTGCCATAGTTCCATAACTGTATCTAAGCCATATACCTCTATAAACATAAAGCGACACAGCATGTCTGTGAAGCTGTCACAGTATTCAGACTGGTATTTGATCTGCTGTTTGAAAGTGCCACATATGCAGCTTGAAAAAGTAACAAAACCACATCGCTAGTTGAGCACGCAAATGTATATGAAAATATATAAAATGCATATATGTGAATTTGTATAAACAAATGCAAACAAAATGTAAATATAGTTAAGTGTATGTCAAGAACTGACTCACTTTCGCATGCAAATTTCTAGGGCTCCTGTGATGCAATCTATAGTGCAAAGTAAGAGGAGGGACGATGCTGACCTGACTGCAGAATCAGCGCCTGCATTTCCAACAGGACAGCTCAGTAAGGAGACAGAGGGTGGATAACAACATGGGGACAATGATTCCAAAAGCACAGTCAGGATTTGAGGTGGGATGTTAGAAGAATCTTGTCCATGAAACTTTTTGTCTTATTTTATCACCTCACTTTAAGAGGAGAGTATAAAACCCCATTAAATTAATTTCAAATCCCACAAAGTCTCTGCTGACACTGTGTGCAGTCTCAAAAGACCAAAAGAGCCATGCTTGAAGTCTATCACTCTCACCAGTGAACCAAGCCCCGATCTGAAATCTGTCTGTAATGAATTCCTTATAAAAAGAGCCAACGCATTAAACTCTTTATTTTGCCAAACTGTGAACTAACCTTGTGAACATTTCAATGGGTAAAATATCTTGTGATCTTAAATCATGCCCTTTTTCAGATCTTTTAAGGAAAAAGCTTATATCATTTGGAAAGAGGAGTGAGAACTACTTTATACACACACTCAAACCAATGTTTAACAGAGAAAAAAGTTGGGAGGTCCAAGACTTACTTTCATGAAAATAACAATCATATGGAGATAGAGTAATATTTAATAAAAATATTTCTGTGAAAAGCTGTAGATAGATGCATATTTTTATTCTTTTAAAAATAAGGTTCCTTAACATAGGCATTTTTGTCAGAAATCCTGCAAATCAGTTTCGTGCCTCAAAAGGAGTAATGTTGGTTTAATGCAGAGATGTAGATGAGACTAACGTAGGTGTACACTCTCAGATAGTGGTCACCTAAATAAAAATTGAAGGCTTAAAATCTTAAATTTTTGGCTTTGTGTCTTCCTGAAAAAAAATGAGTGAGGAAAACTAATTCAGTTAAAAATAAGTGTCTAACATTTTAGATTTCTGCCCTTGTCTTTTCACCGAAGGGATTTGCTTTATTCAGACTGTACAAGTAACCCCTCAAAACTCTGCTTTGTGACCTTAACTGCATCACCATATTGAGCTGCAGGTACCCGTACAAAACGATGCTAGCGATTGAGTCCAGCCCAGCCACAGGATATGCACCTCCTAGATAGAGCCCCTATGTAATGGGGTTTACTGCAGCTGCATCCATGGTGAGTCCAACCTGCTGGGCATAACCAAGGTACAGTCACAAGACTCTTCAGGATTTGACCCTAGATGTGGCCTCCTAATTCATGAGCACAAATTTGATCCAAAAAGGGCATATATATTTATAATTACTTAAAAAAAAAAAATGCCAAAGCCTTTCAGAATTAATTAGCATTATTCTTACATTTTCACTGGATTCAAAGGAAATAGGATCAGCCAGAACCCAGTATAATTTAAAACACTAAATATTGTGCAATATGCATCTTATAAATAGATTCAAGTAAGTACGTAAGTAAAATAACTCTCCATTGACTGTGAGAGGGTGATAATTAATAACACACCTATTGCAGCGAGATCATGTTGCTTGACTCCCTCATTGTGGCATAACTACCAACGCCATCTTGCAAGCACCTATTTCTTTGAGAAATCCCCCTGGTTTCCATGGCCCCACAGACAACTCCGAACCTTTCCCGCTCTGGGATATTTGCCGTGCTGAGCCAGAACTGACTATCTGTGGGAGACAGGAATGCTGCATCTCTCTAGAGGCTCACAGTCCTACTTGGTAGGACTGAACATGAAATTATTGCTCAATGCACTATTTGATTTTATGGCTTCATTGTCTTCTTCAAGATGCCTCCCGTGTGAGAAGCAAAGACTTGGCAGCTATAAAATACTTTATAATGTGGAGAGTTTCCCATGTACACAAGACCAAGTCCTCCAGCACTGCCCCAGTGGAGAGGCTGGCCAAGTTTCTTCAGTAAATGCTACTGCCATTACTTTTCTGTCTTTAGCACAATTCATTTACAAGTATCAATGGAAAATATTTAATCTTTGAAAGCTCGATTTTACAATAACTGTTGTGAATACTTCACTAGAAGAAAAGCAGACTACTCATAAATTCCTCACACAATTCATAATTATTGTCCTTGGAAATTATATCTGGAGTTCTAAGTGCTTTTATGTTATGAATATTAAATTACAGATTTAGATCTGTCAAAATATTCTGACATTTTCTAAAAGAGTCATAGTACCTATTTACAAGTTTCCAAAGTGGAACATTTGTAAGAAATAAAATGTAAATTAATTTCATTTTGCTTCTAAAGTACTTGTAAAGGCTTGATTAATGAACCTGGAATAAAAATATTAATATTTTTCAATTACAATAAACAGCGATGTCTACAAGACAGACTGTACAGTGTCTACAATTTGAGTGTACTACAAATTTAATTGTATCTTTAAAGAAAAGTGGAGGTAAAAATAGACATCATTATATATGGTCTCCACAGGTCTCTATGACCTCTCTCCTTCCTCCCCAGGGAGGAGAAGCTACATTTTATTTGTGAAAAAACCCGACTGAATTATGTCTGAGATGAAAGACAGTGAGAAAAAAATAGGTGTCTTTCCCGCACTCAGTAATTGGGAATCCTGCCTCCTACTAGATTACTTTTTAATTGAACCTTTGAGATAAAAATGCAACTAATTATGCCATTTAGGTTGCGGAAGCATATTAATAAGTACACCACAGCATGAACTATTCATAAAAATACTACAGACTGGGAAGCCATAAAAAGAGATGGAAAAGAATAACCTAATTAGGAAGTTTATCATTTTAACATAGACAACTTAATAGGAAATGCCTTGTATACCCAGATATGCTTTATGTCCTAAATGTCAATGATTCTGATACAATGGTGGTGGGTGGTAAACAATGAGGTTTCTCTTTAAAAAACCCAAAACATTTAATTATTCTTCTTTTATGGCTCTCATTACTGTTGCCAAACTCCATAAAACCCTTTAACAAGTTCAATTTTGAAGACTAGGGAAGGGAGCTGTTGTTTCAAGCAGAAATAGCAATCAAAAGAGAATTAAAACATCATGTGACAAGTGATCTGCAGTAAGTTTGTAAAATCACAGCAGAATAGTTTTGCATGTTTGTAGATTGCATTGCTCAGCTCTAAACAAAGCTATAAAGATCCTCTCACTTTTTTTCCCCAGCTAATTTATGTGGAAATGTTTTGTTTGGAAGATTTTACTTTGCCTACAATTATTTGTGACAACTGCCTAGTCAAGACAAAGATATAGAATGTTTGTATTTGACCAGGAAATATCAGGCAGGGAAACACAGAGCCTGAAGGATGTAAGTGGTCGCCCATAGCTTTATCCCAAAATAGGGGCTGTGCCCCAGCTCCTCTGAACTGCCCATGCACGGCAGGAGCAAGGGAAGGAAGGAGGTACTCGCAGGGTTTCCCTCATGGCACAGCAGAAGACCTTCTAAGGCTGACTGCTGAGGCAATAAGACAGCAGACAAAAATCAGTAAATAAAAATGCAGCAATGATTCACAAATTTATATACAAAATGATGGGCTTTAGACTAATTACTAAACTTGTGAGTAGGATTTTAGAATTACTATAGATAAACAAAAAATATCACCTCAATGCTTAGGACAACAAACAGAATAGCAATTGAGAATTATTAGAAAAGGGATAAAGAACAAAGCAGAGACCATTCTTACATACTGTAACCCCTTACACCCATATTTTGAATGCTACAGCTTTGGTCAGTCCTCTTTCTCCATTCTGTCCTTCCCATACCTCTGCCCACTTTCCCCCAAGATAGACTTGGAAAAGGTTCAAAGAAACAAGATCAAAGGTATGGAACAGTTTCCGTCTGTGGAGCAGTTAAATAGACTAGACCAAGAAAGGTGTCTGAGGGAAGATAAAACAGTCTGTAAAATCATAAATGGTGTGAGAGTTGCTCCCTTTTTCTTCCAGCACAAGAGGTAGGGAACCTCAGACGAGGGAGCAGGAGGCAGGTTCACAGCACATTAAAGGTTTTTCCAGCATGTGAATTTGTAGTTAAGAGACAGACGTGTTAGCCACCGGATTCTGAGAAAGGTCAGGTGAACCAAAAATTAGGAGAGGAACTTGACCCTATCATAGATTCCTGACTCTTAGAAGAGCATTGACATGGCACATCTGCCAGCCCTTTATATATAATGAAGATGCAAGTTTATATGCCATTTTCTGTGAAGATAATTTCCCTGCAAAAGACTAGACATCTGTTTACAGTATCGAGCTGGGCCTGCAGATACAGCATTAAATAATTGGATTCTCAAATACTTATAGTTCCTCCTTCGGTCATCTTGGCAAAATACCTTTCCAGTGGGCACTTATCGGATGAATGCAAAACATAATTTGAAAATACCACCTAACATGCAAAATTTAAGTGTTTTACACAACGTACAGCATTCATAACCTAAGTTTTGTAGCCCTTTTGGCCGTCTTTACACCTACCTTTTCTTTATATATTTGGGCTCTATCATTAAATGTATCCAGTTCAATTCCTGAACAGGTTAACTTTTGCAGTATTCTTTCTTTCTATACAAGCAGTGAGACTCCCAACTATTCTTCCATTTCTCATAATAGGCATGCACTCCATTTTTTCCTACAAAGGGTGCAGATGTTTCTTTTACAATACTCAGTCCATTTTTGTCCTAAACCTTTCACATACAGCCAGTTAAGAAGGATGCTGAAAATGAACAAACTCAAGCCCTGGGGATGAACCAGATATAAAAAAAAAATCAATGCTAAGCCAAAATCTTTTTTTCCAACAATGTACAAGACTATAACAAAAAAAGAAAACCAAACTGAACAAAATCATTGTTGCCAAATGATCCTGCATTCTCCTCCGGTATTTAAATTTGGGTGGAGATGAGAAAAGGCAGTTGTGGGTCCTGGTGTTGTTTGTCCAAAAAATGTCAAATAATCTTTTAATTGTACTGCTGTCTGGCTTTTCCCTGCTATATTGGTTTAGGATATTAAAAGGACATCAGTATTCATTTGTACACCTCAGGTTTGGGTGTGTTTTGTATCAGATCTCAAGCCCCACTGATAATCCCATTGCATTAACCATGCCATCTTGTCTGCCTAATCTCATAGCAATACCATAGTAACACCTCTAAATAAAATTGAGGCAGTTCTGTTCCAGGCCTCCTGCCTGTTTTCTCTTCCCATGGCAGAGGAAGTCATGATGACTGCTCCTGCTTCCTAACACGCTGCATTTGTATTTTGTCCTTGCAGCAGACTGGTCCTTGTACCGACCTCCACATTTTTTTGCAACAATGCTTGCATATGCAACTGAAACATTTCTTATTGCATTCAGAGCATATGGCATGTTCACTATCTGCCACAGAAGCATGCAGTCTCGGCATGGGTAACCCCGTCTCTATAAGCCGTTTTGCCAAGCAGAGGAGTTACGCATTCCAGCCATGCATCCCCATCCACCTCCTCCCCTCCCCAGCGGCCTTTTTACTAGCTCAAGATTTAAACTTTCCATTTCAACTGAGAGCTATCCCATTTTATATTCCCCCTTGCTATTACAGCAAACCATTTGAAAAGGAAGACAGAAATCAGTTCTTTTACTTGCATATAGAAGAAGGGCTAATTTAATCTGACTGCATATCCTTCTCCCCTGTTCACCTGCATGGCATCCCATTTTCCTGCCTTTTAAGTGCATCCTTTTCAGATCTTTAAACAGCCTTGGATAAATGAATCCATTCGTGCAATGATCTATTATTATTGGTATCTGAAAGCCAAAAAGATGAGAAAATTTGCCAAAGACCCTAGAACAGATGGAATTAGTGAGAAAGGGATCAAGGCGCTAGTTAGCTCCAGGTACCACTGTCTGGATCACAGCTGTGGGGAGCACTTGCAGCAAGCGATGCCCAATCGCTTGGTTCCAGCGTCTTGGAGCGTCATCCTTGCAGTTGTAACATCGATCAGTCAAATGCCAGAGTGAGATTGCAAGGGTACTCACTCATCTTGAAAGAAAACAACTTTCATGTTGCCCAGCCGAGCGTTACGGGACATGAGAGGCATACCTCAACAGGAAGAAACCACAAAAATTCAAAGCAACTCTGCTGCTTCTCTGCGCTGTGCTCAGCAAGACTTACTTCTTTCCTGACAGTTCTCCACAACCCCCGGCAGGATCAAGGCCTTTCTATATCAGACACTATTCTCACATCTAAGAGAGAGTTTCTGACTCAAGAGACTATACTGAGGGAGAGCTAATGAAGAAAACTGGGCCCTGTTTCTAAACCAGTCAGCAGGATAACAAGCGTGTCTTGCTAGTTTCAATTTTCTCCACACAGATACTAATGATAATACTGTAAATGTTTGTTTTTATATGTTATATAGACAAAGGAAAAGATTAATCATAATTTTTTCCTATTTTTTAATAGTCAGAATAAGCTCCTTCCTGTCAGTACACAACCTCAGCAGTGAAAGAAATCGTTTGGATGCAGGTGTGCTTCAAACAAATGTTTGTTCTCAAAACAGAATCTTCCTCCTTGGCATCTGACACACTGCAGTTATACCCGAAAAATGCACACACAGACACACAGACACACACACTTCTTCTAAAACCAATTTTGTCAAGTCACCGCCTAATGTAAGAGTTAGTGCTACATGAGGAGGCAAAGCTAATTAGCCAGGTAGATTTTATCAAGGAAGAGAAGGCTATTAAGTTTGTGGGAGACGGAAGAATCGGACCTACTTTATGTGTATACTGGTGCTTTCATTTTATGTCTTCCTAAAGGCAGTGGCCACATTCTGTATACAGCCAACGTAGAAAGGCTTTGTGTATTTTCATACTGCTTAATTTAAGTGCTTCAACTTAGGTTTCAGTATCTCCCTCTCAAAGCAAAATCATTTCTCACAGCCTTTTAGACAGACAACAGAAAATGGAAATAAACACCTTCAAACTCACCCCTTTCCAAAATCTAAAATCTCTATTCAGAAACACTTTAAAATCTAATATGAAGAAAGAATGAGGAGTGGTGGCTTCTCCATCTCTCATTCTCTTCAAATCCAGACTGCCTACCTTTTTAGAAGATAAGCTTGAATGAAAAACACATTATCTCCAGGATTCAGCATAGAGATAACAAGGCAAAGCATAATGGATTATCAAAACGTGCTGCATTGACATGATCTTTCTTCTTGTGTCGGCCAGAACATGAGTCAGTGAAGAGGTGCCTGTGCCGAGGCTGGGGCTGCCTGGAGGAGCTCGCTGGCTCTGGGGACACACTGTAGCTATGCCCGACTGTCATGGCTGGAGTCCCCTCCCCTCCTTCCCTTTGTACCCTGGTTTCTACGTGAAAAAAAGTGCACATACAGGTCAGGAAAGAGCCATGAAACATTCTTGTCACATCCTAGTGAGGCCAAAGGACCGCAGACTACATTGCAGCATATACCTGTATAGCCCAGGTATATGCTATAGCCCCTGTATTTCATTTTGATCTGGATAAGGATTTAATTTTAAGAGCTCACTTTTTCAGAGATACTTCAAAACCTGGAAGGCACTGCTGGAATGCAACCCTGTCTCTGCTCGTAATGATTTGAATAGACACCTGGATTTAGTGGTGCTTTATTATTATTACAGATCACCCACCAGATAGTTTAAATAAAAATATGTCAAATGATAAATAGCTCATGAATTCTTCACGTCACTTTAAAAGTTTGCTTTTCAGAATCCGCATTGTGCAAGTGGTGCCTTGTGTATGTTTTTTGTTGCTGATTCTCTTCTCCAGTTTACAAACCACCAAAACTACAAGCTGCTTTCAGAATAGTCACATCTACCTGTGGAGTGTGAATACTGCTGCCAGTACACATGGGCATTTCCACTGCTTTCTCTTTCTACAAATAGAAATTCACTGGAAAGTTAACGCAAGGCTTTCCATATGGAGCCAAGAGGGAAATTTGGGGATTTTCATGGAACAAATGGAAGTTGGTTTGGTTTTTTTTTTTCTTCTTTCAGCTCTAATTAAAATTAATATCACTTTGGCTCATACTAACACCACTAACAGTACGGAAATTTGTAGTTCAAGCTTCCAGCTTGCTAAGCTAGATGCTGCTGCACATATGGTACGTGTGATCACTAACTGTTCCCGATAAAAGGCCATATGGGCTATAACAACTATGCAACAAAGACAGTGATGCTTTAGCCTCACTTCTTGTTATTAACTTGATCCTCAATTTCACTCGACTTTTAACTAGGAGATACTGTCTGTCTAACATCTATTTTGCTCTTATGTATAGTCTCTTCTCACAGTCA
The DNA here is from genome assembly GCA_013400035.1 of Rynchops niger. Lineage (NCBI taxonomy): Eukaryota > Metazoa > Chordata > Aves > Charadriiformes > Laridae > Rynchops > Rynchops niger. Next base: position 671,666 of record VXBH01005342.1, on the reverse strand, counting down.
TCACAGCTCCTCTAGTAACCACCACTCAGGTCATTTTGCCTTTATAACCTGGATTCACACCGCTGTCAGCAATGCTCCCCTTTCACTGCACCATGCTGGCAAGCCAGCAGTACAAAGGTATTTTCTTTTATGAACAGAAATTTAAACTTTATTGTGAAAAGCTCCAAAGCCTGACTGCTAAACAGCATCCAGCAGAGGCATGAGCTGGCATCAGACCCGGATCTAGCTGTGGCAGCACACGCCCTCTGGGCTGTGGCATGGGCAGCAGGAGGGAAGCAGCCAGGATGAGATGGGGGACAGTGCTGGAGAGATACCTGCAGGCACAGGGGATGCAGTATCCCTGAACATACTGTGTCCATTTGAAATCAAAACGCCCTTCTGGCTGAGAATGAGACATACATCTCAGCTCAGCAAAGACTTCCAGAGGAACAGACCATGTCCAGCCTTGGTTTGGGGAATAGCAAAGGGAAGATCTGTGTCCATGTTATGGTTCAGATTTGGTGTAGTACCTGGCACGTGAGCCTGCACAAAGTGGAGACAAGACACAGGGCCACATGGACCATCGGGCTGAGCCAGCACGACTTGTAGCTGAAGACATAATTTCTGGGCAGTGAGTGAGCAGGCAGCTAGGGAAGACACGCAGCTCCTGGCATCAGGAGCTAGTAGCCCTGGGCCACCAGCTCACATAGGAACAAGCACTACTATTGCTCTTCATTGTTTTAACTGGAGTGTCCTTCCTTGCTGCATTGTTTGCAAATGAAGACACGAAGATATTATTGCAGAATTCAATCCAAATGCACAAAACACATCTCCCTGACTTGTGCTTTTCTTATCAGCTCCTTTCTTGCAGCCCTCTTCTAATGACAAAAGTCCTATTATACAAAATCAGCATGACCAAGAAGCATGCATGTTTACCGGTCTTCACCGAATATATCGTCTTCTTACTACTTCAGTGGCATTAATAACCACTGGCATACCATGCAGTCCTTTGGGAAACTGCACCACCTGCCAGTAAGAAACTTTTCTTCACGTTACTTCCTAAGTGGTCGTTAAGCGTCTTTCACAAAAATGCATGCAACAGGAAGCATTCTTCCTGTTCTTTTTTTAACTTGATTTTGATTAGAAGTATCTTTTTTGTTTGCTTGCTTGATAAGTTCTATGGCTGTTGCAGATAAGGCGTGAAATATTCCCTTCCATCGCTTTCAAATTATTTTAAAATCTAGGCCTTAAGTTACCCTTCCCCTGAGCTTAATTCATTTTAATAAGTTTTAGATGCTTATTTTGTTTCTATAATTGACCTCATTCATCTCATAAATCTCTTTCCCTGCTTTAGCATACCCTTTGGAAGACGCATACCCAGAATACATTAAGAATAATAATTACCACTGGTGCAAGTATAACAGTTTAAAGGCATTAAATTAGAATTAGTGGGTTTCTGAAATGCAAAGCACATGCCAAAGCCAATTGACTTGCTGGAGAAGACAGGGTGTAGGTTAGAAACCAAGGGGAGCTTCGGTGGCTGTCCATTTTATGTCTGCAGGTTTTCTGCAGGTGTCTGGCAGAAATTAAATACACTCTCCATAGTTGGAAGGCTTATACATGACAAAAATGAGAGTATCAGCCTATTGTAAGCCAGCCCATTTTTGTACCTAAAAAGTATCAGTGAATGCCTGTTAGCAGAGTAAGCTCATCCATGCGTTAAGTCATAAGGATATTTAAACAGAAAACTGTATCGCTTAATAGGCAAGCAAGAGTCAGTGTACAGTTCTCTGACCAAGATGAAGAAAATTATTCCCAAATATTTTACAGCTTGTGCAAGACTTGTGCACGGTCTGGTTAAAAACTTCTTTGAATGTGTCCCCAAGTGTCTAACAAAGTGGTCGCTTCTTCCTTCTCTGTCTCGACAGCTGAGCAGGAAGATGGTCATGGCCTCTTTCCCCCAGGGCATTGGCACCTCTCTTGGAAGCATTTCCTCTCAGACCCTTGGGTTCAAGCTTTCCCTCTCTCCAAGTCCTATCTGGTAGAATTACAAAACATTCCTCATTCAGAAAGGTCTGCTGGTGGTTGGGCTTTCCATATTTTTATATCACTTCTACGCTGGTGGTATCTGAACACTTTATAGAGATTTCTTATTTTATTCTCCTGACAGGGCCACCATATCAGAAATTCCATCGACCCTCTAGAGCTGCCCTTCCTTCCACAAATGCACTTTAAGCTGAAAACAAAGATTTGACCACAAATTCTGACAGCTTGTATTTTGTTACTTTCTATCCTCAAGTGCTGTATCTTTATTATACCGACTGTAAAACAGGATAAAAAAATAGAACTATGCTAAAGCTTAGTTTATATAACACTAATTTAATAGGGAACTATTAAAGGACAGCTAAAATAGAAACATGCCCTTTAGCCCAAAACTTAATTTCAGATGATCTTGTGCTCTTTCCAACATAACAGGAGGCCTATGCTAATTCTGTGAAAATGAACTGAAGTTACACTTACTTATTAGCTGTATTTTCATTATGACTGACAAAAAAAAGAGAAGTTTAAGCTTAAATCTTTAGTCAAAAAAATATTCCCACAACTATTACTGCAATTAAACTTGCCTTGAAAAGTATTCATCCGTAAAAAGCTATTACTTATCAGGATAGTCATAATTCTTTGTGATTTTTTTCATTTTGTTTGTTTTAATACATGCTACTTTTCAGAAACTCAGTCTCTTGACTTTACTGAAATCCGAGTTAAGCAGTTTCTTGGGAGAGAATTTACAATGCAATAGGTGCTCTCGTTTGTGTTAAATTAAGTGTAAGTAACCCGGGTGATCTCATGATCAACATGACTTTTAGATACAAAGAACCCATCACCTACAATATCTTTTGATAGCTCCTTCCTTACGGAAGAAATTCTATGCTTGAAAATACAGCTTAAAAGGCCACCTTTGGCACATTACAACATCAACAATAAACTGCAATTTCATATTTATTTTTCCACAAAAAAACCCTGTAAATAAGAGTAACAAGAGCAAGAAAATTAAATAGGCTAAACTACAAACACAAAGGCTTTTATAAATATAATGGGAACAGAAGTGAAATTGAATATAGACAGATATATAACTGCATGTATAAACTTACATATGTAACTATATACAATACTAGTGTAATATCCAGAAACATTCAAAAAGAAGGCAAGATGTTGTACAGCATTCTTACTGGAATTTTAAGAGATGTCATCCAAAAAGCAAGGTGGCGCATCTGGTCTGTGGGGAAATAATAGTTTATGAAATGCTTTTAAGGGACTGGCAAAAGATGCAGCGCAGATAAGGCTCAGGTTCACGATATCAAGATAAGGTCCCGATCTTGGTGGTAAACTCTCTGCATTCTTACTGGCACGGACAGCCTTGCAAGATGTAGCTTGTTGTGAAAGACCAGTCTCTTAGTTGCTCCTCTATTATTTTTTCCACAATCGTATTAAAACTCAATTATGGCTTAATCTTGCTTTTATTTTCTCCCCTTTGCCTACACAGTAGCACAGAGAGACTGTTACTTAACATTTTGAAACGTTTTCACAGTCACATAGCTGAAATGACTTTTTGTTTGGTAGAGACCTTAAATTCATGCAGAGGGAGAACAAGAGGAGGAACAGACGTCCACAGAAGTCTGGCAAGGATGCAGAGCCAGCATCTCAGCTGATGAAAATGATCCCCTGGCTTCCACGGTAGAACCAGGTACATCCGTAACAAAAAGGCATGCGCTGTAAGCTGTAACCTGCTTTAACTCTTCTGGACTCTGATAAAACTATTTCATATTTGTAGAGGTACAGTCAGTTTCAGAAAAATAGCTAAGAGTTATTGTTCTGCCAGTTAAAAATAAGTTCTACGTGACAGTTTGAAAATCAAAAAGGGACCAAGAAAGCATGGAAGAAGCAGCCCTAGAAATGGATCTTCACTTTCCAAATCTTGCTGCAGTAAGTGAAAAAATCTTAGCGACAAAATAATCACTGACAAAGAGCTCTGTTTCCTCAGAAAAGGTATAGACTTCTTTGAATGAGTCAGGGGTCACTTGAAAATGAGGAAAAACCTGCTGTGGTGACCAGTTCTGTGTACTTTATCACAAGCTGTAGGAATTTCCCATAATTATGCTTTGCAAGTACATTACCATTCACATAACAAACACATCTAGAGATTAAATGTGAACGGAGGTATTTCTGGGATCTTTGAACAGGGAGAAAATGTAATGCGATTAGAGTTGCTCAGAAGATAGCTATAAAAGAACTTCCTGTTTAAAAGGATGTCCTACCAAGAATAATAATAAACAATAACAATAATTGGGATTTCTACAGGGCCTTTGACCCAAGGAACTTACAGCACAAAAGGGGAATTCCTTTCTAGTTATCCAGGGGTTTGTTTTGTTTTGTTTTATAATCAGAGACTCGAGGGCAATGCTCTAATTTCAAGCCGTGCCTCTTGGTGGGGGACGGTGCTGATGTTCACAACGCCCGTCAGGGGTGCTGGAAAGACTGTGCCTGACGCAGACAGAATGCGCCTGTGGTCATCCATCCGCTACGATATAATCAAAATCCCTCAGGGCTGATGCAGGGAGACTCGCTTTGCTTTGTGCGCTTTTCTTAGAGGGGTAACCTGTCCCATTTGAAAGATTTGAAGGGATGAAAAAATGGGGAGGCCAGAACATGCCCAGTCTGCCTGGAGTCAAAGGGCGTAAGAGCAGGACCTAGCTTCAGCTCCTTCCTCCTCCTCTTCCAAATTTCAAGTCTGAGCACATTCATCTGGACTGTTGCTTCTGTTTAAGACCAAATTCATTACAGGCATATTGTAAACGTGAACAAATTAAAACCCTCTTGCTTTGTGTATTTGTGCCCTCTGGTTTGAATTTCCTGAGAGAAAATGGGCAATTAAAACTAGACGGTTTGTGACGCAGAATTTCCTAACGACTGTAAGTAGCCGTGCTAGAGCCGACACACAGCTGTGAGAAGGCATCATCCAACCAGGCAGCCAGAAGCTTGTAAAAGAATAATTGAAAGGATTAAGGGGGAGTACCATATGCTCACAATTTGGATCTGGCCACAGGCAATACAGAGTATGCAGAGATTTCTAGTGTAGCACAAGGCCAGAAAAGGTCACGGATGCTGGTATCTCTAGAAGCCAAAAGAATAAAACTCAAATGAAAAAGAGTAGCTATATGTAGGACATGGGCGTTACTTGAAGGATCCAGACAGATGAGTCCTAGAGGATTTTGCTGCATCTGTCCAAGACATTTCTGCAAATCCAGCTGTGAGTGGCTGAGGACAGATCAGGAATTGTTCCTCTGCCTCAGACACCACTGTCTTCAGCCCAGTTTTAAGCTAAAACACTCCACCCTCTGTGGGTTTTGGGCTAAAACAAGGACTTTTAACTGTAGTGTTGACAACGAAGACACGTATCCCACTCTGATGCTGTTGCAGGAGAGCAGGGAGTGCTGTTGGCAGCACCGCCAGGAGCCTCTACCGGCTCAGCTTTTCAGGTCCCATGCAAGATGGAAGGATTGTCTTGTTAGGGCAGCATTGCTGGCTTACCACAGACTTGGTGTGTGACAGTAAGCGCCTGCTGTATCCCTACACCCTGAGCGCACACAAGTGGAGTCATGGGAGAGGAAACTTCTTCCAGATCCTGCCCTGTTCACAGCCTGCCTAGAAGAGGAGGTTAGAGATGCTTCTCACAGTCTTGCATTTTCTTTCGTACATCTTTCGTACATCTTATCGTACATCTAGAAACAACTCACCTGAAGAATAAGCCAAGTATAAAACAGAGATAAGGTGTTTACTGTCAGTATGTCGTTTTACTCTGAGATAAACAGTTAAACTCTTCCCAAAATATCTGAACACCAAAGACAAAGCTGCTTTTGCGACAGCAGGTTCAGTAAAGATGTGGGACTCAACTCTTCTGCATGCTTGAACTCTGTTCTCTGAGCTCACAGCCAAGAACAGGACACACCGGGAGAGCCTAAACACTGACAGTACAGCAGAGGTAAAGCAATGCTTGCCTGGTATATAAGGAGTAGATCTTCAGGCTTGCAATCTCAGCAAAAGGAGGAAGACGTACTAATAAAGTACGATAAATACAGAAGTGTTTACGGGACAGGTTATACAACACTTCTCCTGGAGCTTCATACCTTCCCCTTCACTGACAAACACCATGAAACGTTTCATCTTACTGCCTCTTTATCTTAAAAGGAATATAATTTTAAAGTCAGAAACTGGGACAATATCTCATGATTTAAAACTACAAATTAGCATTCACATAAGCAAAGCATTTGCTTTTCATTGCATTCTATTTGCTGTTTCTATGATACCTTATTTTTCCCCCCAAATAACATGCATTTTCTCTGTTTGCGAAGTATGCTAAAAGCAGTAGTATTTCCACAATTTCAGAATGCACTGGAGGAAAAAATTTATATTTTAAAAATGCACTAATTGGAGGAATATGCTAAAAGACTTAAGTACTTTTTAAAGATAGGCAGGATAATAGATGGCACCCGTTCTTTGCAAATAAATGTCAAGTAATGAGCCTACAAGCTTAAAAGAAAAGATGTGAACAGCTGCTAAACAAAAAGCCAGAAGTTACAGTGGAATAAAATCTTAAGCCTTTTCTTACTGTATTGTAAGGAAGACAGTCTGGATTTGCCTGGTTAACATGAGTAGATGATAGATAGATCCCCATATAATCCTGAAGTTGAAAGAAAATGCAAATAAAGTGACACTTATCCCACCCCATCCAGAAGAGTGAATACAATAATTATGTTGCTGTCTCAAATAGGTTTAACTGCCATGCTAAATATAAGATGACTGCACATACATTTTGCATGTAATAAAGCTGTTTCCATTTTCTCCAGAAAGATGCATGTTATAAAAAATAGATCTGCTACCTCTAGTCTTTAAGGACAGTTTTTCTAAATAGTTTGATTTATAATTGCTCGGTCCTGTGCCGGAAAGGAAGAGAAGGCCAGCCACGTAGGAAATAGCCGACAAAAAGCCCATGCTGTGGGAGTGCATCCCTGGAGTACACGCATGGGAGGGAGCCAGCTTTGTAGCACTGCAAGAGGTTCAGCTGGCAGCACACCAGGAACATTTTGCTCCCAACTCGGAGCGAGTATGGGAAGAGGTTGGAAAATACAGCACCTTCACAGTATGTCATTTCTCATTGTAACTAAAAGCTGTCACGGCTTGAGGGAAGAATGTAGGAAAAAAGGAGCAGGAAAGAAAGCATATGGAAAACACAGGAGGAGAATTGAGAGTGTGAAATAGGGAAGACAAAAGTAAGGAAAAAAGGGGGATAGAGTGGGTAGACAGATGAAGAGAGCATAAATAGGAGACAAGGAAAAGGAACAGGCAAGGAGAAAAAGATCAAAGACCAGGCTGTTTTCTCGTGGCACAAAGCTAGAAAGTGGGCCCACACGACCAGGTCTGGGCCCAGCGGGGCTGCTCTCAAGAGCAAGTCTAAATGTAGTCAAATCAAATGCCTGCCCAAGGCTCGTTGTCACCCACCCATGCCTTACATTAGGTTGTACTGACCACACATGCCAGTGTCTCCATACAGAAAGACTGGTGAGGTAGAACGTGTCCGGGCTCAGGACAGGGTCTCAGCTAGGAGGTGACACACAGCACCTGGGCACAGCATGCTTTACATATTGTTTCCATTGTGAATGATACCATCTTGTCCTTTTACAGATATTAGAACAGTTAATTTGCACCACTATTCCAAATTTACTCTGGCATCAGTTTCCCCGTTTTCCACAGGACTGTGGTCTCTCCATTTCTTCAGATACTTTTACCTGCACTTTCCTTACCATTCCTCTTTCATAGGCTGAAAAACTCACAGTTAAAGATGTAAAAAGAGTTGCTCATGGATTCCTACCAGGAGCACAAAACCAGCTCTCTTCCCTCTCCTCCCCAGGGTGTGGGGAGCACTGGTCCCCAGTACTGCCCCAGGGCTGCCGAGCAAAAGAGGCGACAGGCAGGGAAGCCCAAGCTGGGGGCGGCTGAAACACCTGGCCTCAGGCTAAAGTGCAGAGCTGGCCAGGGAACAAATCCATCTTCTGATTGCATTTAAGGTTTCAAAATCTGTTTTTGTTTCAACAAGGAATTAAAACAAACCCTTTCAAACATTTCTATGAAACAGAATTGTGTTGAAACATCTGTTTTCTAGCTGAAGACATTTTTTTATTGCTCTGTCTCAGTCAGGATATGACCAGGGTCTCTGTTCTAGATCCTTCCAGTTAAATAGATTGTTAATATCTCCATTACGTATTTCAGCTACACCAAAATAGCATAATTTGTGCATCGATGACAAAAGCATAGTAGATGAGGTGGGGAAGAGTACTGAAGCATTTAAGCCCTCAGTCTATTGGTGAGTGGGAAGAGCAGCTGCAGCCTTCAAGAGAGGAATAAAAGGGATCATGGCCAGAAGCCTGTGACCTACCTACAGTCAGTACTGGCTATCTTATCCCTGTGTCCCCATCATTCTTCATTATCTCTGCCACTTGCATTTGCCATAAATTAATCTAGCATTGCTGCCATCACGGGAGCAAGTTTGGATTGCACCTCACCTTTCCTAAATAGATCCGCTTCCTCTGTTATTGAAAAAGAGAATTAAATAATGCATCTGTCTTCCAAAACACAGGAACTCACTGGCATTAGTGCATCAATGCCATTTGATGATTTCTTGAGCGTGCATTTAATAGAGGCCACATCCGCAAGGCCACAACCTACAATGCCATTCCTCATATTAAACATATATTATTCTTTTGCCATTAACAGCTTCTTTTCTTCTGGATTATAACTCTGTGAAAGACCATGATTTTTTTAACTGATGTTTTCTTAAATTTACTGCTCAGATATGTTACATATGAAACAATCAGTAAGTCACAAAAAATACTTCCTTTTTGTATCTGTTGTGTGTATACCTACAAATAAACTACCTTAACTCCCTTAATATTGAGGATCTCAAAGAAAGATGATATTTATTAATTGTTCATTAAAAATAATTTGGTTGATGCCTGATTAAAGGATACTCTACATGCACCTTTTTCTCGGGAAGAAAGGAAATATGAAATCAATACATGTTTCAAGCTCTGTTTCACAAGGGTTAATTTAATTCTTGGTGATGAAACTGAAAATTATGTCAGATTCGAAGAAAAGCAGGGCCAGGAAAGAAAGAACCGAACTGCAGTAAATGCAACCTTTGTCTGAGGTCTTAGGGTGAGACCTAAGCCTGTTGTCTTCCCACCTGCTGAGAACATTCCATGTGGGAAAGAAATACGAGGTATTTGGGTTCCACCCAGCAACAAAACCATGAAAAAAGGAGGCTCAGTGAAGGCAAAAAAAATACAGAACCATAGAATGGTTCGGGTTGGAAGGGACCTTAAAGATCACCTAGTGATCTACCCCCCTGTTCCAACCCCCCTGCCCTGGGCAGGGACACCTCCCACCAGCCCAGGTTGCTCCAAGCCCCGTCCAACCCGGCCTTGAACACCTTCGGGGATGGGGCAGCCGCAGCTTCTCTGGGCAACCTGGGCCAGGGGCTCACCACCCTCACAGCAAAGAATTCCTTCCTAATATCTCATCTAAATCTCCCCTCTTTTGGTTTAAAATCATTACCCCTCCTCCTATCACTCCACTCCCTGAGATAAAGAGGGAGTTTCGTGCTAAAGACGTTTCATGCTAAATATTTTTTCTACTTAAGTTTCACCTATAGAAGTAATTTGGCTTTGTAAAAACTTTTTTAAGGGGTCTGTTTAGGCACTCACTGTTAAAACCAGGAATATGAACCTGCTTATTTTTATCACTGTTTCAGCTCAAGTAAAATCAAGTAAAACAAAAAAAAAAGTGATATTTCAGTTTTGTAAACTACCCATATGAGATATTACATTACAGTAGAAGTTATTTTGAAATATTTTAAAAAAATTGTTGGTAAGGATTAAGACTCAGTATACTAAGTAATGAACTGAAGACTCTTGCTTTTTCTTATGGAGGAGACCGAACTTTAACTTCCCATGGTTGTTTTTCTTATCTCCTCAGCTGTGGAAGTCTTTGGAGTCCAGTAGGGATTCTGAGGATAAATACACTGAACGTTTTGTCTTTGGTATTTCCTCAGAAGCAGAGAACATAATGTTAGAGAAAGTGTTACTCACTTCTGTGATCTGTCAACTCATCCTAGCATAAGGAATAGTATTAAACATCTCCCAGAGAAAAATAGATTTCAAGTCCATTAATTTGGACAAACTGTCTTTGTGTCAAATCTGGTATAGGAGCTTGATTTCAAGCATGGTCTTGAGTTTAAATTTGAGCTGGACAGAAAGAAAAAAACCTCTCAAAACTTTCCCAATATGTAAATATTTTTTTTTAGTCTATTTCCAAACATTGATCCATACAGCTCTTGTTGATGCTTCACAGCCAAGCCAAGTTCACATGGTGCTGGGCAGTTCCTCCTTGCCCTCGGGAAGAGGCATGGAGTCAATGAAAGGAGAGGAAACCAGCAGCAAAATAAAATTCTCTGCTTTCTTTTTCCCCTCCCCTAAATAGACAGTTTACATCATACAAGTACTTTTTAATGTTACCTCTCCATATACATCATTCTTATTGCTTCACTAGGGAAGCATCACAGCAGCAAACAGGACAAACCAGCTTCTCTAAGATATGGTCTGTATTACTGAAATGCTGGAGAATTCCAGAGCACAAGAGTATTACTGGGTGGGGTCTTTGCAGAAAGTACAGTTTCACTGTGAGTTTTGCTGGACACACGACACCCTTGTTGGACTCGCAATGAGATAATCCAAGTGGAAGACAGAGTTTGGTCTTTGCCATAGATTCAGAGAAGCACCAGGAAGGGTCCCTTCCCCATCAGGGCAAAGCAGTCACTCGCCCAGATTGACTGCTTTCCTCCAACGCTCTCACCTGTGGGGACTCTGACACAGGCAGGAGGCTCTTGTCTGCCTGGTGCAATGTTGTTGGCATAGGCTGCAAAATGTTCCTTCTCAGGGAGGGTATAATAGGCAGAGAGAGCATAGATTGATTTTCACGTCCTAGCCTAAGCTTGGTAAAATCAAAAGGTTTTTTTAAAAAAGCACTGTAATAAGATAGGGGGCATCTTTACAGGTCAAATTTCTACCTAGAGCTCAGTTTTAGAGAAAGGTCATTTGAGAAAGGTTAGGTTTCACATTTGTGTGCAGATGGGCACTCCCACTATTGAAAATGATTAAGTCAAAATTTCCAGACCTAAGTTCCTAAACTCATAAATTAGATGTTAGGCCCCTACACCAGATTTCAAGGATTTGCAAGTAACCACAAACAGAAGATACTGACATCACTGAAAGCCAGGTTACTCCTCTAGGTGCCTGTGCTGATGCTCCCCTGCCCCAAGCCTCCCACTCAGGACAAGTCGGGGCCATTTATTTTGGCCGTAGCAAGTGATTTCATTAAAGAAAACTAAAAAGAAGAGATAGCCGAAGAGATGTCAGAAATTAATAACTTCTCAGAGCTGGGCTCCAACCAGCTCAAAAAGGTTTTCTGCTGACAGTAAGTTGTTTTCAACACTAAGAATTAAGTGTTTATCTTTATCCTTTGAAGCTGTGCCATTCACACCAATAAATACACAAGAGTCCTGAAACGGATACTTACTAAAACAAAATGCCTGTTCAAAATTAATATCTATTTCTATTTCAAACCACATTGTACACAGAAATTCTTTGGAGCTTTTTAGAGACAAAAGCAAGAAAAATAAAGGAAAGGAAAAAAATTTTAAACAATTCTTTTCCTATGCACCAAGCAGTAATGTAAAATAGAAAAGTTATGTCAAAATGAACCACTACATGGGTATGCTTTCTGTAAATCAAGCCAATACAAATTGCATAAAACTTTCCTTGTTAGAGGTACAAACCACCCGTTAAAAGAATAACATTTGCATGCCATGATATTATCATTTGCACCACTCCAGCTGAATGTGAAGTTGCCGATTGCACTGAAACAACAATATCAGGTATCACAAAAATGTGTCTAGACTCATGACGGCACACTCCCCAAAGGCAGCCCGACGCTGGGAATTGAAGTCTTAATTATGGAGGTACTGCTGAGATACTGTTTTCTTCCAAGCATTAGGTTATAGTGCATTGAAATTATTAAATAGGCATCTGTAAAATTTAATAGCAGTTTACTATGGTTTCCTAACAAATATAATAATTAATCCCTGCACACTGTGCTTATATTTGGGAATTTAACTTTGTCATTCAGGTTTTACATGACATTTAGGAATGGTTAGCCATTGCATAATTACTTATGGGTATCCTCACTTTTTGCTCCATAACTTCTAAATAACCACGTATAAAAACAGTTAAGAATAATATGAAGATCACAATCAACAAAAAAAATCAAGACTTTAATAAGTTCCCACAATAGTTTTATTGTCAAATTTCATAGGCAACAGACTTGTGAGCATCTGGCATCTGCACAAATGACAAATCATGCCAAAGCCTTAGCTGGTATCACATAAAGCTTTAGGGTATGATCAAGGTCACAGTGGTAATTTATCAAATGTGTAACTAGTTAATTTCTGTCTATTTATATATTTGGATCATTAAGGTAAAGAAAGTGAATGCTGAGGTTATGCCTGAGCATAAGAGGTAGAGCATGTACAGGAACCACTCTCTACTCTTTACCTGCTTTCTAATTTCCAGAGAGGTCACAGGTGTCTACACAAGTCTCTATCCTGTGACAAAAACTACCTATTCTATAGTATTTATTTTGTAAAATTCATATTTATGAAGTTAGCCCTGTTCAAATTGCTCAGATACACAGTGTTATTTTATTACCAGAGTGAATGGTGTCTGTATTCACCTCATTGATTCAATCTTAGTTCAGAACTATGGCGACTTAGGGCAACATTTTGAGAAGAGCCTGGTATCCAACAGCTTTCTTTAAAGCACATAAACAAAAGCATTTTATGTGGTTCATGTAAGCACCATAGCCACTCACTTTTAGAAACAACTTGAAAAGACACCACCTTGAATTCCACTCCCAACCATTCATTATCCAATCATGAAAAGAAGAATGCATATAGAGATTTCCCACAACTCATCCTGAAGTTTTCTCCTTCTGTCTGCTGCTGTCATTCCCCATTTATGCAAGGACAGATGTGCCTGTCTTCTGTACCCTAAGGTATTTAGTCATGTATCAAAAGTCTTTTTTTTTTTAACCAAGAGAACTCCTGAAAGCTATTGCCATGGGAATCAAAGTAGGGCAGCAGATTACTTGAAGTTGTATTGTAATCAAAAGATGTTCCAAGGCCACTATTCATAAGCTTGAAATTAAACCGTAGGCTAAAATTTTTCATAAAGACCTGCAGATAATCCATTACCTTATTAGAGCCTAAAGCACTTACACATATTTGAATTCTGGATAACTGACTTTGTTGTATTCATTTAATTTTCAAACCTTTCCTAATTATTTGAAAAGCTTTTACAAGCTACATAATTTCTGAAAGCATTACGTATACGTATTATAAACTAATATACTCTTTTAAAAGAAAAGAAGGAAAAAAGTCCAAGAAAGTATGAAATTAATTCACAACTGAGCTTGAAAAGGTGTTAAACTGTTGTAAGGAATACAGTATAAAATAGTTTACCGTATGTACTGGGGTGTAAAGGTCCGTAGTTCAAATACATACATGTGGAGCACTACACATATTGTAAACCATCCACTTCCACAGAGTGGTGTCTGTCTTAGAGTGACGTAAGGAAAGGTTAATTCCTACTAAGTTTGTGCAGGCAGCAATTACAGAACAGATTTAACACAAGCAGTTTGAGAACAACAAGCTTGAAGGATTTTTAATTTCATTTTCAGCTGCTTCTAAACCATGTTGTCAGCTGCCTGGGTTGTTGTGTTTTAGTATGCCTTTCTGATATACCCCTTCAAGAGGAACGCATTACTTTTTCAAAAAAATGCAATGACATGCCAGCTCCTTCCAGCAAGAGAAGACTGCAGCATGAACAGGAGAGGAAGCTATGAAAAATACATTTGAATTCAGCTGTTTTGTTATGCAAGGTCGTATGAACAAAGAACTAGCGATCACATATCAGCTGCAGATCTGCAACATGAACAAAAAGAAACACTAAAGGAAATATTCCGGTATTTATTAGCTCTGCTTTTAGGTCTCCCTCACAGCAAAAGCACTCTTAAAACCAGGCTCAGCAGGCTCAAGTGATAATTCCTGTCCCCTAGTTTCTCTACAGCAAACTAGGATCACACTGGTTTTTGCATGCAGTTCTCCCACAGGAAGTTTGCCATGGCTGGAAAGGTAAATGATGAAGTTGCTCAGCTATGGCCTGGAAATTGGCATTTAGAAAATTTGAATCAACTAGCTGTACTCAAATGTCAGAAGGAGGGTCTTCCTGATGCTGAGAGTCTTCAGTTCTTTTTCGTTATCTTAAACGTTTGTTCCCTGTCGGAGTACAGAGCCTTCAGAGGCTCATTTGGACAAATGGGAAGAATCACTGGGCTCCAATTTCAGAGACCAACATGCTACCTATACATACCACCTTTAGTAGCAACACTCAGATTTCAGCTTGAAAGCCCGGAGCCAGCTGGCTCACCTCTTTGCAATGACTGAGCTGAATTACAAGCCGCTTCCGCTGGTGTCCATGCTTGGATCCAGTTCTCTCTTTCACTCACTATTCAAGCCAGAGCAAGAGCCACCAGAGACAGATTAAATAAGCTGGGCCCAAGTACCCAACTAAATCCCCAAGCTATCATCATTATTGACCTCAAACGGCAACTAAACTATTTTCTGTGTCACCTTTATAAACTGTAGGGTTTCTACAATACGTAAACCAACTGGAAGAGCACACATTCTTCACTCTAAATTTTTAAGCAGATTGATAGATACTATCCAATCTCTTGACCCAGAATAACACAAAATTTAACAGCAACTATGTCACCAGAGACCTACGTGATAACAAAATGAAGAATCATTTATTATTACCTTCAATTTGAACTATTATTCAAACAACATTCCAACATTTCTGTAGTTGTTTTCTCAGTATATAAGTGAAAGAGCATACATGTCATAGCTATTCAGACCTCCTGGTTATCAAGCAAGAGAAGGAAGAAGAAAACTCAGGTCTATAATGGACATTATTTTAGAAAAAGTGTTTCCTCAGCTATTCTATGGAAAAATGAAAGCTGAGGATAATTGATGTCCTCAAAAACAGATGAACGTCTGTGGACACGAAGGTAACTATGGTCTCAAGGACAACTGGACAGTAGGCCACTAGTCCTGTCCACATTTGTTTGATCACAGCAAGGTGGAGAGCTGCAAAAAAAAGAGAAATGCCAGAACTCTATATTTCTCCACACTGGTGATACAGTTTTTATACGCTCTGTTGAAATCTTAGTAATGGGACTCCTTCCTACCCTCATCTCTTCGTCCATCCCCTGGCCCCTCCAGGCTGGCACTGTTCCACAAAGCCACCGCTATGGCTGTATTGGTCTTTTAGTCCATCACAAAAGCCCAAGAGCTTTCACTTTGCTTTCATGTGTTCCCTTGCATATTTTTTTTTATAGACTAAATTACATGACAATTTATAATGATGCAGAGAAACCTCATTATCTGAAGTGTGTTGGGAGCCAATATAAATATTAAAGCCTAGAAGCGGTTGAAGTGTTTGTGATATCTTATTAATGCTTTAGTAAGGTCTCCTAGAAAAAACCTGAAAATCAAACGCACACACCACAACATAAAGGGCTCATAGAAAAGGCACAATGAGGGACTTTGACATCAATTAATTTGCTTGCTAATTTACAAAAAAAATGCCTACTGAAAGCAAGGACAGGACACATCACAGACAGGTATATTGCAAGTACTACGGTGGAATCTGTTGTTCATCATTATTTGAAGTGATGGACTAAGACCTTCTAGAGGGCACTTGTGGTTTACGATATACATGACAAAGAAAAAGATAATCTATCCTTCAGAAGTATCCTTCTTTTGAAGCCAAAGAGCGTTCCACTACAGGGGTCAGTTTTGAAGAAAGAGTGGTAAGATCAGATGAGAGACAATCTTCCCAGACCCTCCAAGAACAGCATACTGGATCTTTATCACAAACTTCTTGTGATTTCTCTCCAAATGTCAGAGCCAGCACACAGTTACACCCAGACACTGAAGTGTAAGTGTCTGCCGTGTTTCCATGGGATGACCTTCATTCTCTTAACCTGTGGTCAAGACAGTATGAAGGACAAATCCCTGAAAAGCGAGACCTGCCTTTTGCTACTTCACCATCTGTTAGTGAAATGAAACCGTAACTTGATAAAGCTTTCAAACAGTGGTCATCTGCAATTCAAGCCTGGCAGCACTATGAATGCATTAGCAAAGGTGTCTATTTGCAATTCAAACATCTTTTCAAAGCTTTATTTTTTTTCCTAGAGATTGACCATGAGGGATTTGTTTGCTGTTTCATTTTTCTTTAATTAGAAAAGTATCTCTGATCAAAACCAGGGAACAAAAATACTTTCTTCTGATGCTTAGACTCAATATAATCAACTTACTCTATGGAATCTGGAAGTATCTTGTGTCAGAAGTCAGCACATGAAAGTGAGAAACTTCGTTGGAGCTAGAGTAGCAAAATAGTGTTAGTTTTTTCATTCTTTATTCTACTATATTTTGCTTCTGACTAGTTTTTGTGTTGAAAATTAACTTAGTTTGAATAAATACATTGCCTTCTTGATACAGATTGTAGAAGTGTTTGTTTCTTGGAAGCAGTAAATCCAGACCAAGCAGGACGGCAGAGATTGGTTAATTTGATCTTCAAAAAGTAGGGTGCTTTTTCTTTTTAGGAAACTAGATGGCTTCACAGAACAAGTTTCTAAAAATGAATCTGTATGAAATTTCATACAGAGAACTAAAAATCTCACAGTTACAAGGACAGAGATGAGAGCAAGTGAATATTTTTTCTCTGCCATTCTCATAGTCAATCTAGAGCAAACATGAGAAAAAGAGGCCCTAACGTGGCTAATGAATTATGGATTTCTACCACGACCTCTCCCTCACGCCAGGGAGCAGCAGCAGCACAGAAAAGGAGGCAGTAACACACCACTGCCAGGTGGCAGCTTCCTCAGTGCTAATTTTCTGCAGCAAAGAACTGTCTCAGTAGCGTCTCAGCTCACCAGCTTGCTGACACCCAAAAAAATACCAGAGGAAGCAACAAAATTCCCCCCTGGTATCTTGAGATACCTCTTTTGATTACTCTTTTATTTCCCGTGGCGAAATCCTAGTCAAATATGCCCAGCACTTGACTGGGAACATAAATCCATTGGCCAAGTCTCTCCCCTCATCCTTTTGCAGATCTGCTGGAGAGCTTTAGCTCACAGCAATACCTGATGGGCTCGGGTGAAGAATTCCCTGGTCCAGTACCTGGTTTGATGGGCAAAAGAGACAAGTCCTTAAAGAAGTCCTGGCAGAAGATCTGGTTAAGAAATTAGGCATCTCATGACAATCAAAGTAGAAGCTCGTTAAACAAAACCCTGTGTATAATAATCATTGGCATTAATCAGTGACTTCAACAAGGAAAGAAAATATTTTAAGAAATGGGCAAAACAGTTGATGGTAGAGTAATTTATAAAGACAGCATTCGGTGATAAAGCAGAAAGGGAGAAGCATGCTTGTTTATTATATATTCACATGAGAAGCACCTCCTGTGATAAGGAGTCCCATATTAATACATGTTACAGAGGGGTGGAAATGGAGAGCTTTTGAGCTCGTTACACCAACCAAATTTTGAAATAGCCTTAGCTCAGTGTTTTGTATGCACGCTGCACGCTCCCCTCTTCTCAAGTCAGCTGAAATTTGCAGACAGTTAAATGCTGGAAGAATAGAGAACACTGCTCTTATATATTTAGTTGGTGGAATGAGTAGAACTGGAAGCGAATACGGATATACTTTTTTTTTTTTTTAAGGCATGTGCCTATTTATCTGTGTCCTGAAGAAACACCAGGGAGGAAGTTTTGGTTAGAAAAACAGGCTAGAACTTAAGTAGCTTTTCAATCTGCAGTAGCTACAGGACCAAATTTGATCAAATGACTCTTTTTAGAATATTACAGAGGATAATTTTAATTTTGCCAGCTGCTTATATGACTCACCTAAGTATTGTCTCCTATCATATGTAGTGTCTCACAAAATGAAGTTTCCCTCTTTCCCCAGGAAAGGTTGCATCAAGGCTAGCAATATCATCTAGATTAAACTGGAAATAAGAAAAGTCTTGAAAAGATGCAAGCCTAACATTCCAAATTATAAGCAGTCTCTAATTAAGGAAAACATTCCCTTATGAGTAGATTATTGCATGTGATCTTACAATTGCATTTCCTACACTTTTCAGAAGCGTTTCCTACTTGTCACCACCATCTATGGTAACATACCACTGATCTAATTCAGCACAACACACATAATTTCACTGAAAATATACTAAGTAATCCTCTACATTTTCATTATGCATGTAAGAATAACTATCTTTTTTTTCAGAAAGGTTCATTGCAGTTCATTTACCTTAAGCAACACGTGTATTTTACTGTGACAGGCAGGGAGTACCAGGAGTCGGGCTTGTTCCCGCTCTGCAGTGTCTTGCTGACTGATTAGCATTAGGTGACTTCAAGTCTCAGAGGTTTTACTATATTTCAAATATATTCGTATTTCCTTGGCCAAGGGATTAGCTCATTCTCTGGAGGTTTCCAATTTTAGATGGCTCTGAAACACTTCTAAAATGTTCTCCAAGAAAAGCAGGGCTGTCACTCAGAGAGGAAATTTCGAGGTACGTGGAGCACTACTGAGCTGAGGAACCTCTGTGTTTCTACGTAGTAAACAGCATGGCACAGTACAGCAAGCATTTCTTATTGGACTAAAGTTTAGCTACTTCATTCTGCTAAGGTAAAGAGTTGCCATTACCTCAAACAGCACCTTGAATGCTTTGCTGCCATAGCAGTATCTGTCTTTTCAATAAATCAAGCAGAACTTTATAGGATGCTATCTGCACACCTGTTGTGGGCTAGAAGCAGCTTTACACATACGTCACGTAATTGAAAAATGCAAGTGTGAGAACATGTCAAAGAGTTCCAGCGTTTTCTATTGCTAACTAAAGGAAGTATCTTCTGATGAAGTCATTGAATTGTACGGGCAGATTCTTATGATGTTCAAGGTCTAAGAATCGGAGAACATCCAGAATGACAATCAAGTCTAAGAATTCCAGTTTTCACAGGTAATCTAAGGACGTTATCCAAATTGTACTTGTAGTTGTTATCCAACTTATACTTGTAGTTGTTATCCAACTTGTACACAAAGTTTGAGCATTTGGTTGCATGAATTCAGATTTAGAAAGGAAAAGAATGACAAACAGGTTCACCTTTTGGTTATTTAGACCGCTGGGCTGTGTGAAATCTTTGGTCCTCTAGGGAAGAGTGAAACGATTCCTCAGCATTAGTCCACAAAAACATGATTTACAGTTGCAGCCAAAACATGGAATGAAATAGACCTACAATGAAAGAGCAATTAGAAGTTTGTTAATTTATTTTCTAACACACATCACGCCTCCCTTTCTCTTCTTCAGGGATCAGCAGCACCAAAATAGAGTGAGGCACAGTTCTTCCACAATTCCTTTCCTGGCTGAAACCAGGAAACCCTGGAAATCTCACAGGAAAGACCTTTTCCAACATCAGACCTTTAGGTATGCGTCAAGCAAGTGGAGAGTTTTGGATAATTATCTGTCCCTTGACCGATTTCCCTAGCTATTCATTGAACTACACTATGTGTTTCTGATCACTGATTAATACATACAGTTTATTTTGACTTTCATTTAGGTGAGCATTTCTTCCATTTTTGCTAAACTTCTCAGAAAGCACAATATTCAGAAATGCTTAAGAAACTGAGGAGCCTGAGACTTCTGAAAATGGGACCTAGGTGTTTGATTTTTATTTTTTATGAAAAGCCTAGGAACTCAGATTGGCTGTTGAAGATTTTTAGCTCTTCTGTATGCAGATCAATGCCTAGTGTGGTTTTCAGAAAATAGCTAGGGAACTAAACTTGTCCAGAAATGTTTTTCTTACTGGCTAGTTTGTTCTGAAGTCCTAAGGAAATCTTCTGGAAAGCTATTTATATCAATAGCCATCACACCACTGAAGTCATCCAATCTAATCATCCCCAGAGAGTTGCAACAATGGGAATTATAAATAGCAAAAATATCCTGGATATCGCCTCCACTATTTTAAAAACACTGGTCATACAGACTAGTAACTAAGAAGCAATCTCAAGGACGTGAGTCCTCATTGAACGTCAGAATACGTGCACATTTGTCATTGCCAAGTGGTGTTCCTAAGGGCCAGATGCTTTTTTCTGAGCAAAAATCCATTGACTGCAACAAAGGTGTCATGATAGTTCACATAGTCTCTGCCTGGCTCTTAGTTTCTCTCTCATCATCATACAGGTAGCAGCAGCTAAAGGAACAGCTGTAACTGTGTTGATAGATGGTCTGGGAACACAATAGTTAAGACAAGCTAATAGGAAGCACTATCCTAGCTTCTGAATAAAAGGAAGATTGCATTCAAGTAGTTGTTTATTCTGGGACCATTAGTAGATGAATGAAATTTTGCCATCATCTTCATTGCAATTTAAGAGGCTGACTTCGCCAAGGTCTCTGTTTGTTTTATAACTTTATAAGTTCAAATCCAAAGTGCTTCAGATAGTAGAACATGCATTATTTCAGTAATATATAAGCATGTTTTTAATTCTTTGGTGAAATTACACACTTGGCCTCTCTGGCAAGCCAGGGTATCTTAGCCCCTTTTTGCTGCCTTTAGCTTTTACGGTCTTCAGCAGTTCCTCCAAAGACAGCTAAAAGTAACCTCCCTACATGTAGTTCCTCACTTATTTATAATAAGTAATAAAAAATAATAAATACATTTATTTCTAATTTTTTGTCAGATGACATTGAGGTAACTCCCTAACGTGTTAAAAAATTATTACCAACGCCACTTCTGAGGGTATGAACAAAGTCATTTTACACGAAACTAAGAAAGCACACAACACAACCTAGAATGCCAGAAAGTACTTTGCGGCACTTGCAAAACATGACCACCATTCTGTAAGGAATGGGGGTTTCTTTGTTTAGGGAAACAGAAGGGAATTTTTTAATAGCTTAATAACTGCCAGACAAATTGGCTACATGCTGGGAAGTAAGCTGGAAAAAGTTGAGCAAAATTAACAACTTTAAAAACATTGATTGCACTTTCCAGAATGTCTTTTCTCTATCTTTAAAAATGATCTACAGACATTTTTTCCTATCTTCCAATAGCATCCAGGTAGTTAATAAATAAACACTAAACACAATATATGCAATTCCACCACTGGAACCCTCTTACGAAGTCCTGTAGCAGCCAGTTCTGTTCAAGGATCTTGTCTGTCTAACAAGGTGCCTTTTATTAGAAAGAAACATAACGCGCACACCTTGACCCTTCCCCTTGAGTCTTTTATGTGACTTTTAAAAGGTGAGCACATTGTGATACTGACAGTTCAGTCTGACTAATTATTTCATTACACTTTTTAGTTTTCAAATACGTCAAACTTCAGCCATCCAGGTTGAAATTTCTTCATCTTGGACTCTGGATTTTTATTTTTTTTTTAAGTTTGATAGGAAATATTTCAGCCACTTTTGGAACAAACTTAGTGAAGGATGGTTTTGCCAACATTCATATTTTTCATCTGTTTTCTGAAGAACCCTAATGATTTATAACAGGAGCTTGAAATCTGGCAGTGAGACAACCCTCAAGTTAGAATGGTATCTTTTTTGTCCCCGGGAAAATCCATTCTTAATCAGCTGGATTAAGAGTTACAGAAAAATCCCAGTTGGTATTTACAGAAAAAACTGGTACATTTTGATTTTCCGAATGTTTCAACAGGGACATGCAAGCCCTGAAGCCTGTGGAGCCCCTTGTCCTGAGCAGGCACTACAGATCTGAAGGTACAACTCAGGAGAACTTTAGTTCTTGAACAGAACTCTGTTGTTTTCTTACAGCAAAACCATGACATCAATAGAAAAAAAGTATAATGAAAAAGTTAACAAGAAAGAAAAAGTAATTAGAAGTTAGTTGGGTATTAAACACCCTTAACACTATTCATACACTGTAAAACAGCATTAGAGCCATTTAAGCTCAGTCTGTATAATAATTGCCCTAGAATTTAAGGGCTTGTTCTTCAGTTGTTGTAACTCAGCTCTATTAATATCAGTGGAGTTACATTAGTTTGCCCTGACTAATATTCTTTATTTAAGCAGTCAAGCAAATAAAATCACTTTTCCTGTGCTTTTAAAGTCATTCCTAAATGCCATCTGAAAGGCTCCTTCAGTGCACTAAAACCCCCAAACGCAGCAACCTGATGTTGGGCGCAGCCCTGAACTGGCCACACATTCCAAACTGCGGGTCAATAGGAGTTTCACGAGGGTACCCAAGGTCACTCCTTCCTCACAGCGACTTCAGAGGGAGGGGAAAGAGGGTTTGAAAAAACATTCCAGATTTCAGCAGAGTTTTCCTAGCTGTGCAGACACAGAAGTCACTGCAATGTCCAGAGGGACAGCCTTAGCAAGCCTGTGACCTCCTATGACAAACTGGACCATGGCGTTTCAGAAGGGATTTGCTCAGGATTGTTAAACACATGCCAAAAAGAGAACCACTTCTGGGATTTTTTCAATCGAGTAGCACTATATTTGGGCTGGAAACAGACTGTGGATGAGCAGGAATAACCATTAGAAGGCAAATGAAAAGTTTCAAGCAGATACTACAGTCAAGGAAGAAACAACTTGAACGTAACTTGGCAAGTTTCCATACTGACTCAAGCAACACTTTTTCCCATGACATCAGATCCAAAGCAAACAATATATTATAGTCCATATGTTGATTAAAGAAAACCCAAGCAGCGCAGAGGCATGCACCAGCCTACCGAACACCGACTGAGCAAAAGCTGGATTGCTTGCAAGCCATGGAAGTTAATCAAACAAATAAAAAGCCCCAAGTTTTCAGGATAAGGAGCCTGGGTAAGACTTCTCAGCAAGATGAGGTGGTGAATACCGAGGTACGATTGAAAGCAAACTGCCTAGACGGAACTGATACAAGTCTAACTAGATGACAAATACAATAAGGGAACAGTGCTTTGAATACGCCTCCGTCATAAGGCTCAGAAAGCTGTGAGGTTTGTTGCAGATAACGTGCTTAGAGAACCTGAACTTCTCTACCTACCTGAAGTCGTGTGGCATTTGCCTGAGAAATTTGGGCTACAGGATGGTTTGCAGTCAGAGTTCAGAAGATCTTTTGGCAGATGAAACGTGTTCCCAGTAAGATGATGCTGAGGGTAAACATGCACGAGAAATATATAAATGCTGTTTTCACAGGAGTGATGCTGCTTTCTTAGAACTGACTGTATTTTAAGGGAAGAAAGCTAGAATGCACTCCTCATGACATGCCAGCACAATTTATCAAGAACGGTTAGTAAAACACACCATTTAGCAACTTAAAATGACATGGTACGTTTTAAAATTCAAAACAAAAGCAAAACCATGTTCTACGGGAGAAAGAGGTACTTGCTAAGCATAGCATATTGATACTGTTTCCAAAAGAACTGGTAATTGCACTCTGACTTTAACATGGCCTAGAAGCAGTAGTGCTTACCGCATACAGCTGATTTCACTGTGATATTTTACCAGACCTTGACTTATCTGATCCATTGGCCCTGTGTAATAAGGATCGGGAGGCCAGCCCTGTTCTTCCTCACAGAATTTAATAAATCAAAATTAGAAAGGAGCCCTGTCAAATGAGGACAAATTTGACTAGGAAGATAAAATAGGCAGGTTACTAAATTTCAATTGTGTTTTAACAAAATTATCTAAACTCATAGGATTAATAGCCACAGGAAATCATGTCATAAGATGTTGTATTATTGTCACTGTAAGGTTAAAGTGGAAGAACCTAGGTTTATAGAGGTATTAAGGGTAGGTATTAAGAAAATAACATTTATTTTGTTTGTACAGTACTGAACACATGCACAAGAAACACCTTGTTCATTAGCCAGACTTCTGAAAACTCATTTCACTTATAGATTTTTTTTTCTTTTTAAAGTTATAGATATACTTGAAGGAGGGGTCTTCTAGTTTTGTACATCTGTTTTTGTACATACTGTTTTCAAACACTTCAATCCAGGAATGACTTTTGTTAGCGTCAAACTACACAGGGAAAATCTCAGCTAAAAATATATCTATGTAAACAAATTTGGCAACCATAATTCTTTGTCGTTCAATTTGGATCTCTGCTGCCATTTCCTTCTAGACTCTTGTCTATAAAAATATTTAGATTACAGCAGACTTAGTTCATCCCAGGTGCTGTCAAGAAAAGAGGCATAGAAGTGTGCTGCTTCCAAGCAACAGCAATCCTTTTGAGACAGCCGCAACAGCAAGCACTTATCTATAAAGAAGATCCTAAAGACCCTTAGTATTAATGATTACTTCCCACATCTCTGTGTGCTTTATTGTATATTTGCCACAGTTATTTGGAACATACAATGTTTTGAAAGTTGAATATTAGTGCCAATTGTGTGTTAACATCTGCATACTGCTCTTACACTGATCTTCAGTGCTTAATTCCTGAGAGAAAACTTTTAATATTTTTTTCACATATCTCACAACTCTGCTTTGCAGGAAGTAATGGTGAGGTATTGGCCAAATTTGTTGCATAAAGATCACAAGGGCTTTGAGGAGGAAGAATTTCACATCTTTATAAGAAAGTTGGATTAAGTATGGTCTACAACGGGTAGAGAAATCAAGTACCTGCTGTCATTCCATACTCACATGCAAGTTACACTGCATATAGTTCATGTGAATGCATCTTTGGAACTCTAAAATAAGTCATAACACTGGGTGTTTAAGAGCTTAACTTAAGATACAGTTAACAGTTACTTGGCTTTCACTTATCAGTTTAAAAGTCTATCCTGTAGGTTCAAGAAACTCTAGAAGAAAAAAAGAATAGAGTAGGTCTAGTAGGCTTAACTAATCCTTATGAAATCATTAATGTTAAGCTGAGGAAAGCAAATATGGGCAGTTCGACAACTATCAGGCATGTTAGTTATCTTTCAGCCCTTGCTCCTGGTTTGAAGTTGAGGCTGTACATTCCCTGCAGTGTGCAGAAGGAGGGAGTGCCGCGAGGTATGACTGGGAAGAAACATTCTGAACCTGATGACAGCCGTTTTTGTGTAAGACTAAGTAGTTATTTATGCTTTCAACAGTGCTACCCTTCCCATCTTCAGTGCCTGATTCCTGGCGTACAGGCAGAGGATACAGAGGTAGAGACAGACAGGGTGCAGGGTAAGATTGCAGTGAGTAACTTTACATGTTGTACATAACTTGACAAAGTTATACATGATCAAGTAACTAGGATCTTGATTAGGGTCAATATAGGCACTGATGTCACTATTGCAAACACTTTGTAGGAGCTTTTTCTATAGACAGATTTTAAACTCAGGCAAGTAACATCTGCTTATGTAACAGTGAATTGTTTAAATCATAGCAAGAGCTTTCTTCATTATTAACTTAATCAGCACCAATTACTCCAGTATCTATTTCACTGGATGCATGCAAGACAACATCTCTGCAACTTTGTTTTGCTTTTAGTAGTCATGCCACCAGCAATTACAGACACCAGCTAGGCAAATCATAGTTTCCACATTTTACCTAACTGTTCCTTGAAACTCACTTTAGTGTAACATGCCAGCATTTTTTTTTTAATAGAAAAACCAGATATTTTCACATTTAGTCTCTTAGTACACATAACTGCTTTTGAGATTGTATTTATTTTAGTATGTGAGAACCTATTGAATGGCATAGTAGACTACCATGAAGTGCTGGGCAAAAATGTTCTGCTGGGCTGACCCAGCTGTCGAACATGGCTTTTCAAAAGTCTTGAAAACTGTGTTAACTGCTACATCTTAGTTTTCATGCACCTCAGCAGTTCTTCATTCTGGCTGGAAGCGTAAACTATGAAATGACTCTTCTTGCAGTATGCAGAGTTTGGCCATAGCCAAGAAATCCTGGAACTGTAATAGTGTATTCTTTGGGGTATATTCAATGTTAAACTAAATCTCCAAATGTTTCTTGGCTCACCTGCCATTAACTGGACCTTGAACTTACCATTTGTATTCAAAGGCGGGGCGCTAATGCTGCCATCGGTTCTTACAAATGTTTTCCATTGCCTCTGCATAGCTGACAGAACATGAGGCATATTAGGAGAAGGTTAAGTTCTGTTTCTGAACCACCAAGAATTCCTTAAGTCCTTGGACATCTCATCAGAACATAGCTAAGCAGCAGATTGCGAGTCTGTTTGTAAAGGGTTTTAGTTTGTCATGAGCTACAGGTCTTAAAAATCTTTCTAGATCCTTATCACTTGTCCTCTGAGCATCTGCATACTCTTCATTCCTTCAGGTCAGAAATCTTTACTGAGTGGAAAATCACAGCTGAAGGCATTCTGTCAAAAAAAGAAAAGATGGTCTCACTTCTACTGTTGTCTTCTGCACTTTGTTTTAAATACAGAGCACAAACCAGTTATAACTCTGCATGTTAAAGAAGAGCAGTTGTGCAAAGTCAGTTTTTTTTATTAAAACCAGCAATCCATAAACAGACTTTTAGGAACAGGGCTTTACCTTTCTCACAGTAAAGCCAAAGCAAGACTGCCTGTTTAGAGCTGTTAGGTGCAACTTTAATAGCTTCGGTACAATAGGAAAGTGATATCTCTGAACTGAATATTCAGTGCCAATGAGCTCTTATTTAGCCTGCAAGAGATGTGGATAATCAGGTGTATTTTTAATAGTACTTTCATAGCAGAAAAGCATTAAAAGTACTTGCTTGATAGAAGCTAAGCATATACAGCAGCTTCATTTCAGTGTAACTTCACAGAATGGCTGAGGTTGGAAGGAACTTCTGGAGCTCATCTGGTCCAGCCTCCCTGCTCAAGCAGGGCCAGCTAAAGCCCAGGACCACGTCCAGCTGGCTTTTGAACATCTCCAAGGATGGAGACTCCACAACCTCTCTGGGCAACCTCTGCTGGTGCTTGGTCACCCTCACAGTAAAAAAGTGTTTCTGATGTTCACAGGGACCCTCCTGTGTTTCAGTTGGTTTCAGTTGTGGTCATGCTGTACGTGCAGCCCTGTATCACACCATACATGCACCAGAAGCCTGTCTGAAGGATCCAGAGATATTCGCAGCCTTAGCCCAGCAATCACTTACCCTGCCAGGGCACAACAGAAAGGTTTTGATCTTTCCAGATGCATCAGTTGCTCCTGTGCCATCCTATGCTCTATGAAGGATTTTAATAGTTTCCAGATGTTGGCTCATAGGGTGCTGACACAACTGTTGTACAATTATAGTATCATAAAACAATATTATGAGAAGGATCAGAAACGCAGAAGAGTTTTACAGCATTTGGAAACTTTAGCTGACAAGAACAAAATACAACGCTGCTTGTTAACACTTTACTTGTTCAGCATTGCTGCCTAGGAGCCAGCAAGGCTTGGGTACTACTTCTTTGAAGCCTTTTAGATCAACAAACAGTCAGATTGGTTCTCACATTATTAGTTTTCTCACTCACAAGGAGAAGAAAAGGATATATAGGCTTTGTGTAACTGCAAAACTACTTCTATGCATAGAGGTTACTGGAGCTCTTCTTTAAATACCATTTGACTATAGCGTGGCAGCTAGATGAGATATTAGCTCCATGAATTTACGAAACTCTAGGCACCGTTTATAGTTTTACTATAGTCTAGTATCAGTTTCCTTCAGAAGCACTTTCTCACATTATTCTACATGTGTAAGGACATTTGTCCAGATCAGATTTGTACTGCAGAACCACAATAGCACAACTGAAGTGTCCCTTTTGAAATAAAGTAATCTGTGAATTTACTATGTAATTTCTAGCATTAGTTACTATTTCTGAAATACTATGCAATTACTTAAGTAATATTCGTAGCAATGTAAGGAGCGGGGCTAGCAAAACCACCACCTTGGACTTCTGGAGGGCGGACTTCAGCTTGTTCAGGACACTGGTTGAGAGACTCCCTTGGGAGACAGTCCTGAAGGGCAAAGGGGTCCAGGAAGGCTGGACGCTCTTCAAGAAGGAAATCTTAAAGGCCCAGGACCCAAGTGTCGCAAGTCTAAAGGGCAGGGAAAATGGCCAGTCTGGATGAATAAAGAACTTCTGATGGGACTTAGGAATAAAAGGAGGGTTTACCATCTTTGGAAGAAGGGACAGGCAACTCAGGAGGAGTACAGAGATCTCGTTAGGTTATACAGAGAGAAAATTACGAAGGCAAAAGGCCAGCTGGAGCTCAACTTGGCCACTAACATTAAGGACAACAAAAAAAGCTTTTATAAATACATCAACAAAAAGAGAGCCAGGGAGAATCTCCATCCCTTACTGGATGCGG